>NC_069461.1:26407125-26483825 GCF_026875155.1 Cherax quadricarinatus
ATTCTTTCAAAAATAACTCTACCATACACTTTACCAGGTGTACTCAACAGACTTATCCCCCTATAATTTTTGCACTCTCTTTTGTCCCCTTTGCCTTTATACAAAGGAACTGTTCAACTGCCTCCCAGCATACATAAGGGGGATTACCAACAGACCCCTGGCAGTCTTCAAGCTGGCACTGGACAAGCACCTAAAGTCGGTTCCTGACCAGCCGGGCTGTGGCTCGTACGTTGGTTTGCGTGCAGCCAGCAGCAACAGCCTGGTTGATCAGGCTCTGATCCACCAGGAGGCCTGGTCACAGACCGGGCCGCGGGGGCGTTGACCCCCGGAACTCTCTCCAGGTAAACTCCAGGTAAAGGGCTCCCATTATCATTTACACCTGGCACCCCAAACTTACCTACCACACCCTTTTAAAGTTTCTCCTACTTTAGCATTCAGATCCCCTACCAATTACTCTTCCACTTGGTTCAAAGGCTCCTATACATTCACTTAACTCTCCAAAATCTCTCTCTCCTCTCTACATTCCTCTCTTCTCCAGGTGCATACACGCTTATTATGACCCACTTTCGATCCAACCTTTACTTTAATCCACATAATTCTTGAATTTACACTTTCCCATATTCTCTTTTTTCCTTCCATAACTGATCCTTCAACATTACTGCTACCCCTTTCCCTTTGCTCTAACTCTCTCAGATACCCCAGATTTAATCCCATTTTTTTCCCCCCCACCGAAACTCCCCTACCCCCTTCAGCTTTGTTTCGCTTAGGGCCAGGAAAATCCAACTTCTTTTCATTCATAACATCAGCAATCATCTGTTTCTTGTCATCCGCACTACATCCACGCACATTCAAGCATCCCAGTTTTATAAAGTTTTTCTTCTTCTCTTTTCTAGTAAATGTTACAGGAGAAGGGGTTCTACCCCATTGCTCCCGGCATTTTAGTCGCCTCATACGACACGCATGGCTTACGGAGGAAAGATTCTTTTCCACTTCCCCATGGACAATAGAAGAAATAAGAAGAACAAGAGCTATTTAGAAAAAAGAGAAAAACCTAGATGTATGTATATATATATATGCATGTGCGTGTCTGTGAAATGTGACCAAAGTGTAAGTAGGAGTAACAAGATATCCCGGTTATCTAGCGTGTTTATGAGACAGAAAAAGAAACCAGCAATCCTACCATCATGCAAAACAAATTGCAGGTTTCTGTTTCACAGTCATCTGGCAGGACGGTAGTACTTCCCTGGGTGGTTGCTGTCTACGAACCTACTACCTACTACTAAATATAGCCCCAATTTCTCTATTATAGAACCTTTCACAATTTTTCTTTCCATCATCAATTTAATCTCATTTCCATAGATTTCTTCTTGTACCCTCTTTAACCAATATTCAAGAGGATGTGAAAACTTATATGAGATATTCATCTTGTTTAAAATTTTTAAAAACCAACTTTGTTACATTGATTAGTTTGAGTAAAGAAGAATATCTATTTATATCAATGGGTAGGGAAGGACAAACTATTGGAGCGGTGGTCACAGTAAATTTCAACAGGAGCAATATATGCCTTTTGTTTCAGGCCAATTAGCTTTATTTACCAACCAGCTCGGTCTTTAAACCATGATACAGCATTTACAAATTTAGCATAAGGTAAACCTCGAGACAAGAAATTAGCTGGATTCTCCTCACCAGGGAAAATGATTAATGTTACATATGTAAACCCCAAAAAAAATTTTTACTTCCTTGCATTGATTAATTTCGCAACTCTGTTTTTTACGTACACAATTTTTCTGTTTCCCTTACGAATCCATTGTAAAAGGGTACCTCATTTCAGACCAAAAATTTCAGTGTTGTAATATTATTCCTGCCTTTTTCTTATATAATTAGTAATTTTACACCCAAAAAAGGGTGTTATTCCACTGGGCAAGGTTCGTGATTTAATTGGGGAAACCTTGCCTTAGACATAACAAAAAAAAATAACACTTTACATGAAGTAACAACTGCTCCATATGCCATTTGGGGATCACAAAAATTTTTTAATTAACGCTCAGAAATTATTCATTATAGGCAGTTAAAAATTCGGTGTCTTACTAGTTGCGGAGCTGACCCTTTGTCATAAATTTATTATTACAAGGAACCCTACCTACATTAATGGCCTCCTGCAGTCTTTCAAAAGGGTGGACTCACTTTTTTCCTACCTTTACAAAGGAGTCACTCCCATCAAAATATTTATTGGGCCTCAAAATCTCATTTTACACCAGAAGGTGCTAAATTTAATTATGTGAGAGTTTTCTGTAGCTTTATAACCCCTGCTGTAGATTTTTTCTCGGGAAATTTAATTTTCCCAAAATTACTGCATTACACTTTTTTTCCATTCCCCAACCTGCATTTAATAAAAGTGTATAAATTTGAGCTCTTTTATTGAGAGAAAACCAGATAATTTTTAGGTGGGGATCGCCCATTTGTATTTTTCATCCCATCAAGAATTTCGTTTAATGAAAGTACATTGGGACCTTGGTTAATAATGCATTTACATTTTTTTTTATTTATGCCTTTTACATCAATTTTTACTGAAAACACGGAAAAGTCTTCGCAAAACCCCATTTTTAACTTAGCAGCAATTTTTTACATTGTCTGTTGTGTCAGAATTGTCAACATTATCTTTGTTATAATTATCTTAGACCCTTACACATGATTTTGGGTGTTTTCCCTTTTGTGACATTGATAACTTTGTTTAATTTGGCTGAAAAACCTTTACATAGTGTTACCTAAACCCCTTTACTCTGTCAAGTTCCCCCAATCTTTAAACCCTTTTCATTCCATGATTGTAGCATTGAAATTTTAGAAAAATGGTATTGCGAAAAGACAATCTTCTTTTCCTGACTGGTTTCTTTTTAATGGGTACTCTTAGGAGGGTACTTATTTTCTTACCTTTTGGAGAATCTTTATTTCTGATTCTTGCTATTTTATGCACCCATGAACTATTTTTGGAAATGAATTTTATTTTTCCCTTGGGTAATTTTTCCCCTTTTTGAAACTTGACAGATCTTTGGTTTTTTGGTTGACTTTAAAATGAGTTGGTTTGGGTGGTCTGCAACTGAACATTAATTCTTGTAGACCCCAGTCTTATTTCCTTGACCCAAATAACCCTTGTGATACTGTCGAAACCATTCAAGTGTTTTTCTGCTTAATTTTTGTTTTCCCGGCACTCAATAAACCCCAAAAAAAAAAAAAAAAAAAAAAAAAAAAAAAAAAAAAAAAAAAAAAAAAAAAAAAAAAAAAAAAAAAAAAAAAAAAAAAAAAAAAAAAAAAAAAAAAAAAAAAAAAATTTTTTTTTTTTTTTTTTTTTTTTTTTTTTTTTTTTTTTTTTTTTTTTTTTTTTTTTTTTTTTTTTTTTTTTTTTTTTTTTTTTTTTTTTTTTAATTGTTTTTTTTTTGTTTTTTTTTTTTTTTAAAAAATTTTTTTTTTTTTTTTTTTTTTTTTTTTTTTCCCCCTTTTTTTTTTTGGTAAATTTTTTTTTTTTTTTAAAATTTTTTTGGGTTTTTTTTTTTTTTTTTTTTTTTTTTTATTTTTTTTTTTTTTTTTTTTTTTTTTTTTTTTTTTTTTTATTTTTTTTAAAATTTTTTTTTTTTTTATTTTTTTTCTTTTTTTTTTTTTTTTTTTTTTTTTTTTTTTTTTTTTTTTTTTTTGTTTTTGTTTGTTTTTGGGGTTTTTTTTGTTTTTTTTTTTTTTATTTTTTTAAAAAAATTTTGTTTTTTGGGTTTTTTAGTTTTTTGTTAAATTTTTTTTTTGGTTTTGTTTTTTTGTTTTTTTTTTTTTGGGGCCCCCTTTTTTTTTTTTTTTTGTTGGGGTTTTTTTTTTTGTTTTTTGGTTATTTTTTTTTTTTTTTTTTTTGTTTTTTGGTTTTTTTGTTTTTTTTTGGGGTTTTTTTTTTTTTTTTTTGGGTTTTTTTTTTTTTTTGGTTTTTTTTTTTTTTTCTTTTTGTTTTTTTTTTTTTTTTTTTGGTTTTTTTTTTTTTTGGGGAAAAATTTTTTTTTTTTGGGGTATTTTTTTTTTTTTTTTTTTTTTTTTTTTTTTTGGTTTTTTTTTTTTGTTTAAATTTTTTCTTTTTTTTTTTTTTTTAAAAAATTTTTTTTTTTTGTTTTTTGTTTTTTTCGCTTTTTTTTTAAATTTTTTTTTTTTTTTTCTTTTTTTTTTTTGTTTTGTTACACCTTTTTTCTAGCTTGCAGTGATGCTTTTTTTGACTGTTTTCCATAGGTTTGTCTTCAATTAATTTCCCCATTTTCAGCCCTGATGCAATGTATTAAATTCAAATTTTTAATAAAAAGATTACAACTAAAACTATACAACTTACCTTTGAAAAAAATCCTAGCTATTGAGCTTAGCAATTACATTAAGAAATTATATATAAAAATTTAGTACACTTTAGCTTAGCAATTCACTAACTGATATAAATCTTGGCCAAATTGGCTTATCAAAAATTTAAAATTTTTAAAAAATACATTAATATAAATCCTAGCCACTTGAGCTTGCAATTAAGAAAAAAATTGCAAATAAAAATTTTAAATACACTTAATTGTTAGCTACACTTGAGTTTAGTAAAATTTCACATACCTGATAAAATCTGGCCAGAAGTCTTATCAATTAATATTATAAAATTAATATAAATCCTTGCCAGAATTTGCATAGCAAAATTAATATTTCACAATTGTTTTTTACCCCCCTTGGGGTTATTAATAATTTATACAAATTAATATAAACCTTGCCAGAATTTGGGCATAGAAAAATTTAAATTATACACAAATAAAATTTTTAGTCGTACTTGACTTGGCTTACCCAAAATTAATATTGTAATAATTAAATCCACTCCACATTAAGAAAAATTTTGTGAACTTAACACCCACCCCTGTCATTTCACAAAAAATTTATTAAAGTAATTAACTAATTAATAACTTCAAAATTACATCCGGTTTTAAGGACCCAAAGGGCAAATTAAAAATGGAAAAATTTCATTTATCGAATTAACTATTTTGTACTAACAGTAAATGATAACAAAGATAAATTTTATTATCATTTCATAGACAAGTAGAATTTGGGACACCTAGGGGCAAAAAATTCCCCTTCGTACCTACAACTGTCTTATCCCCAAGTTGCTCTAGACTATTTAAATTTCAAATGGAAAAAGTATCACCAGGAATTTTGGAAAAATATAAATTTTTTGGAGTATATTAAAAAAAAAAATGATTAATATTATAATAAAATTTTATATTATATATTATAATATATATATATATATTATTTATTATAACTATACATAACAAAGGGGAATATCTTAAAATCACCCCCAAATTTTACGGAGATCAAAAGGGGTTTAAACTCAGAAAAACTCGTAAACTAAAATTTTTGAAAATACTGGCCAGAAAATAACACGAATCTAGATAGCTTTCGAGGTTCCTGAGCTGTCTTGTCCAGTTGTTGATATCTCAATTTTTGCAGGGAAAGCTACCCCAAAAATTTCGCCCCCTTTTGAGGGGTCAACCCAAAAATTTCCTCTAGAGCACAAATTCTTCAATTTTAACTAACGTCTCTACTCAATTCAAAAAAAAATGGCGAGTTCGTCGTGCAGGCGCGGCTTTTTCCCCTTTTTTAAAAACATAAATTTTATAAAATACAGTTTATGGCCATTTTATTTAATATAATACTGTATTTTTGGAAAATATATACAGTATTTTCCACAATACTTAAATAATCATAACCATGTTTTTTTCTTGGCCATGGTGAGCTTTACTAAACACCCTCAAGGGAGGTTCCTTGATATGGGTAAGGGGCTCTTGATCTAGGGAACTGGATCTTTGCTCAACTTCCCTTCCTTTTCCCACATGCGCTTTAATCCTACGGGTTTTGCGCTCCCCATTTATAATAATAATAATCTGACAGGGTATTTAATAGTAACAATAAACTACGACAGATAAGTCATGCTGGTTATATTAGGTCAAGTTACTTTAATTTTATATATAAAAAACTTTGTACCCTTAAAATTGGCAATTAGTCAAATACAATAAAATTTAGGTGGTTTCCCCTCAAAAGATCTGCAAGTGTCTCATTAACACAGTTATTTTTCTTTGGTCGCTATTTGCAACACTTGAGCCATACTCAATATTACTTTTACACAAGATGGACGTTATAGTCGAAGAGTTTAAAATTTAAACATTTGGGTGGTTCAGAGATGAATAATATTGTTAAAGCCAATAAGGTATTGGGAAAAAAATAAACGTGCTAGATGAAAAGAGTGACGTCACTGTTTTCATGCTAACATCTGTGACCTACCGTTAATAGAGCAGTACCTAGTAGGTACTTATACCTAGTTACTGGGCGGGCAGCACACCTAGTTACTGGAGCAGGAGCAGCAACACCTAGTTACTGGTGCAGCACAGCACTAGGATGGGAGGCCGAGGAGAGTAAGGTTGGCAGGTTATTATGGAGAAGCTGGAAGAAGTTTATTGAGAACAACAACTACCAGAAGGTAATTAGGTTGCTAATAAAAGTAAGTAGTGGTTGATGGTGGTGAGTGGTTGATTGTGGTGGTGTTGATGTGGTGGTGGATGGTAGTTAATGGTGTATGGTGGTGGATGTGGTGGCTGATGGTGGTAGTGTAGGTTGGTTGATGGTAGTAATGGTAGATGGTGGTAGTGTCCGGTGGTGATGGTGGTAGTGTTGATGGTGGTAGTGTGGTTGTTGATGGTAAGTAATGGTGTTATGGTTGATGGTAGTAGTGTGGTGTTGATGGTGGTGTGGTTGATGGTGAGTGTGGTAGTGATGTGTTGGTGGTTGAGGTGGTAGTGTGGTGGTTGTTGGTAGGTAATGGTATGTGGTTGATGGTGGTAGTGGTGGTTGATGGTAGTAATGGTTGGTGGTTGATGGTGGTAGTGATGGTAGTAATGATGGTAGTGGTGGTGGTTGATGGTGGTAGTGGTGGTTGATGGTAGTGTGGTGGTTGGTAGTGGTGGTGGTTGATGGTAGTGTGGTGGTTGATGGTGGTTGGTGGTTGATGGTGGTAGTGGTGGTGGTTGATGTAGTTGATGGTATGTGAGTGGTGGTTGATGGTGGTGGTGGTGTTGATGGTGGTAGTAGTGGTGGTTGATGGTTGGTGGTGGTGATTGATGGTGGTTGATGGTGGTGGTGGTTGGTAGTGGTGGTGGTTGATGGTAGTGGTGGTGGTTGATGGTGGGTGGTTGATGGTAGTGGTGGTTGATGGTGGTAGTTGATTGGTTAGTGGTGGTTGATGGTGGTGGTGGTGGTTGATGGTGGTGTGGTGATTGATGGTTGTGGTGGTTGATGGTGGTAGTGGTGGTGGTTTGGGGGGGATGGTGGTTGATGGTAGGTGGTTGATGGTAGTTGATGGGTAGTGGTGGTTGATGGTGGGTGGTGATTGATGGTGGTTAGAGGTGTGTGGTTGAGTGGTGGTGTGGTGGTGGTGGTGATTGATGGTGGTAGTATGTGGTGGTGGTAGTGGTGGTGTGTTGATGGTAGTGTGGTGGGGATGGTGGTGGTTGATGGTAGTGGTGGTTGATGGTGGTAGTTGATGGTAGTGGTGGTTTGATGGTGGTGGTGGTGGTGGTGGTGGTTGATGGTAGTGTGGTGGTGATTGATGGTGTGTGGTTTGATGGTGGTGTGGTGGTGGTGGATGGTGGTAGTGGTGGTTGGATGGTGGTTTAGTGGTGGTTGATGGTAAGTGGTGGTGTTGTGGAAGGGTGATGGTGGTAATAGTGGTGGTTGATGGTGGTAGTGGTGGTGGTTGATGGTGGTAGTGGTGGTGGTTGATGGTAGTAGTGGTGGTTGATGGTAGTAGTGGTCGTTGATGGTAGTAGTGGTGGTTGATGGTGGTAGTGGTGGTTGATGGTGGTAAGTGGTGGTTGATGGTAATAGTGGTGGTTGATGGTGGTAGTAGTGGTGATTGATGGTGGTGGTGGTTGATGGTGGTAGTTGATGGTAGTTGAGCATCAGTGATCTCAGCCTCCTGAGGAATTGGTTTAGATTGATAGGGGTAAGTTTATTTAGGTACAGGTATACGTAAGTACAATTATCATACATAGTTTAACGTGTGTAAATTACCTGGAATGACCCATATCATCTTCCCATTGTATCTCATTTAGGTCATAATTTATAGGGTCCCAGTTGATGTTCTTGTTGAAATTTAATTTATTGAATTTACCTCTCACGACCGAGTATATTTCTGCCACAGGCCTCTGTGCACACTGGTCTGAACCTCGATAATGTTGTGGTCTGACACTGTAGAATTTGACACCATTATGTCCCAGACCAGATTCCATTGTTAATAAATATGGGGTCTAGGGTGTTTCAAAATATGGCCGTAGCGCTCCAAACCTTGATTTTCTCCATAAGAAAGCATGTAAAAAAACGTAGATCTACGTTTGGAGTGCCACACGAGTGAACGTAGATCTACGTTTGGAGTGCCACACGAGTGAACGTAGATCTACGTTTGGAGTGCACACACGATGTGAACGTAGATCTACGTTTGGAGTGCCAACGTTGACGTAGATCTACGTTTGGAGTGCCAATGGTGAACGTAGATCTACGTTTGGAGTGCCACACGAGTGAACGTAGATCTACGTTTGGAGTGCCACACGAGTGAACGTAGATCTACGTTTGGAGTGCCACACGAGTGAACGTAGATCTACGTTTGGAGTGCCACACGATAGTGAACGTAGATCTACGTTTGGAGTGCCACACGAGTGAACGTAGATCTACGTTTGGAGTGCCACACGAGTGAACGTAGATCTACGTTTGGAGTGCCACACGAGTGAACGTAGATCTACGTTTGGAGTGCCACACGAGTGAACGTAGATCTACGTTTGGAGTGCCACACGAGTGAACGTAGATCTACGTTTGGAGTGCCACACGAGTGAACGTAGATTACGTTTGGAGTGCCACACGAGTGAACGTAGATCTACGTTTTGAGTGCCACAGAGTGAACGTAGATCTACGTTTGGAGTGCCCACGATGTGAACGTAGATCTACGTTTGGAGTTGCCACACGAGTGAACGTAGATCTACGTTTGGAGTGCCACACGAGTGAACATGATTACGTTGGGTGCCACACGGTGAACGTAGATCTACGTTTGGAGTGCCACACGAGTGAACGTAGATCTACGTTTGGAGTGCCACACCGAGTGAACGTAGATCTACGTTTGGGAAGTGCCACACGAGTGAACGTAGATCTACGTTTGGAGTGCCACACGAGTGAACGTAGATCTACGTTTGGTGAGTGCCACACGAGTGAACGTAGATCTACGTTTGGAGTGCCACACGAGTGAACGTAGATCTACGTTTGGAGTGCCACACGAGTGAACGTAGATCTACGTTTGGAGTGCCACACGAGTGAACGTAGATCTACGTTTGGAGTGCCACACGAGTGAACGTAGATCTACGTTTGGAGTGCCACACGAGTGAAGTAGATCTACGTTTGGAGTGCCACACGAGTGAACGTAGATCTACGTTTGGAGTGCCACACGAGTGAACGTAGATCTACGTTTGGTAGTGCCACACGAGTGAACGTAGATTACGTTTGGAGTGCCACACGAGTGAACGTAGATCTACGTTTGGAGTGCCACACGAGTGAACGTAGATCTACGTTTGGGTGCCACACGATGTGAACGTAGATCTACGTTTGGAGTGCCACACGAGTGAACGTAGATCTACGTTTGGAGTGCCACACGAGTGAACGTAGATCTACGTTTGGAGTGCCACACGATAGTGAACGTAGATCTACGTTTGGAGTGCCACACGAGTGAACGTAGATCTACGTTTGGAGTGCCACACGAGTGGAACGTAGATCTACGTTTTGGAGTGCCACACGAGTGAACGTAGATCTACGTTTGGAGTGCCACACGAGTGAACGTAGATCTACGTTTGGAGTGCCACACGAGTGAACGTAGATCTACGTTTGGAGTGCCACACGAGCGAACGTAGATCTACGTTTGGAGTGCCACACGAGCGAACGTAGATCTACGTTTGGAGTGCCACACGAGCGAACGTAGATCTACGTTTGGAGTGCCACACGAGCGAACGTAGATCTACGTTTGGAGTGCCACACGAGCGAACGTAGATCTACGTTTGGAGTGCCACACGAGCGAACGTAGATCTACGTTTGGAGTGCCACACGAGCGAACGTAGATCTACGTTTGGAGTGCCACACGAGCGAACGTAGATCTACGTTTGGAGTGCCACACGAGCGAACGTAGATCTACGTTTGGAGTGCCACACGAGCGAACGTAGATCTACGTTTGGAGTGCCACACAGCGAACGTAGATCTACGTTTGGAGTGCCACACGACAGCGAACGTAGATCTACGTTTGGAGTGCCACACGAGCGAACGTAGATCTACGTTTGGAGTGCCACACGAGCGAACGTAGATCTACGTTTGGACAGTTTATGGGTTAAGGTGAATTTAATGCAGAGGTTTAATACAGTGTAACCTCGGTTGTCAACTGCATTAGTTGTCGAACAAATCGGTTTTCAAACTAGGAATTTGAAAAAAAAAATGACCTGATTTTTGTATGTTTTCTTGGTTGTCAACCGAAAATTTGAACATCTTGGGTCATGTGCTCACTGTCTCGCATGCTGTAAACATCTCTTGACCTTTTCTTGTGCATCGTGTGAATTTTTTTATTTTGAAGTTTTGGTGCAATTTTGTTTTATTGAGATAATCCATCATGGATCCAAAGAATGACCATTTCAATATCCTCACCTGTTTGAGGCTTATAGACAAAGCCTGGGGGAATGTGTCTTCCAGGACCATGCAGTCAGCATGGAAGAAATTGCGGCCTGACTTTGTGGCAGCCAGGGATTTTGAAGGCTTTGAAGATGACCCTGAGCCAGAAGGAGACCTGTGGAGTTGGTGGAGGAGCATAGAACTGGTATGAAGTGAAGGAGGTTTGCTGAAAAATATCCAGACAAAGCAGTGGCCATCCGCCTCTCTAACATGTACAGTGACAGTGTAATGTTACAGTTTAGACAAGTGTTAAAACGGAGCCTTAACCAAACCTCACTGGAAGCAGGAGGTGGAGGAGAGGAGGGGGTATGTTACTGCTTGGAGAGTCACCTTTTGTTACTATGTCAGGCAACTGTGCTTCTGGTGTTGCTTCTCCTTTTTTTCTCTTTTCACCACTAATACCTTATTCTGGCTCACTGAGACAAAGAACCAGTGAGCCAGAATAAGGTATTAGTAGTGAAAAGAGACAAAAAAAGAGAAGCAACACCAGAAGCACAGTTGCCTGACATAGTAACAAAAGGTGACTCTCCGAGCAGTAACATACCCCCTCCTCTCCTCCACCTCCTGCTTCCAGTATGCCATTAGATTTCCTCTGGCAGGTAAGAGGCAGTTAAATTTTCATTTACTGTACAGTATTTCAGTCAAAGTTTCTTTTAGTATTCATTTTTATAGTTTTATGTAGAACAGGTTGGCCATCACTAATCCAGCAATCAGTTATCTGGTTCCATCAGTAATCCGGCACTAATTTCGGCTAGCATAATCTCAAATTTCATCATTATACTAACTCGAAAATTGTGCAGATGGTTGTAAATCCACAGTAGCAAGCCAGTGGAGGAGAAAGCAGTGATGAAAATGAGGAAGATGTAGCAAAGAGAGTCTCTATTGATAGGTTAATTAAGTGTACTCTAACCTAACCACTCTGTAATTCAGCAAACTCGTTAATCTGGCACACTACAGGTCCCAGTGATGCAAGATTAATGATGGCCGACCTGTAGTAAGTACATTTTTAATAAATTATTATATTGTCATTTGGGTTCTGGAATGGATTAATTTTATTTACATTATTCTTAATGGGAAAAATTGCTTTGGTTGTCGTCCATTTTGGTTGTCAAATTGACATCTGGAACGACTTAAGTTCGACAACTTGGAATATACCTGGAGAGGGTTTTGGGGGTCAGCGCCCCCACGGCTCGGTCCGAAACCAGGCAGTGTGGTGGATCAGGGTCTGATCAACCAGGCTGTTAATGCTGGACTCTCGCAAACTGACATACGAACCACAGCCTGGCTGGTCAGGTACTGACTTAGGTACCTGTCCAGTGCCTTCTTGAAGACAGCCAGGGGTCTGTTGGTAAGCCCCCTTATGTATGCTGGGAGGCAGTTGAACAGTCTTGGGCCCCTGACACTTATTGTGTTGTCTCTCAGTGTACTCGTGGCACCCCAGCTTTTCATTGGGGAATATTGCATCTCCTGCAGAATCTTTTGCTTTCATTGGGAGTGATTTTCATGTGCAAGCTTGGTATTAATCCCTCTAGGATTTTCCAAGTGTGTATTATCATGTATCTCTCTTGCCTGCATTATAGGAATACAAATCAAGGGACTTCAACCGTTTCTAGTAATTTAGGTGTCTTATTGTACAGTGGACCCCCAAATTTCGTGATTAATCCGTTCCAGAGAGTCTGCCGAAAGTCGAAACTCACGAATTTTGAAACCATTTCCCCCATACGAAGTAATGTAAATCCAATTAATCCATTCCAGACACACAACAGTATTAACAAAAATTATTTTTTTTATAGATTAAATATAGATTTAAATACAGAAAAGAACGATAAATCGAGTATAAAACAATAACATCACACTTATCTTTATTGAAGACTCTTGTTGGTGTATGGATGATGGGAGGAGGGGAGAGGATGGAGAGGTTACACTATTGTTTGGAAGGGAAATCCCCTTCCATAAAGACTTTAGGTACCAAGTCCTTATCCTGGGTTACTTGCCTTCTTTGTTTTTTAATGGCACTGTGACCAGCTTGAGTCACTGGACCCGTGTCACACACAAAAAAAAAAAACGTCCAGAGAGCTCTTGCAGCTCTTCCCTCTACCATAATCACTACCACCATCACAACCACTACCACTCTCTACCACCATCACTACCACCATCACAACCACTACCACCCTCTACCAACATCACTATCACCCTCTACCACCATCACAAGCACTACCACCCTCTACCACCATCACAAGCACTACCACCCTCTACCACCACCATTTCGTATTTTTCTACAAACTTTTTCTTTAATTCTATCACGTTTCTCACCTTCTTTACCAAAGGGCTGGCACTAGAAGCTTTCTTAGGGCCCATGGTGGCTTATTTAGCAGTTGCAAGCACAAAAAAGAATGGATTATTTTGAAATGTATCGTACGAGTGCTGAGTGGACTAATAGACAGACAGGTTGTATTAGATTTATCAGTCATTTATATTTCACTTTCTGGGGGTGTTTTTTTAACACTATTTTTGAATCACTTGTAATATAAGAAACATTTAGAATCATCTAGTACATATAAAGCTGCATATTTTGGGCCATTTGTATATAAAGGTTTTGCTCAGGTTGAGTCATGCACTTGCAGTATCAGGGGTGTGTGCTTTTTGTATTGTTCCTATTGATGCAGCTCTTCAAGAAGCTTTAGGGCAGGATTTATTTATATTAGGTATCATATAAACCCTGTCATTAACTCAGGCCATATAAACTGTTCCACCACCAAGGTAGAGGCAACATGAAGACAATTGATAATGTTCTGTTCAGTTTTAGCTGATGACCCCAAGGAGGTGAAGGCTTGGCAGTGCAAGATTGTGGCTCTCATCCACCTCGACCAATTCTCTGATGCTCTCAACATCGCTAACAAGTCAAAGTTGACAGAGTGAGTCCTTGCACCATTGATACCTTCTATTTAATGTATAGCCATGATACTAATTGTCAAGTCTTAATTATGTACAACTGCCATTAATTGGTTAGGCTTAATTATATACAAATAATATACGTACTAATTTTTTACAACACTGGCTATCTTCCACACAGGCAAGGCGATTCAGAAAAGTAGGAAATATATTCACCTTTATTCATTCAATCACTGTGTTGCCAAAAGTGTGCTAACATTGCATTTCAGTTGATCCTCTGAACTGTAACGTCCTCACCCCTCTCCTACGGAGTGCAGTCACTGTACTTCCCACCTCCAGGACTGTAACATCCCCACCCATTGTTCATAGTACAGGCACTATACTTCCTGCCTTCAGGACTGTAATGTCCCCACCCTTTATAGTGCAAGCACTCTGAAGACTTTCTTTCAGATATATTTTACAAAGACTGTAGCTTTTAGTCACTCCTGCATGACTGCTGCACCCACCTGTCACTCCTGCATGACTGCTGCACCCACCTGTCACTCCTGCATGACTGCTGCACCCACCTGTCACTCATTCATGACTGCTGCACCCACCTGTCACTCCTTCGTGACTGCTGCTCCCAACATAATCAACTATGTGTTTCACATTGTCTTCCTCACAGACAGCTGGCGTTTGAGAAGGCATATTGTCAGTACCGGCTGAACCAAGTGTCAGAGGCCTATGACACCATCTGCAAGGCTGCTGATGTGACACCTCGCGTCCAGGAGCTCCAGGCACAGATCCTTTATCGTCTGGAGAGGTTAGTCACCAAGTTATCACCTGGAGAGGTTAATCACCAAGTTATCTCCTGGAGAGGTTAGTCGCCAAGTTATCACCAGGAGAGGTTAGCTGCCAAAACACAGATAACCCGCACTTAGTAGACTGAAACTTACGACAAAGTTTTGGTCCAACTTGGACCGTTAAAAAAAAACGTACCATGGGCTGGGATGGAATCCGTGATCAGAGAGTCTCAAAACTCCAGACCGTCGTGTTAGCCACTGGGCCAGCTAGCCGTTAACCTGAGTGACTGGTTAATGGTTCAAGTCAGACCAGAAAGTTGTTAAAAGTTTGTCTTCTAAGTGTGAGTTACTTGTGTAATGTTCCAACCACAGTATTATGACTATTTTTCTGAGGTTAGCCACCAAGTTATCATTTTCCGAGGTTAGCCACCAAGTTATCTTTTCCGAGGTTAGCCCCAAGTTATCATTTTCCGAGGTTAGCCCCAAGTTATCATTTTCCGAGGTTAGCCCCAAGTTATCATTTTCCGAGGTTAGCCCCAAGTTATCATTTTCCGAGGTTAGCCCCAAGTTATCATTTTCCGAGGTTAGCCCCAAGTTATCATTTTCCGAGGTTAGCCCCAAGTTATCCTCCGAGGTTAGCCACCAAGTTATCATCTCGCTGGCCAGCAAGACACTATATAACACAAGTTGTTGTGGCCTTATAAACCCAACTAGCTAAAAGCTTTTTTTTTTTTTTTTTTTTCTTCAACAAGTCAGCCGTCTCCCACCGAGGCAGGGTGACCCAAAAAAGAAAGAAAATCCCCAAAAAGAAAATACTTTCATCATCATTCAACACTTTCACCACACTCACACATTATCACTGTTTTTGCAGAGGTGCTCAGAATACAACAGTTTAGAAGCATATACATATAAAGATACACAACATATCCCTCCAAACTGCCAATATCCCAAACCCCTCCTTTAAAGTGCAGGCATTGTACTTCCCATTTCCAGGACTCGAGTCCGACTATATGAAAATAACCGGTTTCCCTTAATCCCTTTAAATATTACCCTGCTCACACTCCAACAGATCGTTATGTCCCAAGTACCATTCGTCTCCATTCACTCCTATCTAACACGCTCGCGCACGCTTGCTGGAAGTCCAAGCCCCTCGCCCACAAAACCTCCTTTACCCCCTCTCTCCAACCCTTTCGAGGATGACCCCTACCCCACCTTCCTCCACATATTTTAAGTGTAATAGTAGTTTTTCTTTGGTTTGGCTTTATAAAATGCATTTGTTTGTTACAAGTCTGGAGAGCTCCTATAAGTTTGTTTGGTACAGGTCTGGAGAGTTCCTATATGTTTGTTACAAATGTGGAGTTCCTGTAAGTTTGTTTTGTATAAGTGTGGAGAGTTCCTATATGTTTGGTGCAATTTGGCAAGAAATTTGGCTCTTATTTTGACAGTAGTTTACACATAGTATGTGTTCGGTTGACAAATCTTCCTACATCCAAAGTAACCCAGCAGACCCACTAACAGTATGTAAGGCAAGATACAGTATTAATTTTACTAGAATTTAAAAATGTTTCACAAATTTGGAGGTGTCCAGATTGTATTCCTATATTTTCCACGAGTTTTTCACACGAGTTATTGCTGTTTTAGATTTGACACCTCTTTTTCAGGGTTGTAGCCTTAGCACTGATAAAGAATCTACTGCATGTTAGTTAGATTTGGATAAGAGATAAGCTTAAAATAATAACATTGTCTATTGTATAATTGGAACTTGTATCCTTTAGTTTTGCTGTATCTTCAACTCTGTGTCTACCGACAGGTACAGCGAGTGTTTTATGATGTGTACCGTGAAATTATTCGCACTACTAGTGATGACTATGATGTGGAGCGTGAGACCAACCTGACAGCCGTAGCTGTCAATTGTGCATTAGATGGAACCGTGAGTCTTTCTCTTGCTATTTTGATCTTCATAATGTTAGGTGTTTCAGAAATGAAATAAGGCTATACAGTGGTACCTTGACTTACGAGTGCCCCAACTTATGAGTTTTCCGAGTTACGAGCTGTTGCTTGGTTGAATTTTTGCTTTGAGTTGTGAGCCAAAATCTGAGTATATATCATGTTTCTATGTTATTTATATTGTTTGTTATGTCATACTAGATCATTTTGTTTTTTTTCTCTCGACAAACCCGCCGTATCCCACTAAGGCAGGGTGGCCAAAAAAGAAAAACGAAAGTTTCTCTTTTTAAATTTAGTAATTTATATGGGAAAAGGGGGTTACTAGCCTCTTGCTCCCGGCATTTTAGTCGCCTCTTACAACACGCATGGCTTACGGAGGAAGAATTCTGTTCCACTTCCCCATGGAAATAAGAGGAAATAAACAAGAACTAGAAAGAAAATAGAAGAAAACCCAGAGGGATGTGTGTGTATATATATATATGCTTGTACATGTATGTGTAGTGTGACCTAAGTGTAAGTAGAAGTAGCAAGAGTACGTGAAATCTTGCATGTTTATGAGACAGAAAAAAGGACACCAGCAATCCTACCATCATGTAAAACAATTAGATCATTTGTGATAGATAAATAAGCCGTAGAGTTGACATTAGTGTTATATTGAAGTATTTTTCTCCTGCCTCCCGAGAGCCAGGAATTCCGCTAGAACGGATTAATGGCATTTCAATTAATTTCAATGAGGAAAATTGATTTGATATACGAGCAAATTGAGTTACGAGCTCAGTCATGGAATGAATTAAACTTGTAAGTAAGGTACCACTGTATTAATAAGTAAAGAATGAAGTATTAATATAATTTTTTTTTTTTTTCAACAAGTCGGCCGTCTCCCACCGAGGCAGGGTGACCCAAAAAAGAAAGAAAATCCCCAAAAAGAAAATACTTTCATCATCATTCAACATTTTCACCACACTCACACATCATCACTGCTTTTGTAGAGGTGCTCAGAATACAACAGTTTAGAAGCATATACGTATAAAGATACACAACATACCCCTCCAAACTGCCAATATCCCAAACCCCTCCTTTAAAGTGCAGGCATTGTACTTCCCATTTCCAGGACTCAAGTCCAACTATATGAAAATAGCCGGTTTCCCTGAATCCCTTCACTAAATATTACCCTGCTCACACTCCAACAGATCGTCAGGTCCCAAGTATCATTTGTCTCCATTCACTCCTATCTAACACGCTCATGCACGCTTGCTGGAAGTCCAAGCCCCTCGCCCACAAAACCTCCTTTACCCCTCTTTCCAACCCTTTCGAGGACGACCCCTACCCCTCCTTCCTTCCTCTATAGATTTATATGCTTTCCATGTCATTCTACTTTGATCCATTCTCTCTAAATGACCAAACCACCTCAACAACCCCTCTTCTGCCTTCTGACTAATGCTTTTATTAACTCCACACCTTCTCCTAATTTCCACACTCCGAATTTTCTGCATAATATTTACACCACACATTGCCCTTAGACAGGACATCTCCACTGCCTCCAACCGTCTCCTCGCTGCTGCATTTACCACCCAAGCTTCACATCCATATAAGAGTGTTGGTACTACTATACCTTCATACATTCCCTTCTTTGCCTCCATAGATAACGTTTTTTGACTCCACATATATCTCAACGCACCACTCACCTTTTTTTCCCTCATCAATTCTGTGATTAACCTCATCCTATAAATCCATCCGCTGACACGTCAACTCCCAAGTATCCGAAAACATTCACTTCTTCCATACTCCTCCTCCCCAATTTGATATCCAATTTTTCTTTATCTAAATCATTTGATACCCTCATCACCTTACTCTTTTCTATGTTCACTTTCAACTTTCTACCTTTACACACATTCTCAAACTCATCTACTAACCTTTGCAATTTTTCTTTAGAATCTCCCATAAGCACAGTATCATCAGCAAAAAGTAACTGTATCAATTCCCATTTTGAATTTGATTCCCCATAATTTAATCCCACCCCTCTCCCGAACACCCTAGCATTTACTTCTTTTACAACCCCATCTATAAATATATTAAACAACCATGGTGACATTACACATCCCTGTCTAAGACCTACTTTTACCGGGAAGTATTCTCCCTCTCTTCAACACACCCTAACCTGAGCCTCACTATCCTCATAAAAGCTCTTTACAGCATTTAGTAACTTACCACCTATTCCATATACTTGCAACATCTGCCACATTGCTCCTCTATCCACTCTATCATATGCCTTTTCTAAATCCATAAATGCAATAAAAACTTCCCTACCTTTATCTAAATACTGTTCACATATATGCTTCAATGTAAACACTTGATCTACACATCCCCTACCCACTCTGAAGCCTCCCTGCTCATCTGCAATCCTACATTCTGTCTTACCTCTAATTCTTTCAATTATAACCCTACCGTATACTTTTCCTGGTATACTCAGTACACTTATTCCTCTATAATTTTTACAATCTCTTTTGTCCCCTTTCCTTTTATATAAAGGGACTATACATGCTCTCCGCCAATCCCTAGGTACCTTCCCCTCTTTCATACATTTATTAAACAAAAGTACCAACCACTCCAACACTATATCCCCCCCTGCTTTTAACATTTCTGTCATGATCCCATCAGTTCCAGCTGCTTTACCCCCTTTTGTTCTACGTAATGCCTCACGTACCTCCACCACACTTACATTCTGCTCTTCTTCACTCCTAGAAGATGGTATACCTCCCTGGCCAGTGCATGAATATAATATACGTATATAATATTTTATATATAATAATCCTTTATTTGGGTAGATTTCCTGTGAACAAATATGCTTTTATGTGATGATTTTGTTGACTCGTGAAATCATAATGACATGATTGCAAGCAAACCATGGTATGGGTGGGGATTGAGCATGTGGCAAGTGAGTCATAAAACTTCAGTGGCTTAGGTGCTGGCCTGGAATTTTATGACTTACTTGCCACGAGTTCATTCCCCACCAGTACTGTGGGATGATTCCATTTTTACCATTCATTCCATGTGCGCTGCATAAATGTGCTTATGTGTAGTCAGTGGCATTCACAAAATATACTTTAGGAAGGCTTACAATGTTGGGAGTGCCATGGACAACATTAAGGCTTCATGGGATGTAGTGAAGTCTTCAACCTTGAATGATGCTTACAAGCTCCTTGGGAAGACGCATTTTGAACTTCAAGAGCTTCTCCAAATTGTTCACAACTGTGTGAGAAGTCAAGCTGGGACAGAAGGTGGGACGAGAAAGTTGCTCACACCTTGAGGTGGGTCAAGAAGGTTGCTCACACCTTGAGGTGGGTCAAGAAGGTTGCCCACACCTTGAGGTGGTTCAAGAAGGTTGCTCACACCTTGAGGTGGGTCAAGAAGGTTACATCTTGTGGAGGAGGACATTTTGGAACTTTTTACTCCCACGGCTAGTCTGGGACTGGCTATGGGAGCAGTGACCCTTAGATTTGTCTACAGGTACAGGTCTAGAGGCTTTTTGATTTTCATTTGAGAGCCTGAATACAGTTATTAACATTCCTTCATTACAGAACTGCCATAATCTCCATTATTTCCTGTATATTGATTACTTTGGGAGCAAGGGGCTAGTAACCCCCCTTCTATATACATTACTAAAGTTAAAAAGAGAAACTTTCGTTTTACTTTTTGGGCCACCCTGCCTTGGTGGAATATGACCAGTTTGTTGAAAGAAAAAGAAGATTGATTGCTTTATCACCTGTCCAGCCTTTTACATGCACCACAATTACAGATACAAAGTACAGTGGAACCTCAAAAATCGAACGTATCACATATCGAACGTTTCGAAAATAGGACCATTTTTTCGGGACAAACTGTGTCCTCATTATCGAACGCGCCCCTATTTTCGGACCGCCGGGTACGGGACCTGTCTGCCGCCCGCTCTGTCCGCGTCCCCGCGCAGGCGCCGTGAGCAGTCTAGCTTTGTTTATGCTTGAGTGAACACTAACCTGCGCTCTCATTCACGCATTTTACGATTATTTCGTTGTGTTTAGTGTTTGTGGGACTGTGAAATAAGCTGCCATGGGCCCAAAGAAACTTGCTAGTTGTACCCCTGTGGTAAAGAAAGTGAGAAACACCATAGATGTGAAGAAGGAAATTAATACAGAAGTATGAGAGTGGTGCGAGACTTGTTGTGTTTACCAGGATGTATGGGAAAAACAAGTCGACCATCGGTTCTATCCTGTCAAAGAAAGAACAAATCAAGGAAGCTGATGTTGCGAAAGGTGTTAATATAGGGAGTGGATGAGGTGCCTTCTTCAAAGATTAAGGAGATTTGTGCCAAGTGGAATGATGTCCAAATGTTTGTGCAGAAGTACCACCCGGAGCAAGCTGAAACAAGCCATCTTTGCAACAAGTTCAGTGACAGGATCATGTCCCATTTTAGGGAAATGTTAAAGAGGTGCCAGAAACAGAGGACTGTATACAGTTATTTTGTGAGACAGGGGTCCAGTGACTCTCAAGCTGGTCCTAGTGGCATTAAAAGACAGAGAAGGGAAGTAATCCCAGAGAGGGCTTTACCTGAAGTCCTCATGGAGGGGGATTCTCCTACCAAACACTAACTACAACTCCCTCTCTCCTCCTCCCTATCTTCCAGATGCCATCACCAATCTTCAATAAAGGTAAGTAAAAATGTTATTTTATATGTATTACTTTACATAATTAAAAACTATAGTATTTGTTGTATGTAAAACTGTAATTAATCTCTATAAAATGTATTTTTTGTGTGAATATTTTTGGGTTTCTGGAACGGATTAATTGTATTTCCATTATTTCTTATGGGAAATATTGCTTCGAATTTCAGACTTTTCAAATTTAGAACTAGCTCCTGGAATGGATTAAGTTCGATTTTTGAGGTTCCACTGTATTAGTAAAGCTAATATCTGTAATTGTTGCTTCCATGTTTTTTTTTTTTTTTTTTTTTTTTTTTTTTAACATGTCAGCAGTCTCCCACCAAGGCAAGGTGACCCCAAAAGAAAGAAAAACCCAAAAAGAAAGAAAAAACTTCCATTATCAGTCAACACTTTCACCATCACTCATACATAATCACTGTCTTTGCAGAGGTGCCCAGATACAACAGTTTACTCACTCTAAACTGCCCGTATCCCAAACCCCTCCTTTGCAGACATTGTACTTCCCATTTCTAGGACTCCTTTTAATCTCCATGCTAGAGCTGTTAGTAATATCCCTTAATTTGCCCCCCATCTCTCTTTATGCTCACCTTAGATTGTATTTTATTCATCCCTCCTTCCTTAAGAATACTCCATGATTCAGGTTTTACTCTTTTCCTTCCAGGCCCCAAGGTTCAAATGTCTGCTATGAAGAAGTGCAGTCTCCTAAACATTTTCATTCATATTTGCACCCTACAGCAACATACACCTGCAGTTCCATATCCCCAGATGGTGTAGGGTGTGCTTTTTTTTTCATAATGAGTTAACCAAGGACATTAACTAAAATTGGCTAGCAGAGTAATCCAAGGACAGTAACTAGAGATGGCCAGCAGATAATTGTAAATAGTGGTACAGTTTGGGTCAATTTAGAATATGGTAATGTCTCAATGGAACAGTCTAAAAACAATTTACAATAACTGGCAGTAACAGATAATTATATGAGCATTATTACAAATAATGGCAAAAGTGGAATTGATATACAATATGAGTGTATTACAATGGGACAATTTAAAAAAAAACTTACAATATGAGATTATTACAATTTAGTATAATGTAATTTAGAACAATTAAATGTAATTAATAATTATTACATTTTAGTAATATTTAATGTAAAGAATTTAAGCATGTAATTTAGAGTAATGAGTTTATGGCTGAGTAATTTTTAGCACTATATATATAGTAGTGAAGGTGAATTAAGTTTGAGTTGAAGAGACTTGTATTATTTAGAAGTTTTTTATACAGCCATTGAGTAACTGGTAGGTATTGAGTATGGTTAGTCTGGTTAATTTTGGGTAAGTAGGTGATTTCTAAGTTGAGCCTTAAATTGATTTGCAGGCAGGGGTCCTTTAGTGTTCTCTGGCAATAAATTCCAGTTCTTAGGTCCCTTGATGTGCATTGCATTTTTGCATAGGGATAGATGGATATGAGGGATATCAAAGAGTGATTTGTCTTGTATTATGTTAAGTCCTTGTACAGTAATATATTTGGGAACAGGAGAACACTATTGGGTTTAGATACATGTAAATGGGAATGACATACATAAGCAGTGAGACAAGGGTTACAATTTAACTGACGAAACAGAATATTTACTTAAAATAAGTTCAGAGGGACAGTTCACCCCAGGTACTCAGTCAGATTCTAACCAGAGATCCCAAGACATGCACAGCACAAGCACTGCTCCAAGCCAGTACTCTGCCCAGTGTCTCCAACATTCTCTCCTCCAGAGACTCTCCAGCAGCCCTCTCCCAGAGGTCTGCACACAGGCCAGAGCTCCACCAGAATCTCTTCTCTAGCTGTTTCCTAGAGCTTATATGGTCCTCTCTGCATCCCCCTAAATTCCAGGTTTTGGGGGTAGATTTCACCAGTCTCTCTAACCACTCCTTACTGTCTCCGTCAAGAACAAAAGACCTGAGACCGCGATGGCGCCAAGTGTCTTTCTACAGTAGCACACTTCCCTGCCAAGGCAGGGAATGCGACAATTTACTCTGGTTGGTTAAGTCAAACTGTTGACCTCATAGTTGATCTACATCACAAGGTCATCTTCACCCAGTGGGGGGCAGCCGAAGTTTTAAAAATAATGATAATAATTATTAACAAAGAGTTCACAAATTAAAAAATGAATGTTTTTTCCCTTGGTTGTACAGAAAGAGGAAGACAACATTGAGTTGGATGACTCTTCTTATGAACTGCTGTACAATGGTGCATGTCACCTGCTGGCTGCTGGTCGTGTCAATGAGGCCTTGACCAAACTACAAGCTGCTGAGACCTCTTGTAGGGCCTACCTCACACAAGATGAAGCCACCACTGAGGAGGAAGTCAATGATGAGGTGGCTATTATCAGGTGAGTGATGGCACTATTGAGGAGGAAGTCAGTGATAGGGTGGCTATTATCAGGTGAGTGATGCCACCACCGAGGAAGAAGTCAGTGATGAGGTGGCTGTCATCAGGTGAGTTGTCAGATCCCAGTCTAGATAACCACAACTTCTGGTCTGGCACAGTAATTGTATTCAGGCTATTCTGGCCTGAATACAATTATTGTGGCAAAGAAGAGATACATCTCAGCTACCATGTCTTCTTTCACCGGTGTAGTGATTGTGGCGAAATCATTGTGTTGGTCTTCATATAATCAAAGTATCAATTCATTTCCCTGACAATAATTTCCATCATTGGTAGATCAAAAATTAGCTCAAAGATTTCTAGTTCACTGGCATTTTTCTCAAGGGTACAGTTAGGCAGGATTCCACTGTGGGTGTCATCAAATTGATGGAGATTGGGCACAAAATTTGCATGTTTCTTTCAATCCCAGATGCAGTCTGGTGGTAGGTACTGGATATTAGTAGCTGGTTGTGGTTGTGGTCATGCAAATTGTGGTGTGTGGGTGGTTGAGGATGCCTTGGGTCATTGTAATATTGATTGAGGGTCATGACTCCCAGCCTGGGGTATGGTTGGTGCCACATCCCTTGTGCCACCACCTACTGCCACATGCGGTCTAGTATTTATCCCAATTGAAGTGACTTGATCATCACTATCACTGTCAGTTGCTGGTGTAGGAACACGAGATGTACTCCGTCTTCGTGGGATAGCATATGGCACACTCCCAGACCGCATACAGCACCATATAAAATGACGCTTCATACGTAGATATTCATCACTGTCGTTACTCAGATGGTCATTGATAGGTAGGAAATCAAAATTCACATCATTATCATCAGGATTACTCTCATCTGACTCCTGACCATGGGAGAAAATAAGCTTTCGCTTATGGCATTGTAAAACCGTCGGTGAAAGCTAACTGTTAGAACCATAGAGCTCATCTTTGCCTCTATATTCCTCACTGTTAGAACTATCTCTTGGGAACAGAAGATTCTCAGTTCACTAAGGAGTGAGGTTTTTTCATCTGCGAGGCATGGTGAACAGAGGGTACTAATATGGCATTTCCACAATGCAGTGTGGGTGCCCTGATTTTTTTTTGTGTGTGTTTGTGTACTGTGCACACTAACCACACAGACTCATTCTCTCATATGTAGGCCTACCAGCCTTCTCAAACTAAATTTAAAACCGCTAAAATTTAGGTGTAGAACTACGGTACAGACCCTGAGCTCAAACCCGCAGTACTACATTATGGACAGCAAAAGGTTCAGTTTTGAACCTTTGTCAGTTACTAATTCTTTAGATGGTGTTCAGATACAATTACAAAGTAATGACAGGCCTTATTCAGGGCTATATCATGTAGAGTATAAATTATGATGACAGGCCATGTTCAGGGCTGTATCATGTGGAGTGTATCCTGTTATGAAAGGCTTTGTTCAGGGCTGTATCATGTGGAGTATAAATTATGATGACAGGCCTTCTTCAGGGCTGTATCATGTTTGATGCATCCTGTAATCATGTTGTAATAAAGTTGGTAGAATTACCGACAATATGTAAAGTAAAAGGACACAAGTGCAACTAATGTGACATTTTATTGTGGCAACGTTTTGTTCTCCAGGAGCTTTATCAAGCCAATGGCTTGATAAAGCTCCTGGAGAGCGAAACGTTGCCACAATAAAATGTCACATTAGTTGCACTTGTGTCCTTTTACTTTACATGTAATCATGTTGCAGGGTGCAGCAAGGTCATTGCATGCAACTGCTGGGACGGGACCGCGAGGCTCTCGCTGTCTACAATAGTGTGCTCAAGTCTAAGCCTGAAGACCCAGCTCTCCTTGCTATCATAAACAACAATTTGGTTTCCATCAATCGAGCCGCCAATGTGTTCGATTCCCGCAAGAGGATGAAGACTGCCATGGCACCTGGGCTGGAGCACAAGCTGACCAGCTACCAGCGCTCTACGATCGGCCTCAACCACTGCCTTCTTGCATACCACACCAATCAGGTAGTGTATAAAACTAATAAAGCAATAATAATATTGATTACTCTTGAGAGAGGGGTGTTAATGTTGCAGTTTTGTAACTGTAGTGTAAGCATGCCTCTGGCAAGGCAGTGATGGAGTGAATGATGAAAGTTTTTCTTTTTTGGGCTACCCTGCCTTGGTGGGAAGCAGCCAATGTGTTAATAAAAAATAAAAAAAAATATTGATTACCACTATTCTGCAGGCAGATAATTCAAGGGTGAATGAATTTGACTTTTTGTCAACTCGAGTTGATAATTATTTGATCATTTTAGGATTTTGCTCGAGATGACTTAATGAAGATATTAGTCACTGGCACCCATACTAAGGCACTGTTTTTTGTTTTTTACTACAATTACCTGACATCATGTATGGATCAAAGGATATTTCAGTGAAGTCACTGTAGAGATGGGTTCCTTGTTATATAATACAACAAGGTTATTTACCATTTTTCTGTTTACCCTAAGTACAATAACAATTTATCTATTTACCATTTGCTGCAAGACTGTAGTTCCAGTGACAGTACTTTAGCTATATCCTGTAGGTCTTTACCTTAGACTAGGAGAGCATTCTCATCTGTATTTAAAAAAGTTTGCATTCAACTCTAGTGGGCACATCATTTACATAAGAGTAAGGGGCCCCAAGATACAGGTTAGGTAAGGTTTGTCAGGAAACGGGACAAGTGTTACCTGATGAAGGTCGTAGTCATACAATGACCTGTAGCTGGAGCTTGTGGTCATCTGACCAAGGCCTTCTTGTGGCTATCCCATCTACCCCTATAAAAAATATGGTATGGATTATAACCATTTTACATTTATTAACACAAGATACAGTCAGCTCTTCGTAAATGTGATTGAAAAGTGCATCGGAACTTTAAATAGCTTTCTATGAGCTATTCAATTTTAAATGCACTATTTTTTTTCCATTGCATTTATGAAAAATTCCATTGAATAGAGGAGCCTTATAAGAGAGTTAATAACTGTACTGTCTTTGGGAACACGTTATATTATAAACAGGGGTTCTGATTCTGTATTATTGACCCTAAAAATTTGTTTACTGTTGAACCAGAAACCTGTTAAATTTTTTTCTGTCTTGAAGAATTGATTATCTTTTTTCTCATGACCTTGTCAGATCACATGTAAATATTACCAAGTTCTTTTACTTTCAACATACACTTGCCTATACTTTCTTAACCCTTAAACTGTCCAAACGTAGATCTACGTTTTTTCAACATTTGAAAGTATGTAAAAAAAAGTAGGTCTTTTTTTTTTTTTACATTTGAAAACTTGTAAAAAAAACTTTGATCTACTTTTTTTTTTTTTTTTTATTTGAAAATGTATAAAAAAAATGTAGATCTACTTTTGGAGTGTTACGCATGTGAACGTAGATCTGCATGGACAGTTTAAGGGTTAATAGTTATTTATCTTGTGATACTCCCTTTTTAACCTAGGAGGCCTGGTTTGAGACTGGGCTGTGGGAAAGGTAATTCCCAGTACCACTTAACACAAGTCTATAGGACAGGTACTAATATCTATGGTTCACTGTATCAAATGCCTTTTGCAGGTCTAAAGTGACCATGCCTATGAAATCCCCTTTTCACAGTTGGGCTCTTATATAATCCATCAGATTAATTAAGGAAGTATCCATCTAGTGAGATCCCTGAAATTTGATTGGTAACTATGATATTATTTAACATCTTGATAATACAGGAGGGCCCTGTTTTACAGTGCTTCACTTTAGTGTTTCAATAATGCAGCAGTTTTCAATTGCACATTCTTCATTTATTCAGACTTCCTACAGTAAATATATTCACCACTAAGGGCAAAAATATTTTAAGGTAAGTAATGTGTGTACTATATATACATTTTTAAAGGCCTAGTTCTATTGATCACTTAATGTGATACTGTAAACATGTTATTAAGCTTTTATATGCAGTTGAAAGGTTAAAAAAAGGTTGTTTCACTTTACAGCAGTAGCCCAGAACCTAATTGCTGTATAAACAGGGCCTGCCTATATATACAGTACATATTTGCCCTAAAAATTTGACATAAAATTTTGTGCCTCATGATTCTATCTTAGTAGTTATCTTTCCTGAGGTTGTAAGATTCATTTCCCCTCTACCTATCCTCATAGTACAGGCTTTTCACTTCTAAACTAGTAGCAAACCTTTGTATCTTTATTGAGTTTCTGCAGATGCTTGTTTAAATGAAGGGCACATACTCAGTAATGGCATAGTGTCTCATTTATATAAATAAAATTCTAAAATATATTTTCCAAGTTCTTGAATGCTGAGATTTAGCAGTTCTGTACATGTCACTAAAGGAATAAGGAATAATTACTACATACCTGACATTATTTCATGTTTGTTATTACATCTTTTTTTTTTTATTATTAACACAATGGTCATTTTCCACCGAGGCAGGATGACCTGAAAAAGAAGGAACACTCATCATATTCATTGATGCATTATAATGCTAGTTATTTTGACAAGCTAAGACAGTAGATACTGTATCTTTTTAACTGTAGGTTTTGATCTTTAAATGTTGCAGGATGAAGTGTGCCGAACAGAAGCTCAAAAGCTGACAGAAGAATACCCACAACTGACTCTGGAAGCCAAAGTGATCCAAGCTGCCCAAATGGGACGAGAGGGCAAGCTGAATGAAGCACGTGATGTACTCAGACAGTGTGCTCAAGATCATCAAGATAAAGCTCTCTATATCAGTCTAGTTGCAACTCAGATTCTCTTAGCCAAGGTGGGAAGCCGCACTGTTGTATGTGGCTTTAGAGTAAAAATGTCTAATATTGTCACTGTTAGCTAATGTAGGAGGCTACAGTGCTGTGCTTGGCACTGTAATACTGTCACTTAGCTAATGTAGGAAGCTGCAGTGCTGGTCTGCAGACTGTCTTCTGCTCTGTCATAAGTACAAAGTGAAGTCAAGGTCTGACATCATCATCCACATTAAGGTTCATTTCATCCATGTCAAGTTCTACCTTAGTACCACTTTCATCTTGACTGGGTGTCACTTGTAAAAGTGTATGTGCTTGTAATAGCTATATGTGCTTATCTGGAAAAATAATTTTTATGCACTTACTGTTGGCATGTAATTGTTACCTTCACTATCACCATACAGTGGACCCTCCATTTTCATTAGGCGCTCTTTTCATGATTTTTCAGTTATCGCCGACTTTTTTCATAAAAATATAGGCTTTGTTTTTGTTACTTTCCTCTGTTTTTGTCAATTGTACAAAACACGTCCGAGTGGCCGCTCGCACACACAGCCTCCTACACATGCATTCTGAGTTAGTCTGGCATTGTTTCTTGGCAATTGAACATAACCCTGCGAGGTCATACGAAACATTTTGTAATAATCCATCATTTTTTGCACTTGTGTATTGTGTGTGTGACTGCCAAATAAGCCACCATGGGCCCAAAGAAAGCTCCTAGTGCCAGCCCTATGGTAAAGAAGGTGAGAAACATGATAGAATTCAAGAAAGATCTCGTAGCAAAGTACCAAAGTGGAGGAGGAAGAGAGAAGGGAGAATGTGCCTTAGTGAGTGATTCAGTGATTCTACGATATGTATGATACTAAAGCAAAGGACAGTGCTGAGAAGAAAAAGAGGATGATGTCCATGGAATTAAAGCATGAAATCATAGATAAACACGAGAGGTGTGCGAGTTGTGGGTTGTAGCATTAAGATCGTAGCAAATAAATCGGTGAAAAGTGAAGTAAAAAAAAATAAAAAAAAATTGTAGCAGTTCAGCAATAAATTGTAGCATTAAGAGTGTAGCAAGTAAATTAAGCGATAGGAAAGGGATGCAAGGAAACAAACTCCTCCAGTGTTGTTGTTGGGGTTTATAGGGCCACTGACAGCATATGCCACTCTGCCAGCATCTCTTCTCCAAGGTAAATATGTACATAGACTTTATAAAACCTGTTTATTTCTTTACATTCTCTGTTATGATTTTATACAATACGTATTTCTTATTTATAAATGCATTGTTTGTGTTTTCCCTATGAAACTAGTGATCTAGTGCAGTTAGCCTCATAAACACTGTTTTCTCTTAAAATAAGAGCATAGGAAGATATGGTCAGAGAGTGGGAATGGCCGCCACCACTCATCACATAATGACATATTTTATTCATTTTAGAGTATATATCATGTTTCTGTGTTATTCTTATTGTAAATTATGTCATATTAGATCAATTGTGATAGATAAATAAGCTGTAGACTTGATATTAGTGGTTTTTTTTTTTTTTTTTTATAAACAAGTCGGCCGTCTCCCACTGAGGCAGGGTGACCCAAAAAGAAAGAAAATCCCCAAAAAGAAAATACTTTCATCATTATTCAACACTTTCACCTCACTCGCGCATAATTGCTGTTTTTGCAGAGGTGCTCAGAACACAACAGTTTAGAAGCATATACGTATAAAGATGCACAACATATCCCTCCAAACTGCTAATATCCCAAAACCCCTCCTTTAGAGTGCAGGCATTGTACTTCCCATTTCCAGGACTCCAGTCCAGCTATATAAAAATAACCAGTTCCCCTGAATCCCTTAACTAAATATTACCCTGCTCACACTCAAACAGATCGTCAGGTCCCAAATACCATTCGTCTCCATTCACTCTTATCGAACACGCTCGTGCACGCCTGCTGGAAGTCCAAGCCCCTCGCCCACAAAACCTCCCTTACCCCTTCCTTCCAACCTTTTTGAGGACGACCCCTACCCTGCCTTCCTTCTACAGATTTAAATGCTCTCCATGTCATTCTACTTTGATCCATTCTCTCTAAATGACCAAACCACCTTGTTTATTTCCTTTTATCTCCATGGGGAAGTGGAACAGAATTCTTCCTCCGTAAGCCATGTATGTCATCAGTGGTGACTAAAATGCCAGGAGCAAGGGGCTAGTAACCCCTTTTCCTGTATACATTACTAAATTTAGAAAGAGAAATTTTCCTTTTTCTTTTTAGCCCATCCTTCCTTAGTGGGATATGGCTGGTTTATTGAAAGAAGTTTAAGTAAATTTGTGCTTGCACTTCTCATGACAAAATATCATTGTAAGAAGCACGCATGGGGTTTGATGTTTTCCTGATAATCCTTCAAAAGGCGCTCCCTCGCTGGCTTTACTTTTTACCAGAATAGTTTACACACTGGATTATTTTTTATTATGCAAAGTAGCCTACAGAATTCATCCAGACTTTATACCAGGTAATTATATTTGAAAAATAAGTCAAAATTCCATCGCTGGAACAGTTCACAAATAATCTGGACTTAGAAGGAAAAATTTTGACAGTATTTAGTCTGTCCTGGACCATCATCAAGTGACCTTGATGGTCCAGGTTGATAATATTATCTCATGTTTCCTTTCTAAATGTGGATTATTTGTGAATACAGTACGTAATTGTATTTGCTTGTAACCTGTGCTGAGTCTGTATGAATGTAGTGTTGTGACCCAGACTTTGGTGTCTACTGTCACATGACAGCAAGTGAGCACTGGCATCAGAAGTTCTAGTATTTTCTTATTCTTATTTCCCAGCATTAAATAAAGAAAACAATTATTTTATCTTTTTCTAGGGCGAAAAGAAGGGTGCCTGTGAGATGCTAATGTCCTTGGACGAGAGTGAAATGTACCGTCAAGGCATTGTGTCCGCCATGGTCGCACTGTACGTGTCATTGGAAGATCGTGGCAGTGCCTCTGCCATCCTGAGGCAAGCAGTGGAGTGGCACAAGAAAAATAAGGTAAGGAATTATATGTTAATGACAGGGATATTTTTATCGTTGCACTAAGTCATACTTGACTGATACAGTGAGTGCAATCCGGTATTTGTTGAATTATTGAACAAAATAATTTCATAAATACCTTAGTACCTGGAGTACATGAAACCTCCCTAACACTAGTGCTACTGTACTGCCAGGGCTGTGGCAAGGGGGTGTTGCTATTGCTGCTGTACTACCAGGGCTGTGGCAAGGGGGTGTCACTAGTGCTGCTGTACTGCCAGGGCTGTGGCAGGGGGGCACTGAAAAGCCAGAGGCAATAAGTTTTTTTTTTTTTTTTTTTTTTTTTTTTTGCTCAGGTGTACTTAGTGTACTTAGTACTTAGGTAAAGGTAGAGAAGTTTTCATTGCATTTATGTATTTAGAAAAGGCATATGATAGGGTGAATAGGGGAGCAATGTCGCAGATGTTGCAAGTGTATGGAATAAGTAGTAAGTTACTAAATGCTGTGAAGAGTTTTTGTGAGTGAGGTTCAAGTTAGGGTGTGTAGGAGAGAGGGAGATTACTTTCCAGTAAAAGTAGGCCTTAAACAAGGATGAGTAATGTCACCATGGTTATTTAACATATTTATAGATGGGGTTGTAAAAGAAGTAAATAACAGGATGTTGAGGAGAGGGGCAGGCTTAAATTATAGGGAATCAAATACAAAATGGGAGTTGACACAATTACATTTGGCTGATGATACTGTGCTTTTGGGAGATTCTAAAGAATAGTTGGAAAGGATAGTGGACAAGTTTGGGAGGGTGTGTAAAAGAAGAAAGTGGATATTAAACATAGATAAGAGTAAGGTGATGAGGGTATCAAATGCATTAGGTAAAGAAAAATTGGATATCACATTGGAGGGAGGCAGTATGAAAGAAATGAATGTGTTCAGATATTTGGGAGTAGATTTGTCAGCGAATGGGTTTACGAAGGATGAGGTTAATTATAGAATTGATGGAGGAAAAAATGGCAAGTAGTGCATCGAAGTATCTGTGGCGATAACAAAAGTTATCCATGCAGGCAAAGAAGGGAATGTATGAGAGTACAGTGGAACCTTGGCATACGAGTTTTTCAGGATACGAGCAGTCGCACGGTCAATTTTTTGTTTCTGGATACGAACAAAAATTCAGGATGCGAGCTTCCCCCTCAAACAACTTTTTTTTAGACTTCCAGATCTTACAAAAGTAAAAGTGAGTAGTATATAATTGTAGTTCATTGTTGTGATGCATTATGTTGTTTTTACTGCTTAAGACTATAACTGCAACAGAAATAGTATTAGTATTTCAAGTCATTCAGTCAAGTCAGTCAATCAGTCAGTCAGTCAGTCAGTCAGTCAGCAACACTGGTATGCCTACTGGGTGCCATGATTATGGTAATTAAAAGATCAAAACACAATTCACAAACACAGTGAAACTGAACAAGTAAGCTGGGATGGTAGTGTCAGGGGATGGCAGGAGGTCTCTCCTGGTGACCCAAAACAAGGTAGGAAATGGCCGCCACCACTTGTCATGTATTTTATTCATTCTAGAGTATGTATCAGGTTTCTATGTTATTTATATTGTTTATGTCATATTAGATGAATTGTGATAGATAAATAAGCTGTAGAGTTGATATTAGCATCATATTACTGCCTCCTGAGAGCAGGAATTGCACTGGAACAGATTAATGACATTTCAGATAGTAATTTAAATGAGGAAAATTGACTCGGCATACGAACAGATCAGGATATGAGCAAGGTCATGGAATGGATTAAACTCGTAAGCTGAGGTTCCACTGTATAGTGATACCAGCACTCGTATGTGGGTGTGAAGCATGGGTTGTAAATGCTGCAGCAAGAAGTGGGCTGGAGGCAGTGGAGATATTGTGTCTAAGGGCAATGCGTGGTGTAAATATTATGCAGACAATTCAGCGTGGAAATTAGGAAATATGGAGTTACTAAAAGTATTAGTCGGTGGGCTGAAGAGGGGTTGTTAAGGTGGTTTAGTCATTTGGAGAGGATGGAGGAATAGAATGACTTGGAGAGTGTACAAGTCTGTAATAGATGGAAAGCAGGGTAGGGGTCGACTTAGGAAAGATTGGAGGGAGGGGGTAAAGGAGGTTTTGTGGGCGAGGGGCTTGGACTTCCAGTAAGCGTACGTGAGCATGTTAGATAGGAAAGAATGAAGACGAATGGTTTTTGGAACCTGACAAGTTGTTGGAGTGTGAATGTAGATCTATGTTTGGACAGTTTAAGGGTTAAGATTAAAGTTTGTGAACATAAGAGATTACATATAACAGCTGTATTCCTCTGGTCAAACCACCTCACCTGTTCATCAGAGTTCATTCTGAATCTCGCAATCATCCTCCGAGTTCTGTATGACCTTTGTGGGTTTAGCGTTTAGTTGAATTTAAATTTAAAAAAAAAAAAATACACGAAGTCCAGATGACTTTAAAATTATAGCTACAGCACATAATTTGGATTTAGTCTTTCCCACCTAACAAAATTCTGATTTTTGGAGTTCATTCTTCTTTCATGTAATATATTTGATATTATACATATTGTAGTTGCTTTAATGAATTTTTTGTTGATTTTATTATCATAATTGAGTACTAAATGTTTTATCACCAAATACAGGCATACCTCACTAATACAGTGGGTTATGTTCCAGACCGTCACCTTAAAGTGAATCATTGCCTTTTTTTTTTCACTTGCCAGTGCATATAAAAACCTAGAAACATTTATTTTATCATTTATTAGGTATGCAATAGCACTAGGTCTTAAAAAAATGATGTAAAAGTAAAAATAATAAACACAATTTTTGAAAACTGCCAAAAACCATCTTAAAAGAAAGGCAAGTGCTGAAAATAATAAACATGAATATGCAATGAAACCCCGAATATTGGGCCACTCACTCGGTAATATTATTTTTACTTTTATTCTGTTTTTTCTTTTCATTTCTAATATTTTAATTCTTTCAAGTAACTTCTGTGGCCTGTGAGACCAATATAATGCATAATATACAGTGGCCCCTTGGGTAACGAACGCATCGTATAACGTTAAATCCACCCAACGAAGCATTTGAGCGTAAAAATTTTGGCCTGGCTAACGATAAAAAACTCGCCCAATGTGATTCGTCCTGAACCTGTCCGTCCAGCCTGAGCGCCTCAGCTGCCCTGCCGTCAGTGTTTACAAGCCGGGGTGGCCGGTTTCATGCATTCATTAGATACATTTTGTATTATTCCATTGTTTATAGTGCTTGTAACTGCTAAATAAGCCACAATGGCCCAAAAGAAAGCTTCTAGTGCCAACCCTGGGGCAAAAAGGGTGAGAAATACTATTGAAATATACTATCATACCATGGTTAGCTGCTGCTGCACCACCATCAGCTGTTGCTGCACCACCATCAGCTGTACTACTCGAAGATGTGGAGAGACTGTTGTTGGTGTGGCTTAACAAGAAATAATTACCGAGAAACAATTAACCTCAGAGGGTTAGCCACCCAGGATAACCCAAGAAAGTCATTGAGTCATCAAGGACTGTCTAACTTATTTCCATTGGGGTCCTTAATCTTGTCCCCCAGGATGCAACCCACATCAGTCAACTAACACCCAGGTGAACAGGAAGAAATGCCTGGAACTACTTCTCATATTGGTGAATTTAAGGCCAACAAAGGTTGGTTTGAGAGTTTTAAGAATCATAGTGGCATACACAGTGTGACAAGGCATGGCGAAGCTGAAAAATTCCAACCCCAACAAGTGCTTAACTGTGACTAAACAGGCCTGTTCTGGAGGAAAATGCCAAACAGGAACTACATTACTCAGGAGGAAAAGGCACTCCCAGGACACAAGCCTATGAAACACAGGCTAACTTTCTTGTTTTGTTGTAATGCTAGTGGTGGGGATCGCAAAGTGAAGCCTTTCTTAATGTATCATTCTGAATATCCCAGTGTGTTTAAGAAAAAGTCTCATCACTCATCAATACTCTTCAGTATAGGTAAGTGTCATTTTAACATTCATTTTTATAGTTATTGTGCATGTCTCATTGTTTTGTTTCTAGGGAAATGTATATTTCATTTTTTTTTTTAATACTTTTGGCTGTCTGGAACGGATTAATTGGATTTCCATTGTTTCTTATGGGGAAAATTAATTCGGCTACCAATAATTTCGTCTAATGATGAGCTCTCAGGAACAGATTAATATCCTTAGCCGAGGATCCACTGTATATATATATCCACTCGTTGTATGCAACACAATAACCACACAAACATTATCATTATATTGTTTACAAAACAGGTTTACACAAGCCCACGCTGTCCTTCCCACCCACACTGTCTTCCCACCACCCATGCTTAACTTTTTTGGGTTATCCTAGATTCTCTACATAAGCTGCTGTGTGTGTGATAATTTGTGTAACTGTATTCGTGTATACCTGAATAAACTTACACTCTGTCTTCCCAACCACCCATGTTGTCTTCCCCACCCACACACCATCATCCCCACCATCCACGGTGCTTTCCCCACCACTCACGCTGCCTTCCCCAGACCCGTGCTGCCTTCCCCAGACCCATGCTGCCTTCCCCACACCCATGCTGTCTTCCCCCGACTGGGTACGAGGGTTGAAGACTTGGCAAGTTCAGTACAAGCGTAGCCCCTCTACTATGTGTACCTACGGGTTTAGCGCTTCCCCATGATGATGATGATGATGATGATAATAATAATAATAATAATCTACTATATGTACAATACTAAAGCAGGAGTCTATAAAGGCTATAGCACCAGCAAAGGGCATTACATTAATTTCTAAGCAGTGGACCTCTGTCAATTAAAAGATGGAAAAGCTGCTGTTGACATGGTTGATGGAGAAACAGCTCACAGGAGATAGGTAGTGTAGTGAGATAAACATAAAAATTGTACATAGCAGTTCTTAAGAAAAGTGTGAACTTCTGACAAGATATGCCACTCTGCATTTCTTCTCCAAGGTATCTAAATGTCGTATGTACACCAGATCTAATTCAGTTAGCCTCACAAACTTCGTTTTCTCTTATAATGACAACTCTGACGTTTTCATAGAGAGAATGCGCGACCACTCCCAACCACAATCCTCCTCCCTCCACAGTCCATGTAATGACATATTTTATTCATTCTAGAGTGTATATCATGTTTCTATGTTATATTGTTTATGTCATATTAGATGAATTGTGACAGATAAATAAGCCGTAGAGTTGATATTAAGGTTATTTTGTCATGCCTCCTGAGAGCAGAAATTCAGCTGGAACGAATTAATTGCATTTCAATTAATTTAATTGAAGAAAATTGACAAATCAGGATACGAATAAGTCCACGGAACAGATTAAATTCATAACCTGAGGTTCCACTGTATTATAATATTTCATAGTATGTGTTTGTGTTTTGGTATGTGTGTTGGGGAGGGGCAGCATAATGCCGTGACTAGCACTGTAATTTACAGTTTTAAGAAACTTTACACAAAAGCACTGTTTAAAAGATGCTTTGAAGTGACCTCTGAAACAGAGCTTACCCGTAGCAAATTTTGGAAAAATAATTTTGATATCCTCCAGTGTTTAAGGATATTAGACAAAGCCTAGGGGAAAAGTTTCTTTCAGGACAATGAGCTCTGCCTGAAAGAAACTGTGGCTAGACTGTGTGTCAGAGATTTTGAAGGCTTTGAGGCAGAGCTAGTAGTAAAGGATATTGTTTCTCTGGGCCAGTCCATGGGTTTAGAAATGGACGATGAAGATACAGAGAAGTTTGTTCAGGGTCACAAGAATGAGCTGACCACAGAAGAACTTCAAGACCTGCACAAGGAGCAGAAAGAAGTGATTGAGGAAATTTCTTCTTCAGAGGAGGGAATCAGTAAAGGCAACATATCCACTGCAGAAATTAAGGAACTGTGTTATCATTGGGCTCAAACACTGAGTCTGGTAAAAAAAAAAGGCATCCTAACATTACTGTTGTGAATAAGGGCATCATCCTGTTCAGTGACAGTGTTGTTGACTACTTTTGAAAATTTTTTGGACAGCTTCTTTAGCCATGGAAAAAAAAAATCAAATGCTAGTGAATTCCCATCATCTTTAAGTGCTGCTACACAGAGACAGAAAAGAGAAAAAAACACCAGATGGGCAGTTACCTGATGGCTTTATGGGCGATGACACCCTTTCCAAACAACATCTCTCCACCTTCCTCTTAGGCCGTCAGCACTCCTCAGTAAAGGTAAAGTAAAGTTAAATTTGCATTTATTTCATGTATTTATTGTTTTTATAGTTTTCATGTATGATTTTATGGATGCAAATATTACTATACAGATTTAAATAAGCAATATTTTCACTTAAAATGTTTTATAATTGGTAATTTTTTAGGGTCTGGAACAGATTAATCCAATTTACTATATTTCTTGTGGGAAAAATTGATTCAGTGTTTGTACATCTCGCTATTAGAACAACCTCCTGGAATGGATTAAGTTCTAATATTGAGGTACCACTGTAACTGAAGAGCACCATATTAGCGAAGCACTCTAAAGCAAGCGCTGTTTTAACGAGGTATGTCTGTAACAGTTCATTTAACATGGTCAGTGTCCCAAGTAACAACAAGAACATTCTTGATTCAGCCATCCTGTCTGAAAGAACAGATCAGTAAGAGAAGCAAATCAGTTAAAAGGATAGATTAGTAAGAAGATATATTGATAATAAAACAAGTAATGTAGTGGTAATTAAAATGTTTGTGATTGTGTGTGTGTGTGTGTGTGTATATGCGCAGACATCAGCTGTTCACCTGGGTGAGCTGTGGCGACACGCAGCTGACTTCCACCTGCGGAGTGGTGATGCTGCTGCTGCTGCAGCATCATTATTGGAACTTCGCAAACTCGACCCCAAAGATGTCAACACACTTGCACAATTGATTAGTGCATATGCAAGGGTAGGTCAGAATTATAGTATATTATTTTTAAATATATTTTTACTGTGATAAATGTTTTATTGACAGATGATTCTATACTTTATTACAATTGCTATGAGATTGGGCAAGTTTAACCCTTTCAGGGTCCGTCCCGTAGATCTACGGCTTTACGTTCAGGGTCCAAACCGTAGATCTACGTCACGAGCTCAGCTCACTCTGATAAACTGTGAGTGGTACATTTGGGTCTAGATATGAGAGAATACATCTATGTGGTATGTGTGCACCACATAAAACAGATCCTGCAGCACACTGTGTATAATGAGAGAAAAAAAACTGAAATCATGATTTTTCGATTAAAACAGCAACTTTGCAGTGTTTTTTCGTATGTTTTTTATAGTTGTATTTGCGATTTCTTGGTCTCATTTGATAGAATGGAAGACATATTACAGAAATAAAGATGATTTTGATTGGTTTCAGCACTAGAAATGGCTTGAAACTGAGCTCAAAGTAGCAGAAATGTTAAATTTTTGCCGATATTCAAGAGTAAACAAACGACCTCGCACGTCTAATACACGCCAGCTGGTGGGTCTAATATGCATTCACAAATATGGTGATGATATACAATTATTACAGTATTGCATAATAGTAAATCTTCTATTTTTTGGTGTGAATAAAAATTCATTATGTGAATAAAAAATGAAAATGGAATTTATTTGTAAAGCCTCAAAACATAACTAATGAACAGAGGAAATGTTAGTTTAGTTCCAGGAATACCTACATTGTTTATTCTGGACCCTATTTTGAAATTGGAATATTTTGAACTTTGTGTTAAATTGGCCAAATTAACAATTTCCGATCACTTTAATTTGTAGTTGAAACACTTGACTTGGCGATTTCTTGTGCTCAATCGATAGAATAGAAGTAATACTAGTGAAATAGCTAAGAATTTGGTTGACTGGAATAATATAATTGGCCTAAAATGGGAGTCAAAGTCAGCAAAATCACCGATTTGTAAATATTGCTGACACATCAAAATTCGCGAGAGCATAATTTCGTCAGTTTTCCATCAAATTTCGTACTTTTTGTTTTATTACCTTCACAAAAAGATTCTCTACCATTTCATAAGAAAAAATAACTTTTTTTTTTTTTTTAAATTCTTGGACACTGGGGCACCACTTCAGATTTGGGCCTTGGACCCTGAAGGGGTTAATGTAAAGATGTGTATTTTGATGAGTGTATATAATGTACAGCATTCTGGGCAGATCTGTGTGAAAAATTTAGTACCAAACAATACACATTTACTCCATTCATGTGGGCAGATTATATTTAGTTGTGGTAATGTTTGATGTCAGCACACTTGTGGAATGACAGCCGTTGAATGAATAATGGTGAATGTGATTTTTTCTTTGGGTCACCCTTAATTTTAATATCAAATTTGCATTGCTTAATTTTAATTCCGCTTTAAAGATAAGGAAATTCGATATTTGTTATAAGTATTACAGCCTCTCCTCACTTAGCGACGTACTTGTTTACTGATGAGTCGGACTTTACAGCGGGCTCTCTGACCAGTATGCATATCTAAATAATGTACTTATATTAGAACTGATTTCCTCTATTCTGTTTATTACAATATACAGAACACTACTGTATAAACATTTAAAAATATACTAAAAATGTTATAAATGGTGCAAGGGTGACGTTAAAGCAATATAAAAATTGGTTGATATAAACCCACTACCATTATAGTATGCTCCTTGTTTAGCGACGAATTCATTTATCAAGTGGTAACAGGAATGGAGCTCTGTCGTTAAGTGAGGAGAGGCTGTATTATTTTATTAACGTCAATGGCAGAGTCCTACTCTACCATTGAGATTAATAAAATAATAATAATTATAATAAATATTGAATTTCCTTATTTTTAAAGCAGAATTAAAATTAAGCAATTCAAAGATGATATTAAATTTTTTAAATAAGTGATATTTGTTACTGGGTAAAATAAACAATTACTTAATGAAAATGTTAAAGTTTAGTAACTATTTTAAATGACATAATTTGGTGCGAGGGTCTTGGCAAGAGGCGTGGAGTTAAAAGATAAAGAATCGCACATAAATTGGGAGTTGTCACAGCTGCTCTTTGCTGATGACACTGTGCTCTTGGGAGATTCTGAAGAGAAGTTGCAGAGATTGGTGGATGAATTTGGTAGGGTGTGCAAAAGAAGAAAATTAAAGGTGAATACAAGAAAGAGTAAGGTTATGAGGATAACAAAAAGATTAGGTGATGAAAGATTGGATATCAGATTGGAGGGAGAGAGTATGGAGGAGGTGAATGTATTCAGATATTTGGGAGTGAATGTGTCAGCGGATGGGTCTATGAAAGATGAGGTGAATCATAGAATTGATGAGGGGAAAAGGGTGAGTGGTGCACTTAGGAGTCTGTGGAGACAAAGAACTTTGTCCTTGGAGGCAAAGAGGGGAATGTATGAGAGTATATTTTTACCAACGCTCTTATATGGGTGTGAAGCATGGGTGATGAATGTTGCAGTGAGGAGAAGGCTAGAGGCAGTGGAGATGTCATGTCTGAGGGCAATGTGTGGTGTGAATATAATGCAGAGAATTCGTAGTTTGGAAGTTAGGAGGAGGTGCGGGATTACCAAAACTGTTGTCCATAGGGCTGAGGAAGGGTTGTTGAGGTGGTTCGGACATGTAGAGAGAATGGAGCGAAACAGAATGACTTCAAGAGTGTATCAGTCTGTAGTGGAAGGAAGGCGGGGTAGGGGTCGGCCTAGGAAAGGTTGGAGGGAGGGGGTAAAGGTGGTTTTGTGTGCGAGGGGCTTGGACTTCCAGCAGGCATGCGTGAGCGTGTTTGATAGGAGTGAATGGGGACAAATGGTTTTTAATACTTGACGTGCTGTTGGAGTGTGAGCAAAGTAACATTTATGAAGGGATTCAGGGAAACCGGCAGGCCGGACTTGAGTCCTGGAGATGGGAAGTACAGTGCCTGCACTTTGAAGGAGGGGTGTTAATGTTGCAGTTTAAAAACTGTAGCGTAAAGCACCCTTCTGGCAAGACAGTGATGGAGTGAATGATGGTGAAAGTTTTTCTTTTTCGGGCCACCCTGCCTTGGTGGGAATCGGCCAGTGTGATGACAATAAAAAAAATTTGGTGTCTCCATAGGAAAATGGAACAGAATTCGTAAGCCATGTGTGTCATGAGAGACAACTAAAATGCATGGGGGGGGAGGGGGGGTTTAGTAACACCTTTCTGTATAAAATTATTTAATTTTTAAAAGGAGAAGCTTCTGTTTTTTTTTTTTTGGGGCCCCCCCTTTCCCTTTGGGGGATATGGTTTTTTGTTGAAAGAAAAATTTTGGGATGAAATCTTAGTGCAGAAAAACCCTTGAAAAACTAGCTGAGAAGAGTAACATTTTTGTGTAACACTAACAAACATAACTTGGGTAAAATTTTTTTTTTTTTCCCAACAATTTGGGCCACCTCCCCCGGGGGGAAGGGTAAACCCAAAGAGAAAAAAAAATTCCCAAAAAAAAAAATCCCTTCTTCATCATTGAACCCCTTTCACCACACTAAAAACACATTATAACTGCTTTTGCGAGGGGGGCCTGGGAATCAATGTTTAGAGCTTTATCCCGTATAAAGATACACAAATATCCCCCAAATGCCAATATCCTAAACCACCCCCTTTTAAAGTGCGGGAAATTTGTATTTCCCAAATTCCCGGGACTCGAGCCCGACTAATAACAAAACCTGTTTCTCTAAAACCCCTTCACTAAATTTTTCCCTGCCACACCCAACAGATCGTCAGGCCCAAAAGTATCATTCGTCCCCTTTACATCCTATCTAACACCGCTCATGCACCCTTGCTGGAAGCCAAACCCCCCTTCGCCCAAAAAAAACCTCCTTTCCCCCCTTTTTCCCAAAACCATTCGGGGACAAAAACCCCTACCCTTTTTTTTTCCCCCCTATAATTTATATGCTTTCCATGTCTTTTCTACTTTGAACCCCTTCCCCTCTAAAGGGCCCAAACCCCCTCAACAACCCCTTTCTGCCCTCTGACTAATGCTTTTTTAACTCCCCCCCTTTCCTAATTTAAAAACTCCAAATTTTTCCCGGGCAAAATTTTTTTAAAACCCACACTTTCCCCTTTTGACAGGACTTTCCATTTACCCCCAAACCGTCTCCTGCTGCTGCATTTACCCACCCAAGCTTCACTTTCCATACAAAAAGTTTTGGGTTACTACTATACGTACTTTCATACTTTCCCCTTTTTGCCCCATAGAAACTTTTTTTGGGAAAAATCCAAAAATTAACCTAAAACGCCCCATTTCCCCTTTTTTTCCCCAGTCTTTTCTATGATTAACCTAAACCCCTTCATAAATCCTTTCGCCTACACGTCAAACCCCCAAGAAAATCTGAAAACTTTTCACTTCTTCCCATACTCCCTTTCCTTTCCCAATTTATACCCAAATTTTTTTTTTAATCTAAAAAATTTGATCCCCTAATCACCTTACTCTTTTTATTTTCCCCTTTAAACTTTCTCCCTTTTAACCAACTTTTCTAAAAACCTCGCCCACTAACCTTTGGGCGATTTTTTTTTAAATCACCCAAAAGGGGCACAGTATCATCAGCAAAAAGTAACTGTGTTAAAATTCCCATTTGAATTTGCCCCCCAAAATTTTTAACCCTTAACCCCTTTCTCCCGTACGCCCTAGCATTTACTTTTTTTAAACCAAACCCCATCTAAAAAATATATTAAAAACCCAGGGGTGCCCTTCACATCCCTTTTCAAAGGGACCTACTTTTACCGGGGGAAAGTATTCCCCCTCTCTTCTACAAAACCCTTTAACCCCGGGGCCTCACTACCCTTTCATAAAAGGCTTTTACAGTTTTTTAGTTTAAATTCCACCTTTTTCCAAAAATTTGCAAAAAATTCGGCCAAAATTTGCCCCTCTTTCCACTTTTCTTATCCCCTTTTCTAAATCCTTAAATGCAAAAAAAAACCCCCCCTACCTTTATCTAAAAAATTTTCACTTATAGGGTTTTCAATGAAAAACATTTAAACTACACTTTCCCTACCCACTCTGGAACCCCCCTTCCCTCATCTGAATTCTACTTTGTCTTCCCTCTAATTCTTTAAAATTAAAACCCCAAACCGTACCTTTTTTCCCTTGGTAAAATCAAAAAATTTTTCCTCTATCTTTTTTTACAATCTTTTTTGCCCCTTTTTTCCCCTTTTTATAAAGGGACTTTTAAAATGCTCTTTTTGCCAACCCTGGGTTTACCTTCCCCTCTTTCAACTTTTATTAAAAAAAAAGACCAACCACCCCAAACCCTAAAACCCCCCCCTGTTTTTAAAACATTTCTGTCTTTGTTTCCCATCTTTTCCCAAAGCTGTTTAACCCCTTTAATTCTACGTAATCCCTCACGTACCTCCACCCACTTACTTTCTGCTCTTCTTCACCCCTTTAAAAGATGGTTTTCCTCCCGGCCAAAGTGCATGAATTCCCCGCCCCCCCTTTCTTCCTCAACTTTTAAAAAAGTTCCTCAAAATTTTCTGGGGCCATCTACCAAAATCCCTCCCTCTCCCCTCTCAAAATCCCCTACTCTTTTTTTTAATGGAAAAAATCCATTTTTTACCCTAGGCTTTTTTTAACTTGTTTAACCCCACCCCAAAAAATTTTTTTCTTTTTTTCCCTTTAAAATTTTTCTTGACAGTGCCTCCCCCACTTTTTCCAATCTGCTCTCCTTTTGCATTCTCTCCCACTCTCTTCACCTTTCTTTTACTCCCCAAAAATACTCGGGCTTTCTTAAAAACACTTCTCCCTTTGAAAAAAACCTCTCGTAAGCTATTTTTTTCTTTTTTAAATTCACCCTTTTTCTTAAATCTTTTTCTCCCCAATTCACTCCTTTTTCCCCCTGCCCCCACCCCCCTTTTGTAACCAAACTTCCCCCCCAAACATTTTAATACTGCTTTTTTTAAAACTTTTTCCAACCCTTTTCAACCCCCCCCCCCCCCCCCCCCCAATCATTTTGGGGCACTACCCACCTTTCTCCCCAAACGTTTAATATCTTGCCTGAATTTCCCTTTCCCCCCTTGGGTTTTTTCACTTTCCCCTCCCTTTTACTTGTTGTTGCCCCCCTTCCTTTTTTCCCTTTACCTTTACTTAATGAAGCTACAACAAATTTGATCTGATATATCAGTTGCCCCTCTATAAACATTACATCCTGGGGGCCTACCCATCAACCTTTTTTTCCCATTTTTTTCTAATCAAAAAAACTACTTTCATTACTTGTAACCAAATACCTTGTAAAATTTTATTTATCCTCTTTTTCATAAAATATTTTTACTTTTTAAACCAAAATTTTCTTTCTACCATAGCTCTTTTTAAAGGCTCCCCATTTACTTTTACCCCTGGCACCCCAAATTTCCCTACTACCTCCCCCCCATAACATTTTTACCCATTTTTTAGCTTTGAAACCCCCAACCACCTTTACCTCACCTTGTTTTCAAAACTCCCCACGCTTTTCACTCAACTTTTTCCCAGAATCTCTCTTTTTTCCCTCTAAAACTTCTTCTTCTCCAGGTCCCATACACGTTTTTTATTCTAAACCCACTTTTCACACCCAATCTTTATTTTATCCACATTAATCCTTAAATTTTAATGCTTTTGTAGCCCCTTTTTTCCCTGCCATAAGCTTATCCTTCAACTTTAAATTGCTACTCCTTTTTTAGCTCTAATCTTTTAAAAACCCCGGGACCTAATCCCATTTATTCCTCTCCACTAAAACCCTCCCCCAAACCCCCTTCGCTTTGTTTCCTTAAAGCCAGGAAAATCCAGTTTCTTCTCATTCTTAACACCAAAATCATCTCTTTTTTTATCTTTGCACAAATCCAGAAATTCAGATTTCCCCACTTTGAAAATTTTTTCTTCTTATTTTTTTTTAGTGATCTTTACAGGAAAAAGGGGGTTACTAGCCCTTTTTTTCCCGGGGCTTTTTTAGTTGACTTTTACAACACGCAGGGTTTTTACGGGGAAAGTTTCTTTTTTAAACTTCCCCGGGCTCCCCACTAAAACAATCGTCGGGCCAAAAATTTCCTTTTTGTCCCCAAATTCACTCCTATCTAACATGGCCCGGGCATGCTTTCTGGAAGTACAAACCCCTACCCAAAAACACCTGCTTTACTCCCCCCCCCAAACCCTTTTCGAGGCGCCCCCTATCCCGCCTTAATTCCCCTACAGTTGTATATGCTCTCCTTTGTCATTCACTTTGACCCAATTCTTCTAAATGCCCAAAAAACCACCTCAAAAAAAACCCTCTTCGGGCCCTCTGACAATACTTTTTTTTATCCACCCTTTAATTTCCAATCCCGGGGGGGGGGGGGGGGGCTTAATTTTTTACACCACCCCAATTGCTCTTTACAGGACATCCCCACTGCCCCCAAAACCGCCCCTTTGCTGCGGGCATTTAAAACCCAAGTTTCACACCCATTAAGAATATTGGTACTATTTATACTTTCTTTTTTTTTCCCCTTTTTGGGCCCCCAAATAGATAAAATTTTTTCCCTCCCATATACCCAATGCACCACCCCCTTTTTTTCCCTTCATCAATTCTATGATTTACCTCGTCCTTCGAAAATCCACCCCGCTGACACGTAAACCCCCAAATATTGAAAAAAATTTACTTCTTCCTACTCCTCCTCCCCAAAATTTTTATACCAATTTTTCCCTTTTTCTAAATTTTTTTTGATATTCATCACTTTACTTTTTTCTATGTTCACTTTTAACTTTTTTTTTTTTTTTCCTTTACCCAAAATTACCAAAAATTTGTCCACTAACCTTTGCAAATTTTCTATTTTCCCATAAGCACAGTATCACGCAAAAAAAACTGTTCACTTCCCATTTTGTATTTAATTCCCCATTTAAATTTTAAACCCACCCCCCCTCCTGAAAACCCTTGCAAAAATTTCTTCTTTTACAACCCATCTATTTAAAAAATATTAAACAACCATGGTGGTGAAATTACACTTCCCCGTCTAAGGGCCTCTTTTAAATGGGAAAGTTTCCCTCTTTTTTTTACCACCCTAACCGAGGGCCCCATATCCCCATAAAAATTTTTTTTCAGGGATTTAGTAAAATTATCAAACCCATTCCTTACACTTGAAACAAATGCCAATTGCCCCTTTTCCACTCTGCATATACCTTTTTCTAAATCCCTAAAGCAAAAAAAACTTCCCTACCTTTATCTAAATACGTTCACAATTTTTTCAATGTAAACACTTGAACACCATCCCCTACCCAATCTGAAAACCCCCTTTTCTCCACCCCCAATTCTACATTTCTGTCTTGCCCCTTCTTTCAAAAATAACCCTACCGTACCTTTTTTGATACTCAGTAAAAAATTAAATTTCCCCCTTAAATTTTTAAAAATCCTTTTGTCCCCCCTTCCCCTTTTTTTAAAGGGGGTATACACGCTCTCCCGCCAATTTCCCCAGGGGACCCTTTCCCCCCTTTCCCTTCATTTTTTTAAACAAAAAAAACCAACCAAAACCCAAAACTATGTACCCCCCCGCTTTTAACCCTTTCTGTCATGGGTCCCCCTCATTCCACCCGCTTTTTAAAAACCCCCTTTTATTTTATATAATGCCTCGCGCACCCCCCCACAAACCCCAAACGTTTCCTTCTTCTCTCCTTAAAAAATGATATACCTCCCCACCAGTGCATGAAATTTCCCCCTCCCTTTTTTCGTCGCATTAAAAATTTTCCCCAAAATATTCTCGCCATCTACCCAAAAGCCTCCAACTTCCCCCTCTACTAATTCCCCTTCCTGTTTTTAACCCATAAAAACCATTACGTAAAATCCATTTCTTTAAATTTAAAGGGGGGGAAAAGCGGGTGGAACTGATGGGATCTTTTTACAAAAAATGTTTAAAAAACAGGGGGGATATAGTTTGGAGTGGGGTTTGGTTTCTTTTTTTTAATAAATGTATAAAGAGGGGAAAGGGACCTAGGGGTTGGAGGAGAGCATGTATACCCTTTAAAATAAAGGGGAAAAGGGGCAAAAGAGACTAAAAAATTTTTGAGGAAAAACTTACTATATACCGGAAAAGTGTTTCGGTTTGGGTTTTTAATTGAAAGAATTAGAGTTTAAAACAGAATGTAGGATTGCGGATGAGCAAGGAGGTTTTTAGAGTGGGTAGGGATTGTAAAACAAGTGGGTTTCATTTGAAGCATATATGGGAAAAGAAATTTTGATAAAGGTTTGGGAAATTTTTATTGCATTTTTATTTAGAAAAGGGATATGATATTTGGGTTTGGGAGCAATGTGGGGAGATGTTTGGGAAGGAAAATGGGAAAAGGTGGGAAGTTTTTAAATTTCGTTTAAAAAGTTTTTATGAGGTTTGTTAAAGGGTCAGGTTAGGGTGTGTAGAAAAGGGGAGACCCATTTCCCTAAAAGTAGGTCTTTTGACAGGGAGTGTAATGTCACCATGGTTTTTTAATATAAATTTTTAGATGGGGTTTTTAAAGGAAAATAAATGCTAGGGTGTTTGGGAGAGGGGTGGGATTAAAAATTTTTGGGGAAACAAAATTTAAAATGGGAAAAATTTAAAAACTGTTTCCCTTTTTGGGTGATGATACTGGGCTTTTGGGAGATTTTAAAGAAAAAATTTCAAAGGGTTGTGGGTATTTGGGAAGTTTTGTAAAAGGGAGAAAAATTGGGAAAATAAACATAGAAAAAAAGTTTAAAGGGGATGAGGGGTCAAATATTTAGATAAAAAAAATTTGGGGGTATCAAATTGGGGGGGAGGGGTATGGAAGTGAATGTTTCAGGTACTTGGGGTTTCGTGTCGGTGGATGGGTTTTTTGAAGGATTTAGGTTTAAACATAAAAATTTAAAGGGGAAAAAAAAGGTATGGGCGTTGAGGTATTTTGTGGAAATCAAAAAACGTTTTCTATGGAGGCAAAGAAGGGAAGTATGAAAGTATAGTAGTCCAAAACTCTTATATGGGGGTGAAGCTTGGGTGGGAAATGCAGGGAGCGAGGAGACGGGTTGGAAGGGAGTGGGGGGATGTCCTGTTTAAGGGCAATTGTGGTGTAAATATTATGCAGAAAAATTTGGAAATGTGGAAAATTTGGGGGAAAGGTTTTGGAGTTTAAAAAAAAGTTTAGTCAGAAGGGCCCGAAGAGGGGTTTTTGAGGGGGTTTTGGGGAAATTTTGAGGAATTTGGGTTTAAATAGGGAAAAAAAATTTGGGAAAAAATATAAATTATAGGGGAAAGGGAAAGGGTGGGTAGGGGTCGTCCTCGAAAGGGTTGGAGAGAGGGGGGTTTAAAAGGGGGTTTTGTGGGGAAGGGGCTTTGGGCTTCCCCGCAAGCCTGCGTGAGCATGTTTGGGTAGGGGTGAATGGAGACGAATGGTAAAATTGGGACCCGAAGATCGGGTTTGGAGTGGAGCAGGGGAATAATTTTGTGAAGGGATTCAGGGAAACCCCGGTTTTTTTTCATATAGTCGGACTTTTGGGCCTGGAAAAAGGGAAGTACAATGGCCCGCACTTTAAAAGGGGGTTTGGGATATTGGCAGTTTTTTGGGGGAATGTTTTGGATTTTTTATATGTGTATGCTTCTAGACTGTTGTACCTGAGCACCTCTGCAAAAAAAAGTGATAATGTGCGAGTTTTGGGGGAAAGTTTGAATGATGAGAAAGTAATTTTTTTTTTTGGGGGTTTTCTTTCTTTTTTTGGGGCAAACCCCGCCCCGGTGGGGGGAAAGGCCGACTTTTTGGAAAAAAAAAAAATCCCTTTGTTCCCCCAGGTTTTCTTAACTTGTTTAAAAACGCTCCCGAATTCTTATTTACGGGAAAAAAAAAGATTTACCAATCTATATCACGGATAGTAAAATATACCAGGAAAGATTGGTCAGGGTTTTCCCGCATCCCAATAAATTTTAATCAGATTTTGGTTAAAACCCCTTTTTGTGGCCATCACATAAAAAAGAGGGCCCGGATCCCTATGAGTTTCCTACTTTATGAGTTGGGTCACTCAGATGAGCTTTTGATAGTAAATTTTGGCCCCCAGATATGAAAAGGGGAAAAGGGGCTGTGGGCGCATGTGCACAGTATAAAAGGAAAAAAATTCCCCTTTCCCCCCGGTTATGTGATGGGAAAAAAAACAAAGCTCAGACTGTGTGTATGGTTTAAAACAGCAAAATTTGAGGTGTTTTCTGGATCGTTTTTTTGGTTTTACTGGCTGTTTTTTGGGGATCATTTTATAGAATGGAAAACAAATACTAAATAAAAATAATTTTTTATTGGGTTTTAGGGCTGGGAAATAGCTTTAAAATTGAGCTCGAAATAGGGGGAAAAAAATTTTAAATTTTTTCTAATATTCCCGAGGATGGGTAAGGGTTTTCCCCCACAAACCCCCTCTGTTTTTTTGGTTTCCAAAAACCTTTTTCCCGTCCAGGGCCCCGGGGGAAAAAAAAACTTTTTAGTTATCCTGGCCTCAATGGGCATAGTGTAAATGAAAGTGGGGAAAAAAGGGTAAGAAACAAACATCTTGAAATTTTAAAAAAATTTTATTCAAAATGCTTGACTTTCCTTAATGTGGGTTTAGCATCTGCTTCCTTTTAAAAAAACATAATGCACTTTTGATTTTTTTTGGGTTTTTGGTGAAATAGTGTTTCAAAAGAAGTTTTTGGGCCCTTTCAGAGAATTTCAACACAACCCATTTTTTCCATAAGTTATTCACTGGGATTTGTTGCATTTACACATAGTTCAGTTTTTCGGAACTTTTCTCGGATGAATTGTAGTTGTCTACTGTATTTTATCCTAGAAATTTGGGTAAATCTTTAATTTTTTTTTTGGTGATAAATTTTAAATTGGGAAACAGGGTTTTTAATATGGGAAAGGGTTGGGGGGATGTGAAATTAAAAAAACAAAGGAAATGTTTTAGTGGGGGGAATGTTTACAGTGTTTTTTTTTGAATCCCTTTTTTTTAAGGGGGTTTTTTTTTTTTTAATTTTTGGGGTTTAAAAATTGGGAAAAAATTTTACTTTTGTATTTATAGGGTAATTTTAAATATATGAAGGCCCTTTCTTGTGTGCAGTTTGTAGAACAAAAGCAACTAGTGAAATGGCTGGGAAATTTTGGGTCAAATTGTGCAATGAAACCGATTTAAAAAGAAAACTAAAAACTTGATAAAAATTCCAGTGAATAAATAGCATCTGGACCTCTAACTTTGCCCTTGAAATTTCCCATAAATTTTCCCCCCAAATTTCATTTTTTTGGTGTCATTACCTTCAGAAAAAAGATTTCTTATTATTATTGGAAGTTTTTTTTTTAATGTAACACTGTAACACACATTTTGGGGGTCGGGGGCATAAAAGGGGTCAAATAATGTACTTCATTTTGAAAGGGAAAATTTTTTTGACTTGTTTAACGGATGTGTGAAGGCAAGTGGTTTTTATGACTTATGTACTGTTGGAGTGTGAGCAAGGTAACATTTATGAAGAGATTCAGGGAAACCAGCTAGCCAGACTCGAGTCCTGGAGGTGGGAATTACAGTGCTTGCATTCTAAAGTAGGGGTGAGGATAATTGCAGTTTTGAACTGTAGTATTGGCACCCCTTTGGCAAGAGAGTGATGGAGTGAATGATAGTGAAAGAGTTTCTTCTTTTTTGAGTCGCCCTATGTCAGTGAGAGAGAGTTGGTTAGCTGAGAAGAAAAATCTAAAGCCAGAATGATTTAACATAAATAAGTTAGGTGCCTTAGGTTGATATGAATAAGTTGGATTAACAAATATCCACAGTATGATGTAAGTGCAGCTAAGACATTATCACGAGAGCTTCCACCAGTGAGTAGCATCGTTGGAAGTGTGGATGGAGACGCACTTGAAGCATCACTGGGTCACCGTTACTTCAAGAAGATCCAGCAGGCACGTGGAGAGGGTCACCCTCATCACCACCTCACCAAAGTCTGCCCTGTTAGTTTTTCTCTCTGCTGTTGGGTATGAACAGGGAAATTTTATGAAAGGGGTTAGGGAAACCAGTTAACCAGACTTAGTCCGGAAGTGGAAGAGGGAGTTGTGCATTTTTAAGGTGGGTGACATTTGATTTGGGGCACTCTCCTTGGGGAAAAGGGCCCTTTTTAGTTTAAAAAATATAATAGTAATGAAAAAATAACAGTAATGATAGTTTATTTTCAAAACTATGTCTTACAAAATTTTGGGTAACCTTAAAGGGTACACATGAAAAGCCCCCCGGGTTTTTAGAGCATTTTGGCAAGCTAAAAAAATGACATTTTATGTGGTGCGTACCCTATTTTTTTTTTCCCCCCCTTTTTTATTTTTTTTAAACAGTGTAGATTTTCTGAATTTAATTTATTGCAAATTGTATCGTTAAAACCTTTTTGGGGTTTAGTCCTGTAATTTATGGCTTTGAAACCAGGGTTTATCCCCTAATGCTACAAAAAAATTCTGTGCTTCAAACTTTCAGGGGAAAAATTGGTGGAGGCCAATATGAGAGAATGGGGGCTGCATGGGCAGTGTGTGTAGTATAAAAAAAAAAAAAATCCTGCAGCATCATGCATAATGAGGGAAAAAAAAATGCGACTGTGTTTTTGGTGTAAAAAAGTGAATTTGCTGGTATTTTTTTTATGTTTTATGGTTTTTATCCTCAGTTTTCTTAGTCCATTTGATAGAATGGAATTTAAAATTACAGAAATAAAGTGATTTTTTAATGGTTTACAACTAAAAGTGTTGAAATTTAGTCAAATAGCAAAAAATTAAAAATTTTTGCCAGTGTTCAAGAGTAAACAAACATATCAGCTACAATACCTCAACTGGCTGGTTTAATATGTCCTCATGAATGCACTGTCATTATTTATACAATTATTACCATTATGCAGTAGTCTGAAAGACAGTAAATCTATTTTTGTGTGAATAAAAATTCAAAATGAAAAGTAAGCATAATATAAGAGGGGCCTGAAGATGTGACTAATGAACAGAGAAAATGTTTTAGTGCCAGGAATGTCTGTATTTTGAAATTGGCCTTTCTTGAAATTTGTGGGAAATTGGCCAAACTAGTAATTTCTGATCATTGTATTGGGTAGTTGAAATAGGTAAGTGGGCAGTTTCTTGTACTCAGTTGATAGAACAAAAAGGAGTTCTAGCTCAACAGCTATGAGTTTGGTCAATTGGAACAATGGAATTGGCCCAAAATAGGGCTCAAAGTGGATAAAATTGCCGTTGTGTAAATATTGCCTAGGCTGCTAACTTTGTGAGAGCATAATTCCATAAGTTTTCCATCAAATTTTGTGCTCTTGGTTTCATTACCTTCAGAAGAAGATTCTCTATCATTTCATAAGAAAAAATAATTTTTTTTAAATTCTTCAGCCCTTAAACTGTCCAAACGTATATATACGTTCACTCGCGTAGCGCCCAAAATTTTTGGAGAGAAAAAAATTCTTTTTTTAATAGGAAAAAAGACCATATGGTACCCAGGCATCCCCAATTATTTTAATATGGCGCACAGTGAGTGCACACACCCATCTCTCATGTCTAGGTGACTCAGGCTTATCGTGGCAATGTTGAATGAATGACAAAGAAAACGTATATATACGTTTGGGATGCTACACACGTGAACGTATATATACGTTTGGACCGTTGAAGGGTTAACCATGGGAGCAAGTTTGCTAGCAGGGGTCTCGACCTTCAAAGGATCAAGACAGGATACCATGACGGGGATAATACACACATAACCTGCACATAGACTGAAACTTATGAGATTTTGGTCTAGCTTGTGACCATTAACCATTTCATTGTTGGTCCCGTTGTATCACGGCTTTGAAGCCAATTTCAGTCCCATAGTGAGACTGGAGAAAATTCTTCATAGTCACACTATGTCCAAACAAAGATCTACGTTCACTTGTGCAGCACTCTGAATATTTTTTTTTTTTTTTTTAAATAAGAGAGGGCAATTTTCTGTGTGTTATAAGATGAAAACAAAAAAATTAGGATCAGTACTTATTGAGATAAGACCACGAATTTGATGCTGGATGCTCCCTGCCAGCAACTGGGCCCTCCGCTTGCAGAAGTATTGCTGATTCCCTTTTTTCTCTTTTTTATTAAAAAAAAAAAAAAAAAAAAGGTATATCAGCAACACTTCTGCAAGCAGCAGGACTCCATTTTTGTGTAGGTGAGCACCCAGCTCAACTTCGTGGTCTTCCTCAGTAAAGTACTGACCCAAAATTTTTTTTTTTTTTCTCTTATAACACACAAAAAAATTGCCCTCTTTTTTTAAAAAAAAATTTTTTTTTCATTTTGTTTCTGAAAATTTTACAATTTATAATAGTTCTTGGTGATTTTAAGCCAGTCTTTGTTCGACACAAATATTAGGTACTAAAATAATACTCAAATAGTCAGTCCACCAACAGTAATATTTTCACTTCCTTTGTCATTTCTATTTTTAGAAATATTACAAAGTTTTATGGGTCTAGCAATTTTTTTAGACATGCTGGAGTATTGAAATTCTTAAACATGGTTTTTTGGGTGATCACTAAACTGCTACATGGAAAGGGTGGGTGACACTTGATGAAAAAGATGCTGAGGGAACCCTGGTTTTTTGTTTTCACTGTTAAAACACAACTTATGTCTATCTGTCTAGCTCTGCTTATTTTTGTCTGCCGTGTTCTCGGTCTTTCTGTCGCCTATTGTGTGTTTTTTCCGTCTGTTGTCTGTCTCAAAAAAGCGGCTCGTAAGCCAAAACAGGTACAATTTACAACGTGCAGAAGTGAATCCCTGTTAGCACTTTGCCTGGAATTTTTGGGTTACCTGGGTAATTTACTTGTGTAAAATTGTACTTTGTTTGTACATGTGGAGACAGAGAAAAGAGATAGAAATTAGAGATAGACAGTAAGAGATGACAGAATATAGAGATAGACAAGAATAGACATATATGGGGCAGGGGAGATGTGCCGGGGGGGTGTAGCCGGGGGGAGGTGTAGACAATATAGATGGGGAGATATAGACAAAGATACAGATATAGACAACGCCCCAAAATCCCCCCAGCCGGGCCACCCTGTACCTTTATACCAATGGAATAAAAAATGAAAGGATGTTGCAAAAATGTTACGAGGGTTTTTTCGGGTTTTTTGATTTTTTTTCTCAACATTGTGGCCACACCATCACTTTCCCTTTAAAAAAGGGAGTGAAAATATGCGACATAGTGAATCCCGGTGTTTGCCCCTATTTTGCTCTACTGGCCTCATGAAGGTTGCCCCCAAAAGGTACTACTTGTCCCAGATTTTTTTAATACTTTACACACTGATGTTAATACCTTCTTACGACCAGGCTCCGGGCCATCATCCAAATTTGGGGCAGAAAAATAAAACAATCTACACTTGGAGCGCTACGTGAGCGAATGAGATCTGCATTTGGACATTTTAAGGATTAAGGGGGGGTACCCCTCAAGCCTCTCAAAAGGAGCTGATGGCTAGACTTCCTTGTTCCCGCAACAGCTTTTTTAAAGACATTGAAACCCAAGCATCACCCGAACGTCTTCCTTGCTAGAATTTTTTAAGAACACACAACCGGGGGGTTTAAAACTAGAGTAATTGCTCTTTTCCCCAAACAGGGAAAATTACAAGAAAAAATGCGCCCCATTAGTCAAATCAGGGGCATTTATAACTATTAGCCCCTGGCTGAACAACAGGAAACTTCCTTTGTTTAAATTCGTTGCAAGGGCTAGCAGGAATGTCTTAAAGCTGAAAACAGCATTTCCCTTTTTGGGTCGAGGAAAAAGGTCCTAGGAGGGTGGAGGGGCAAATTGACTTCAGGACTCAGAGCGAATACGCCAAAAATTTCCCCTTTTGAACAAAAACAAGTGAATTTGAGCGGTAAAAACCGAAATATTTTCACCTCCCCCTAGGAAATTTAGCTGTGTAAACAAAAACGAGTGTAGTGATCAGCAGTATAAATCTGATAAAGTACATTTAACCGTGTTTTGCGGCGTACACTCAGGGATGTGCATTACAAATGAGACAATATAACTACACATCTGTAGAACCGACCAAACAGTATATGGGGGCATTGAACCTCCCCTACAAAACAAAAGGGTCGCCCCCCCCCCCCCCCCCCCCCCCCCCCCCCCCCCCCCCCCCCCCCCCCCCCTATTGGTGGGCAAAAGGGGCAAATTTCAATATTGAAAAATCTAGTAATACATTTTTGGGGAAATTTTTAATTTTACCAATTCGTAGTGGGATTGCTATTGAAGGAGACCCTTAACCCCATGAAAAATTGATCACCTGGCAATTAAATTTGTTTTTTCGGGAAAGTAGACTTGCTGTGAACTTCCCCCTGGTGAGCATGAGCCAAATATCAAAAGGTGGTGTAAATTTTTGGGGCCCTAGATACAGAAAAATTGTGCATGGGTAAGTGAGCACTTATAAAAAAAATCCTGTGCGCATAGTGCATAATAAGAAAAAATTGACTGTTTTGGTTTAAAATGGCAACTTTGCGGTGTATTTTTTTATGGTTTTACGGGTTTAATTTTCGTTTCTTGGGCTATTTGTGAATGGGAAGATCATTACAGAAATAAAAATAATTTTATGAGTTTCAGGGCTGAAAGTAGCTTGAAATTACTCAAAATAGCAGATATGTTCAATTTTTTTAGAATTCCATAGTACACAAATGACACCCTTGTCAAAAAATGTTTCCCAAATGGTCAGTCTAATACACATTTGGGGAAAACGCTTAAACAATTATTACAATAATGCAGTAATCTCCTAAAAGTAAATTTCTATTTTTTTGTGAATAAAAAAAAAACCAAAATGAAAACAAGTGATTATGAGAGGGACCGGAAAATGACTAAAGAGCAGAGGAAAAGTTTATTTTTTGCAGGAAGTCTACTTGTTTATTATGGACCCCATTTTCAAATTTTCAGTTATATTTGTGTGAAATTGGCCAAATTAAACCGGATTTTCGACTCCATTTTGATTTAAGTAGTAAATGGGGATTTTTTGGACTCGTCGATAGAAGGAAACTAGCGAAATAGCGAGATTTTTAGCGACTGTAAAAAAGCGTGAAGGGAAAAGGGGACCCGAATATATCTGAGAGGGGGTGGAGACAGGAGTGGTATAACAAGAGGGAATAGTACTATTGTGGTGGTGGTAGGAGTGGTACAGTAGTGTGCAAAATTATTGGGACAGGAGTAAATTTTGTGATTCTCCCCTAATATGTCTTAGTCTCTTGGCTTAATTAACCCTTTCAGTGTTGTGGACCCTGCTCACAAACTTGCTCTTAGTGGCGAAGAATTTTCAAAAATAAATAAATAAATTAATAAATAAATAATTATTTATATATATATATATATATATATATATATATATATAATATATATATATATATATATATATATATATATATATATATATACACAGTGGACCCCCGCATAACGATTACCTTGGAATGCGACCAATTATGTAAGTGTATTTATGTAAGTGCGTTTGTACGTGTATGTTTGGGGGTCTGAAATGGACTAATCTACTTCACAATATTCCTTATGGGAATAAATTCGGTCAGTACTGGCACCTGAACATACTTATGGAGTGAAAAAATATCGTTAACCGGGGGTTCACTGTATATATATATATATATAATATAATATATATATATATATATATATATATATATATATATATATATATATATATATATTTCTCTCTCTCAACAAAGTCAGCTGTCTCCCACCAAGGCAGGGTGACCCAAAAAAGAAAGAAAATCCCCAAAAGAAAAATACTTTCATCATCATTCAACACTTTAACCACACTCGCACATTATCACGTTTTTGCAGAGTGCTCAGAATACAACAGTTTAGAAGCATGTACGTATAAAGATACACAACATATCCCTCCAAACTGCCAATATCCCAAACCCCTCCTTTAAAGTGCAGGCATTGTACTTCCCATTTCCAGGACTCAAGTCCGACTATATGAAAATAACCGGTTTCCTGAATCCCTTCACTAAATATTACCTACCCTGCTCACACTCCAACAGATCGTCAGGTCCCAAGTATCTATTCGTCTCCATTCACTCCTATCTAACAGGCTCATGCACGCTTGCTGGAAGTCCAAGCCCCTCGCCCACAAAACCTCCTTTACCCCCTCTTTCCAACCCTTTCGAGGACGACACCTACCCAGCCTTCCTTCCCTATAGATTTATATGCTCTCCATGTCATTCTACTTTGATCCATTCTCTCTAAATGACCAAACCACCTCAACAACCCCTCTTCTGCCCTCTGACTAATACTTTTATTAACTCCACACCTTCTCCTAATTTCCACACTCCGAATTTTCTGCATAATATTTACACCACACATTGCCCTTAGACAGGACATCTCCACTGCCTCCAACCGTCTCCTCACTGCTGCATTTACCATCCAAGCTTCACATCCATATAAGAGTGTTGGTACTACTATACTTTCATACATTCCCTTCTTTGCCTCCATAGATAACGTTTTTTGACTCCACAAATACCTCAACGCCCCCACTCGCCTTTTTCCCTCATAAATTTCTATGATTAACCTCATCCTTCATAAATCCATCTGCCAACACATAAACTCCCAAGTATCTGAAAACATTAAACTTCTTCCATACTCCTCCTCCCCAATTTGATATCCAATTTTTCTTACTAAATCATTTGATACCCTCAACACCTTACTCTTTTCTATGTTCACTTTCAACTTTCTACCTTTACACAAAATTCTCAAACTCATCCACTAACCTTTGCAATTTTTCTTTAGAATCTTCCCATAAGCACAGTATATCAGCAAAAAGTAACTGTGTCAATTCCCATTTTGAATTGATTCCCCCTAATTTAACCCCACCCCCTCTCCCGAACCCTAGCATTTACTTCTTTTACAACCCCATCTATAAATATATTAAACAACCATGGTGACATTACACATCCCTGTCTATGACCTTTCTTTTACCGGGAAGTATTTTTTCCCTTTTCTTCAAAAAACCCTAACCTGAGCCTCACTATCCTCATAAAAGCTCTTTACAGCATTTAGTAACTTACCCCCTATTCCATTTTACTTGCAACATCTGCCACATTGCTCTTCTATCCACTGTTATCATATGCCTTTTCTAAAACCATAAATGCAATAAAAACTTCCCTACCTTTATCTAAATACTGTTCACATATATGCTTCAATGTAAACACTTGATCTACACATCCCCTACCCACTCTGAAGCCTCCCTGCCCCATCCGCAATCTTACATTCTGTCTTACCTCTAATTCTTTCAATTATAACCCTCGATTACTTTTCCTGGTATACTCAGTAAAACTTATTCCTCTATAATTTTTACAGTCTCTTTTTCCCTTTCCTTTATATAAAGGGACTATAACCCTGCTCTCTGCCAATCCCTAGGTACCCTTTCCCCCCTTTCATACATTTATTAAACAAAAGTACCAACCACTCCAACACTATTATCCCCCTGCTTTTAACATTTCTGTCATGATCCCATCAGTTCCAGCTGCTTTAACCCCCTTCATTCTACGTAATGCCCCATGTACCTTCACCACACTTACATTCTGCTCTTCTTCACTCCTAAAAGATAGTAAAACCTCCCTGGCCAGTGCATGAAATTACCGCCTCCCTTTTTTTCCCTCAACATTTAAAAGTTCCTCAAAATATTCTCGCCATCTACCTAATACCTCCCTTTCCCCATCTACTAACTCCCCTACTCTGTTTTTAACTGACAAATCCATATTTCCCTAGGCTTTCTTAAGTTGTTTAACTCCAAAATTTTTTCTTATTTTCATTAAAATTTCTTGACAGTGCCTCTCCCACTCTTTTTATCTGCTCTCCTTTTGCACTCTCACCACTCTCTTCACCTTCTTTTACTCTCCATATACTCTGCTCTTCTTATAACAACTTCTGCTTTGTAAAAACCTCTCATAAGCTACCTTTTTCTCTTTTATCACACCCCTTTTCTTCATCATTTCCCCCAGTCACTCCTCTTTCCTCCTATAACCACAAACTTCTGCCCCCAATTCTAATACTGCATTTTTAAAACTATTCCAACCCTCTTCAAACCCCCCACTACTCATCTTTGCACTAGCCCACCTTTCTGCCAATAGTCGCTTATATCTCACCCGAACTTCCTCCTCCCTTAGTTTATACACTTTCACCTCCCTCTTACTTGTTTTTACCACCTTCCTCTTTTCCCCCCTCTACCTCTTACTCTAACTGTAGCTACAACTAAATAATGTCCGATTTTCATTTGCCCCCTATAAATATGTACATCCGGAGCTACCCATCAACCTTTTACCCCCCAATCCCATAACTAACAAACACTTTCATTACATGCTACTCATCCCTTGTTTATTTATTTATCCCTTTTTTTCCATAAAATATGTGTGTGCAAGGGGGAAATAACCCTTGTAGGAGTGGGGAAGAGCCAGTTGTGGGGGGGGGGGGAATTTCCTGGGCAGTAGGTAAAATTAAAGGGGGAAGGCAGCCGGGTTTGTGGGATAAAAAAAAATTTAAAAGAAGGGGGGGGATATATTTTTGGAGTGGTTGGGCAATTATTTTAATAAATGTATGGAGGGGGGAAGGGTACCTGGGGTTTGGAAAGAGCAGCATAGTTCCTTTGTTAAAGACAAAGGGGGAAAAAGGAGTGCAAAAATTATGGGGGATAATCTGTTGGTATACCGGGTAAAGTGTAGGAGATTATTTTTTTAAAGATTAAAGTAAGATGGAAAAAAGGATACAGATGAACAAGGAGGCTTTAGGAAAGGTGGGGGGTTGTGGACCGGGTGTTTACATGAAACTTTAAAAGTAACATATTAGATAAGGCTAAAGAGGTCTTTGGGGTTTTTTAGGTTTTGTAAAAGGCGTTACAGGTGGATAGGGGGCAATGGGGCAATTTGCAGGGTATGGTGTAGGAGGGTAGTTACTAAAGCATGAAGTTTTTTTACGAGAAGTGAGGCCAAGTAAGAGTATGTAGGAAAGGGGGAAAAATTTTTTTCCCTTTAAAAAATAGGCCTTAAACAAGGGATGTGTGATGTCACCGTGGTTTTTTTTAATAATTTATAGCTGAGGTTTAAGAGAAGAAAATGCAAGGGTCTTGGAAAGAGGCGGGGATTTAAAAAGATAAAAAAAACCCCATAAAGGGGAGTTGTCACAGTTCTCTTTGCTGATGACACTGGCTTTTGGGAGTTTTCTGAAGAGAAGTTGCAGAATTGGTGGATAAATTTTGGAGGGGGGCAAAAGAAAAAATTAAAAGTGAATACAGAAAGATTTGGGTTAAATGAGGATAACAAAAGTTTAGGTATGAAAGTTTGGATACAGATTGGAGGGAGAGAGTATGGAGGAGGTGAATGTTTTCAATTTTTGGGATGGACTGCGCGGATGGGTCTAGAAAGATGGGGGTGAATCATAAAAATTGATGAGGGGAAAAGGGTGAGGGGTGCATTTAGGAGTTGGGGGAACAAAGAACTTTGCCCTTGGGGGCAAAGAGGGGATGTATGAGGTATATTTTAAACCAACCTCTTATAGGGGTGTAAAGCAGGGTGATGAATTTCAGCGAGAAAAGGGGCGGGGAGGAGGGAATGTCATGTCTGAGGGAAATGTTGGGGTGTGAATATAACAGAATTCGTATTTGGAATTAGGAGGGGGTGGGGGATTACCAAAACTTTTGCCCAAAGGGGGCCCTAAAAGGGGTTTTTTGTGGGGTTCGACAGAGAGAAAGGGGGACGAAACAGTGGTATCAGTCTGTATGAAGGAAGGGGGGGTGGGGTTCGGCCTAGGAAAGGTTGAGGGGGGGGTAAAGGGTTTTTTGGTGCGGGGGGCTTGGACTTCCAGCAGGCAGCGGGCGTGTTTGATAGGTGAAATGGGGACAAATGGTTTTTTTTATTTGACGGCTTTTGGGGTGTGAGCAAATAACTTATGAAGGGGTTCAGGGAAAACCCGGCAGGGGCCCGGGCTTGAGTCCCGGAATGGGAAATACAGTGCCTGCACTTGAAGGGGGGGTGTTAATGTTGCAGTTTTTAAAAAAGTATGTAAAGCACCTTCTTGGGAAGACAGTGAGGAGTGAATGATGGGGAAAGTTTTTCTTTTTCGGGCCACCCTCCTTGTGGAATCGGGGCCCGTGTGATAATAAAAAAAATGTATTCTTTTTCCAAAAATTTCCCTTTCACACATAGGTCAATTAAAGGGTCCCCATTTACTTTTCCCCTGCAACCCCCCCAAAATTTCCTACTACCCCTCCAAACTTTTTACCCCCCCTTTTGCATTGAAAACCCCAAACCCCATTACTCCACACTTGATTCAAAAATCCCCACCATTCACTCAACATTTTTTTTTTTCCTAAGAAAAAAACAAAGACTACAGAAAAGACTGGGGTCAGCTGGCATAAAAGTTGTTTTCAAATTTGATGAACTTTTTTGATTGAAACTGCAAAAGCTGGTAAAAAAACAATTATTGACTGCTGATGGAAAAAATGGCTGGGGTGGGCACCGATCATAACGATGATGACAGATAGTGAAAAAATTTTTATTTTCAGATAAGCCGCATGTTGAAGTACTGTGCATTGGTACAGATCAAAGGTAATAACAGAGCAGAGGGGAAAACCCCTTTGGAATGACACTGCAACAAATCTGAAACACCACCTAAGAGTTTTGGGGGAGTTTTACTGCTAAAGGCCTGGGCAGCTTGTTATTGTTGAGGGGAAATGAAAATGACAAAAAAAGGAAACCAATTGTGGATAGAGACTTTTTCCAAAAGGAAAAAGGGATTTTCCCCAGGATCTTGTTCCTTGCTAAAATGTGTTCAACATTGGTCAATTTTATTCCAAAGCATGCAGCAGTGCTCATAAAAGCAAAGGGCAGTCATATCTCTTATTAAATCAATTATCTGTTATCATTGCCGTGTATGCAAATAAACGTCAGTTTTCCAAATGTGTTATTTCATCGTTGTCCCAGTTAATATGCACACTACTGTACCATCCCTACTACTACTACCACAATAATACTATTCCCTCCTCTTGTTGTATCATTCCCGTTCCTCTCCCCTTTCATATTCTGGGTCCCTTCCCTTTGTGCTTCTGTGTGACTAGGTCATGGTCCATGTCAGGCAAAAATATCAGCATAAGTTTGTCTCCTATGTACAGGTTTTGTGTAGTCTACAACACATCATTAAAGCATGCTAGATAGTGTGCATATCAGATAATACTTATTTACAGTTAGATAAGTTGTATAATACAGCTAGATAGGCAGTATAGTACATATATCATTTGGCTTCAATAGGACTCCAGGAACAGAGATAAAGAAGACGAAGACAAAGAAGAAAAGAAAGCCACGTCTTCCCAAGAACTACAACCCCAATGTCCCGGCTGACCCAGAACGTTGGTTACCCAAGTGGCAGCGCAAGGGTTACCGCAAGAAGAAGGATCGTCGCATCAAGGACGTGATGAAAGGAACACAAGGAGTGTCAAGTGATGCAGCTGATAAGTTGTAAGTATTCTCTCTCACTCTTACCTTAGTAATTTATCTCTATCACAATGGAGCCTTGTTATCAGGCTTCTTATAAAGAATGAATTTCACAATGGTGAGGTGACCACTTCAGTAAATGTAATGCAAATTTTCTTGAGTAGACGAACCTGTAAAAGAATTGCCTTCTTTTACCGTAAAACAAATCCAGGCCCAATAAAATATTTGAGTGAACCCAGGGCTGGAGCACTGAAAACTGGTCCTCTCTGGAAAATCTTTGTAAGTGCCAAAGTAAGAAGGAAGCTGATCCCTGATGGGTAGTTGGTTACAATAGCCAGTAGTCAGATGCAAAAACTTTATATATTTGCTAAGAATTCCAACATAATGGCAATACTGTACAGGAGAGCCCCATTTATATGGCTCTTAGGGTTCTGACTCCGTCCAGTAAGTGAAAATTGCCAGTTGGTGGAAAAGTTTTTCATTATCGATTGCCTCTAAAACTCCTGATAATGTGTGTATCATATATTAAGTGTTCAGTACAGCTATGCATAATAAAAACAGATTAAGTAAAATAAATACCCTTTGTGTGGAGTTACTAAAAGTATTAGTCAGAGGGCTGAAGAGGGGTTGTTGAGGTGGTTTGGTCATTTAGAGAGAATGGAACAAAGAATGACTTGGAGAGCGTATAAATCTGTAGTGGAGGGAAGGCAGGGTAGGGGTCGTCCTCAAAAAGGGTGGAGGGAGAGGGTAAAGGAGGTTTTGTGGGCGAGGGGCTTGGACTTCCAGCAAGCGTGTTAAGAGTGAATGGAGATGAATGGTTTTGGGGACCTGACAAGCTGTTGGAGTGTGAGCAGGGTAATATTTTGTGAAGGGATTCAGGGAAACTGGTTAGCCGGACTTGAGTCCTGGAGGTGGGAAGTACAATGCCTGCACTTTAAAAGAAGGGGTTTGGGATATTGACTGGAGTGACATTTAAAGTGTTATATCTGAGTGCCTCTGCAAAGGTAGTGATTATGTGTGAATGATGGTGAAAGTGTTTCCTTCTTTTTTTGGGTCACCCTGCCTCAATGGGAGATGGTCAACCTGTTAAAAAAAATATTTCAGAGGTTCATCATTTAAGAAATATTTATAAATCATACTGATAAGTGGTTATGCTTGCAGTGACATCACCAAAACAGCGGGTCAGCATAAACCAACGCAAGCAGTGGTCAGTCCACAAGCAGAGTCTCAGGGACCACGACGTAACATGCAGAAGAAGAAGGGTGGTAACAAGAAGAAGAAAGGCAGTGGCTGGTAGTGAAGAACATATAAAACAAAATTGAGATGGCCGATTCAGATCAAGCACATCCTTTGTGTACCACCACATTCAGTGGATACAATGTGTAATGTTTCCAGAGCTTTTCTCAAAGATAAATTTGACTGTGCAATGTTGTAGGAATATAGTATGGGTCAGGTCAGTGAAATAGGTGAGGACCACTGTCCACATCATAGTTAATTTTCTTTCATTTATTTTTATTTCTTAGAAGCATGAAGACTAAATCCTTTGAGGTTATACAGCATCTTGGGGAATGGGAAGCAATCTGATTTGATCCAAGGAAAGGGGGGGCCCACTTCAAATTTCCCCTTAAAATCAAGAGTGCTTCAAGGAGCCTCCTTGATAGGAATTTCCCCCCCTTCCCACCTTCCCCCCAAAAAGTTTTTGGGGGGGGGAAAAACTTCACCCCCACCCAAATTTTAAATTTGATTTTCAAACAATATTTTTTTAACCAAATAAAACTTTTGTTTTTTTTATAACTGGGAAAGCTTTGTTTCCGTAATTTTTTCCCCATTTTAAAAAACCACGCAGGTAAAGGGCATGGAAATGAACTTTTTTTAAATTTTAAAATTATTTTTTTATTTTACTCTCCTGATTATATCGGGTTTATTTAAATAGCCCTTTGACACTTTAAATTATTTTTAAAAATAATAGAAATAGTCCCTGTCCCCGGGAATGGTAGAAAAATTTGGAAGATGGCAACCCCTGTCCAAATATTGAAAAGAAAAAACCTGCCCCAAAGGGCCCCTTTAAACTATGGGTAATTTTTTTTTCAAAAAATTTTGGGAAAAAAAATGCCCCCAAAAAAAAAAATATAAAAAGTAGGAAGATCAAACAATGAAAAATGCTGGATAGTCTGGTGGATTTATACAGCATTAAGTATGGTATACAGCATTACAGTACTTTTAAACAGCATTAAGTAGGGTATTCGCTTTAAACAGTATGGTAAAACCTCTTTAAAAAACAGAAGGGTTAAAAAAGGGCCTTTTACAGAAAAGAGCGCTGGGTGAGAGAATGTAGATTTTACTTTTGGCCCATTTAAACGGGAAAAAATCAGATCCGGGAAAACTAAACCGGGTTTTTTTCAAAGGCAGATGTTGCAAAAGCTACAAAAGGGGCCCTCTTGACCCAAAGGGAAACCTAATACCTGTTTTCCCTTTTTCCCTTGGGTTCAAAGCTGTTTCCCCCTCCCACTTTCCCGGGTGCTATAAGCCCCCAAGGGGAAAGCACTCCCTAAACACTAACTCTTTGGGGGTTTCCAAAAACCGTAGATCTACCCTTGTCCACGGGGGTCCAAGCCGTAGTTCTGCGCCAAAAGCTCAGCTAAACTCGGTAAGCGGGTGATCAAAAATTTTTTTGCCTAGATGTGAGAGACTGGATCTGTGGGGGTTTTCCTTAAAAAACCCAAACCCGAAACCCAAGCTTTGCTAGAAAAAAAAAAACTGCACCCCATTTTTTGGATTAAAACGGAAAGTTTTGCAGTGTTTTTTTCGTATGGTTTTTTTTTTGTTGTATTCATGGTTTTTTTTGGCCCTATTTGATAAAATGGAAGATATTTTACAAAATGAGTGATTTTGATTATTTTTTACTACTTAAAATTGAGTTCAAAAGAGCTGAAATTTTTCAAGGGGTAAAAAAATGATGTTACGTTTTTCAATACACGTAAACTGGGGGGTCTAGTTTTACGTTCACGAATGTGTTTTATTATTTATACAATTATTACAGTTTTTGCATAACATTAAATCTTCTTTTTTTTGGTTTGGTGAATAAAAATTCAGTGAAAAAAAAAAAAAATAAAATTTAAAACGTAAAGCCGGGAAATATAACAAAAATAAAGGGAAATTTTTTTTGTGCGGGGAAAGCCTGCATTTTTTTAATTTGGACCCATTTTAAAATTGGAATTTTTGAACTGTGTGAAATTGGCCAAATTACCAATTTCAGATCCCTTTTTTGGGTAGTTGAAATATTTGTTTGGGGCGGGTTTCTTTGTAAATTGGGATAAAAAGAAAAAAATTCCTAGCGAAATACCCTTAAAAGGAATTTTGTCAAAAAAAATTTGTCGCCTAAAATGGGAGCCCAAAGTGGGCAAAACCCGCCATGCAAAAAATTTTCGTTGTTTGCAGTATAATTTCCCATAGTGTAATTTTCAAAAATTTTCCATAAAATTTTTTTAATTTTCGTTTTATTCCCTTCAAAAAGGATTCTCTCCCTTTTTTTTTACAAGGGGAAAATGGGCCAAAAAAAATTTTTTTTGGGAAAATTTTTGGCCCCCTGTTTGACGGGGAAATATATATATTTTGTATATAAAACCCTACAGTTTTGGCCCCCTCAGGGGGGTTTAATGTACATGGACCCCCGCATAACAATTACCCCCAAATTTGCGACCAATTATGAAAAGTGTTTTTTAAAGAAAGTGCGTTTGTAGGGTTTTATTTTTTGGGGGGTCTAAAATGGACTAATTATTCCCAATATTCCTTAGGGGAAAAAATTTTCGGTCGTACTGGAAACCTAAAACTACTTAGGGAGTAAAAAAATTTATCTTTAAACCCCCGGGGGTCACTTTTAATAATAAAGGGATGGTTTATTACAATAAGGGACTAGGCGCTAAACTCTTTAAGGGGCAACGCGCTGCAAAAACCCTTTGGGAATGGGGAAGTAGGTTACCAAAACAGAAAACTTTATTTTGGATGTAAAGGCTCATTTTTAAGGTTTTATTAGGGGGGAGGTTTGGGGTTTTTCCAGAAAAAATGGCCTGGGGAGAGATAGTGATTTTCATAGTTGTTTACCTTTATTTATGGGACTTTGGGGGAAAAAAAAGAAGGAATGCTGGGTTTTGGGAGGTGTGGGGGGTTACAAGTTTGTTGGCTCTGATAAAAAGTAGGATTAAACAGCTTCTTTTGGGAAAGATTTAAAAATTTACAAAGGTTGGAAGATAAATTTTTCAGGGGGGTATGAAAAAGAGAAAAAAAATTTAAAAGTAAACCCATGAGAAAGAGAGAAAAAAAAATTTTGGGGAAATAAAAGATTGAATACCAGATTATCTGGGGGAGAAAAGGGATTTAGATGTTTTGGGAGAAATATGTCAGAAAAAAGGGGCTATAAAAAGATGTGACGCCCCCATGTGATATACGATTTGGGAAAAAAGGTGGGCCCGTGTCGAGGCAAATATGTGGAAAAAAAAAAAAGTTTATCAGCAAAAGGTAAAAAAAAAGGGAAATGTCCCAAAGAGTATCGGGGGGGGGGTTTTTACCAACACTTTTATATGATTTTGAGATGGGTTTAAAAATTTCCCAGCAAAGAGGGGGAAACGTAGTTTATAATAAACTCGAGACGGCAACACTTGTGGGTTTTTCTCTGAACCTTTTTTCCCTTCCCATTATTTCTTTGAGAGCAATGTGTGGTTGGAATATTATGCAAGAATTCAGGTAGGTTCCCGGACGGGCCCTGGCCTGGGTCTTCTCCATGTGGTGACCTCGCAAATCACCTGGGGAAAACTGCAGCATCCCCCGGGCCCCCTTTCAAAAAAGGTGCTAGTGGGGGCTCTTAACCCTTTCCCCTTTTTCTTGGATTAAACCTGAATGCCTCCCTGATTAAAAAATAAAATTGGCTAATTTTTCCTGAAACCACAATAGTCATAGGTGAATGGCATCAAAAGCTTTCTAAAGGACGCCCAAAAAAATTGCCTGAATTCCCCAAATTCTCTCTAGGTTCCTAGCAAGGGAAATCAAATTGTGAATAAATTTACTTTGGACTGCTGCACTAAATTTTTTTTTTTCCCTCGTGCATTTGTTTTTTTTTCTTATAGTCAAAATCCACATCTTTCAAAACGTGATATAGTGCTGGCTGCTTTGACTTCTTAGACCAAGTGCTAATGGCTTTATTGCACAACTTTGTCCCATGACTTTTTGGGCAATGGCTATAAAAATCTGAAATCACACTAACGGGCGTCATTGTCTAAAACATGTTGCTTTTTGGGTTGAAAGGATCAAAATTATTTCTAAAATACCCCTCGGGAAGGTTCCTTGATGTTGGTGAGGGGCTCTTGATTTAGGGAATTGGATCGGGGTTTCCCTTTTTCCCCCGTTTAAAAGCCTAAAATCCCTTTCCCACTTTCCCCCCCCAGGCGCTGTAAAATCCCCCCGGGTTTGTGTTTCCCCCCTTGATTATTTAATAATATTTCTAAAAAAATTATAAGGAATGGGTTTATGAGAAAAACCGGGAAAAGTTTTAGGGTTGGGTTTTTTAAAAATTGAAAGAATTACAGGTAAACAAATGTGGGAAATTGTGGTAAAGGGGGAGGCTTCAGAGTGGGGTTAGGGGATGTGAAAATTCAAGTTTTTTACATTGAGCAAAATATGTAAACAGTTTTTTAAGAAAAAGGGTGGGAAGGTTTTTTTTTGATTTATGGATTTAAAAAAAGGCATAGATAGTGGTTTAAAAAGGAGAAAAATGGGGCCCAGATGTTGAAAGAAATAGGGAATAGGTGGAAAGGGTTACTAAATGCTGTAAAGGCTTTAAATGGGATGTGAGGCTCAGGTTGGGGGTGTGTAGAAAAAGAGGGGAAAATATTTCCCCATAAAAGTAGGTTTTGGGAAGGGACTTTTTAAAATGTCACCATGGGGGTTTAATATATTTATAGATGAGGTTTTTTAAAAAAAGTAAATCCCTTGGGGTTTTCGGGAGGGGGGGTTGGGGGGAAATTAAAATTTTTTGGGGAAAATAAAATTCAAAATGGGAATTGACAGTTTTTTTTTTTGCGATGAAGGGTGCTTTGGGAGTTTTCTAAAAAAAAAATTCCCAGGGGTTTTTGGATAAATTTTGGGAAAATGTGTGAAAAAGGTAGAAATTTAAAGGGGAACATAGAAAAGAGAAAGGGGATGAGGGTATCAAATGATTTAGAAAAAAAAAATTTGGGATATAAAAATTGGGGGGGGGAAAAAGGAAAAAGTAAATGTTTTCAGTTTATTTGGGAGTTAAACGGTGGGCTGAGGGGGAATTTATGAAGGATGGGGTTAATCATAGAATTTGTGAGGGAAAAAAGGTGGGGGGTCATTGAGGTTTTGTGGAGTCAAAAAAACGAATCTTTTGGAGGCAAAAGAAGGGGAAAGGTAGGGAAAGTATAGTTTTTAACCAAACACTCTTATATGGATGTGAAGTTTGAGTGGTAAATGAAAACACGGGGGAGAGGGTTTGGGAAAGGCAGGGGGAGTTTGTCCTGTCTAAGGGCAAGGGTGTGGTTTAAATATGAAAAAATTGGGAGTGGGGGAAAATTTAGGGAGAAGGTGGGGGATTTAATAAAAGCATTATTCAAGGGCAGAAGAGGGGGGTTTTGTTGGGGTTGGTTTGGGTCATTTAGAAAAAAGGGAAACAAAGTAAAAAGACAGGGAAAAAGCTTTTAAAAATTCTATAGGGGGGGGAAGGGGGGGTTTGGGGGGTCACCCTCAAAAGGGGGTTGGGAGAGAGGGGGTAAAGGGGGGTTTTTTTTTGGTGGGCGAGGGGTTTGGGACTTCCAGAAAAGCGTGTGGGGAGCGTGTTAGTTTAAGAGTGAATGGGAGATGAAGGGATATTTGGGGGACCTGCAAATCTTTTTTGGATGTAAAGCAGGGTAATATTTGGGTAAGGATTTAGGGAAACTGGTTTTTTTTTTCATATGGGTTGGACTTGAGCCTGAAAATTGGGAAGTACAATGCCTGCATTTTAAAAGGGAGGGGTTTGGGATTATTGGGCAGTTTGGAGGGATATGTTGTGTATCTTTATACTATATGCTTTTTTAAACTTTTTGTATTCTGAGCCCCTTTCTGCAAAAACAGTGATAATTTTGAGTGGGTTAAAGTGTTTAAATTATGGGGGAAAGAATTTTCTTTTGGGGAAATTTTCTTTTTTTTTTGGGGTCCCCCTTTGCCTCGATGGGAGACGGCCGATTTTTTTAAAAAAAAAAAATTTCAAAAAAAAAAAAAAAAAAAAAAAAAAAAAAACACTGCCTAAATAAATTTGCTGACCCAAGGGCATACCCCTGTTTCACTGTGGCATAAAAGGTGACTGGGTCCCATTTGGGGGGGGGAGAAATTTAAAAACCGACGTATATTTCAACTTGCAACCAACATGGCCCGTCGTTTTACCGACTGATTTCTGGAACAATAAAAAAAAAATAACACTAGGTCAGGAGAACAAGAAAGCTGTTTTTAAAATTATTATCACCTGGCCAATTTTTCCCCCCAAGGGAGGGTGGCCCGAAAAAGAAAAACTTTACCATCATTCACTCCACCCCTGTCTTGCCAGAAGGGTTTCTTTTTTCACACAGGGTTTTTTTTCTGCAAAAATTAACACCCCTCCCTTTAGAGGGCAGGCCCCTCAAGGAAGGGTTCCCCTTTATGTTGGTGAGGGGCTCTTTATTTTGGGAAATTTGGAAACTGTGCCCAGTTCCCCAATTAAGCCTGAAAGCCTTCCACAATTTTTCCCCCCCCCCAGGCCTGTTTAATCCCCGGGTTTTAAACGCTTCCCCCTTGGAATTTTTTAAAAATAATAATCAGAGTGCAGGCACTGTACTTTCCCCCTCTCCAGGACTCAAGTCCGGCCTGCCCGGTTTCCCTGAACCCCTTCAAAGTGTACTTTGTCAACTCCAACAGACGTCAAGTATTAAAAACCTTTGCTCCATTCACTTTCCCATCAAAAAATTCTCACCGCATGGGCCGCTGGGGGTCCCCAAACCCCTCGCGCACAAAAAAATCCTTTACCCCCTCCCTCCAACCTTTCCTAGGGCCGGGCCCCCACCCCCCCCCTTTCCCTTTCCCCTACAGACTGATACACCTTGAAGGGTTTTTCCCCGTTTGCTCCTTTTTCTCCACATGTCCGGGAAACCCCCTCAAAACCCTTCCTCAGCCCTTTGGACAACAGTTTTTGGGAATCCCCACCCCCTCCTAACTTTTCCCAAAATACGAATTCTCTTTCTTTTTTTTTTCACACCACAAAATTTCTCTCAGACTGACATTTTCCCCTGCCTCCAGCCTTCTCGCTGCAAAATTCATCACCCATGCTTCCACCCTTTTAAGAGCGTTGGGAAAAAAATAACTCTCATACCCCTTTCCCCCCTTTCCCAAGGGCAAAGTTCTTTGTCTCCACCCGACTCCCCAAGTGCACCATCACCCCTTTTTTCCCCCCCAAAACAATTCTATGATTCACCTCATCTTTCATAGGGCCCATGGGTGACACTCCAAAAACCCCCAAAAATCTGAATAACATTCACCTCCTCCATTTTCTCTCTCCCTCCAAAAACTGATATCCAATCTTTAAAACACCTTTAAACTTTTTAACCTCATAACCTTTCTCTTTCCTGTTTTTCCTTTCAAAATTTTTTTCTTTTGCACACCCTACCAAATTCAAACCACCCCAATTTTCTCAACTTCTCTTTAGAATCTCCCCAAAGGGACGTGTCATCAGCAAAGAAACAACTTGAAACTCCCCCTTTATGTGTGATTTTTTATCTTTTAACTCCACGCCCCTTGCAAAAACCCTCGCATTTACCTTTCTTTACAACCCCATCATAAATATATTTAAAAAACCACGGGGACATCACAAAATCCTTGGGTTTTTGGCCCCCACTTTTACTGGGGGAAAAAATTTCCCCCTTTTCCCACACACCCTAACTTACCCCACTAAACCCCCGGAAAAAATCTTCACTGCTTTCAGTAAACCACCTCCTACACCATTACCCTGCAACATCTGCCCCATTGCCCCCCCATCCCCCCTGTAAATGCCTTTTCCAAATCCCAAAAAAGCCCCCAAAGAAACCCCTTTGGCCCTTTCCAAATACTGTTCACTTTTATGTTTCACTGTAAACACCTGGTCCGCACCCCCAACCTTTCCTAAAAACCTCCTTGTTATCTGCTATCCTATTCCCGGGCTTCCCCTTAATTCTTTTTAATAATAACCACCAAAACACTTTTGCCAGGTATACTCAAAGAATTTTTCCCCTTATAATTTTTTCACTTCTTTATCCCCTTTTTCCCTTTTTACAAAAGGAAAATATGCATGCTCTCTGCCAATCCCTAGGTACCTTACCCTCTTTTCCCTTTCTTTATTTTAAAAAATTTTGGGCCAACCACTCCCAAAACTATTTCCCCAAATGCTTTTTAAAATTTTTATCTTTTTCCCCTCAAACCCGGGTGCCTTACCCCCTTTCATTTTACCTACTGCCTTTTACGAACTTCCCCCACCCTCCAACTGGCTTTCCCCACTCCTACAAGATGGGTTTCCTTTCCCTTTCCCATCCCCAAATCACAGCTTCCCTTCCCTTTAAACAACATTTAACAATTTTCCCCAAAATATTCCCCCCACTTCCCAATACCCTAACCCCTCCATTTAATAACTCTCCTCTCCTTTTTTAACTGACAAATCCAGTTTGTGTTCATATATTCAAATTCAAATTCAAATTCAAATTCAAAGTTTAAATTTCTATAAAATTTAATGTTGGGAAATTTTCTGTAACTTTATCAAATAATTCTTGGGTGTTAGGGCGGTGACCTTTTTTACTACGTTAAGGTTCCCCCGTGAGAAACTTTAATTCCCCCTCATGTAAGTTCTATCAGTGGTAGTTGTATTACAGGGAAATAAAAAAATGCTGAAATTTTCAGAAAAATTTATATTTTAAAAGTGTGGCATTATTAAAAAAAAACTCGTATGGTTTACAGTGGAACCTGGGTTTTTGAAATTAATTCGTTCCCGAAGGCTGGGAAAATTCCAATTTCCGAACGAAATTTTGTTCCCAAAGGAATAATTTTAAATTGAATTTAAACTGTTCCCCTTTGACCCCCAAAAAAACTTACAAAAGCACTTTCAAGGGAAAACACTTTCATAATTGTTCGAATTGGGAGTGTTTGTTTTTCCGAGGGTACACTGTACATACGGGTAAATATTTTTTTAGGTTTCAAAAAAAAAAATTTTAGGTTTAAATTTTCCCCTTTTCCCAAATTAGTTCCCTTTAATTTTTTTTCTATTTTTCCCGAATCTTTCAATTAAGGGAAAAAATTTTTTCCCAAAAAACTGCCCCGCCAGTAAAGGGTTATGAGTGCAACCAGAAAACCCCGCAAAAACTATTTTTTGTGCCTGTTTAAAAATTTTGGCTTTTGTAGTCACTGAAAAATAAAAAAAGGATTTAAAAGATTTAGGGGCAGATTTTTTTTTGTATAAATTTCCTTTGAAAGTACATTATTTTTATTATCATCAAAAAGAAGTCCCAAACCCACTAGGGTTTTAAAAAGTAAGTGCTGGGATACCCTTTTTGGCTTAGCCTTCTTTTTGATCATTTATAAAAATAATAAATTTAAAGACAGTATACAAAAAAATTTTAAAGAGACCCAAACCCTGGTAACATTGTCAACAAAGTGAAGAAAATTTTACATTATTATATATTTTTTATATATATATATATTATAATATGGGGGGGGCCCCTAAAACCCGTAGGATTTTTTACAGCGGCATGGGGGGGATTGGGAAGGGATTCCGGCTCAATTCAGGGGAAAAGGGCAGAGATCCAGGGTTCCCCAGATCAAGACCCCCCACCACATCAAGAAACCCCCCCTTTAGGGGAAAAAAATTGTACAGGGTCAGCTTTGAAATGTGGTTTTGACCCTAGTAGGGGTTTTGTTTCATCTTTTTTTATTATAATAATAATCCCGTGTTGAAGGGGCACATGCAAAAAGTACTAATACTGTATCTCCCCGCTTAAAGGTATATGTGCAGGGGTCTACAGGTAATTTTTCCTTTTACAAGCAACACACGGCTGCCTTAAGAATAATTTCTCGTGACTTTGTTTTCCCACACCCACTATAAAAAAGAAATTAAAAAAAAAAAAAAAAATAAACACAAATTGGGTGTTTCCCCCCTGAGGCAAAGGGTTTTTCCAGGGAAAAAAAGAAAGAAAAAACTTCATCACTTGACATAATCATCGTCTTTCAAGGCCTCAAATACAACAGTTTAAAGGGGCCCCCCCCAAAAATGCCAAAAAACCCAAACCCCTCCTTTCCAGTGGGAGGCCTGTAAATTCCCATTTTCCCGGACTCGAGTCCGGTTAAACCCTTTTTTCCCCCAAAAAACCCTTCAAAAAAATATTACCCTTTTTCACACTCCAACAGCTCTTCAGGTTTCCCCAAAAAACCATTCGTTTCCTTCACTTTCCTTATTTTAAAAACACTCACGGGGACACTTGCCGGAAGCCAACCCTTTCCCCCCAAAACCTCCTTTAACCCCCCCCCTCCAACCTTTTTTATGGGGTACCCTACCCCCCCTTCTCCAACAGAAATTTAAAACGCTCTCAAAAAGTCATTCTAACTTTTTTCCATTCTTTTTAAATGAAAACCCAAAACCCCCTTTAACAGCCCCTCTTCAGCCCTTTAAATAATCTTTTTAGTAGCCCCATTTCCCCTAATTTTTCCCCCTACGAATTCTCGCAAAAATATTTAAAAAAAACATTGTCCTTTGTGACATCTCCAAGCCCCAGTCGCCCCCTCACTGCAGCATTTACAACCCATGCTTCACACTAAAAATAAGAGTTTTTGGGGACCAAAAAAAACTCTAAAAGATTCCCTTCCCTTTTCCTCCAGGATTTAAAGTTTTTTTGTTTTCCCACAAATACCCCAATTCACCCTTCAAACCCTTTTTCCTTCACAGTTTTATGGGTTTCCCCATCCTTTATAAACTCATCGCGTGATCAGCCCCCCAATTTCAGTATATGAAAACATTCACTTCTTCCATACTTTTTCCCCCAATGTGATTTTCCCAATTTTTTATCTAAATCATTTTTATACCCCCATCACCTTTTCTTACCCCTTTCAATTTCTACCTTTATTCCAAAAATCCCAAAAATATCCACTAGCCTTTTAAAACCCTTTTTTTAGAATTCCCCCCCAAAACCATTAACATCAGCAAAAAAGTAACTGTGTTTAACTCCCAATTTTTTTATATAAAACCCCCTAATTTAATCCCACCCCTCCCCCCCAATGCCTTTAGCATTTACTTCTTTTTTCAACCCCATCTATAAAATGTTAAACAACCAAGGTTACCCTTAAAAAACCCCGTCTAAGACCTACTTTTTTCTGGGAATAAAACTCCCTCTATCCTACACAAACCCCAACCGGAAACCTCGCTAAACCTCATAAAAAAAAATCACAGCATTTAGTAATTACTATAGTATTCCATACACTTGCAACATTGCCCCATTGCTCCCCCATCCACTTTATTTATATACCTTTTCTAAATCCATAAATGCAATGAAAAATTCCCTACCTTTTTTCAAAAAACTGTTCAATATAGGGTTTTAATGTAAACACCGGGTCTAACATTTCCCCACCCCCAAAAAACCCTTGCTTTTCTCCAGTCCGCTCTCTGTCTTAAACCCCTAATTCTTTCAGTAATAAACCCCCAGCATACACTTTACCTGGTATAAATCAGTACACTTTTTTTTTTTTTTTTTTTTTTTCAAGTCGGCCCTCTCCCAAAAAAGGGAGGGGGACCCAAAAAAAAAAAAGAAAATCCCCAAAAAGAAAATATTTCATCATCATTCAACACTTTCCCACACCCCATTATCACTGCTTTTGCGAGGTCCCAAAATACAACAGTTCAGAAGATATACGTATAAATAAAAACATATCCCCCAAACGCCAATACCCAAAACCCCCTCCTTTAAAGTGCGGCTTTGTATTCCTTTTCCGGACTCAACCCGCTATATGAAAATAACCGTTTCCTAACCCCTTCCTAAAATTACCCTGCTCACACCCAACAGATCGTAGGCCCAAAGTATTTGTCTCCTTTCATCCTACAAATACGTTTGCCGTTGTGGAAGTCAAGCCCTAGCCCAAAAAAACCCCTTTACCCCTTTTTCCAACCCTTTCGAGGCGCCCCCTACCCCTCCTTCCTTCCCCTATAGATTTATTGCTTTCCAGTCATTTATTTTGATCCATTCCTCAAAATGACCATACCCCTCAAAAAACCCCTCTTCTGCCCTCTTGATAATGCTTTTATTAAACTCCCCACCCTTTCTCCTAATTCCACACCCCGAATTTTCTGCATAATATTTACCCCCCAAACATTCCCCTTAGACAGGACATCCCCACTCCCCTCCAACCTTTCCCTCGCTGCTGCATTTACCACCCAAGCTTCACATCCAATAAGAGTTTGGGTATACCTATTTTCATACATTCCCTTTTTTCCCTCATAGATAACGTTTTTTTTACTCCCAATAAACCCCAACGCACCACTCACCTTTTTTCCCTTTATCAAATTTTATGATTAACCCCATCCTTCATAAATCCCTCCCCGACCTCAACTCCCAAGTTCTGAAAAACTTATTCTTCCCTACTCCCCCCCCAAAATTTATATCCAATTTTTCTTTACTAAATCATTTAACCCTCATACTTTCCTTTTTTATGTTCACTTTCAACTTCTACCTTTACACACTTCTCAAAATCCCCTAACCCTTTTCAATTTTTTTAGAAACTCCATAAGCACAGATCATCACAAAAAGTAACTGTGTCAATTCCCATTTTGAATTTGATTCCCCATAATTTAATCCCCCCCCCTCTCCCAACACCCTAGATTTACTTTTTTTACAACCCCATCTATAATATATTTTAAAAACCAGGTGACATTACACTCCCTGTCTAAGACTACTTTTCGGGGAAATTTCTCCCCTCTTTACACACCCTAACCTGGCCT
>NC_069461.1:26484325-26515271 GCF_026875155.1 Cherax quadricarinatus
TACTGAAAGCAGTGAAGAGTTTTACAAAATAGTGAGGCTCAAGTTAGAGTATGTAGGAAAGAGGGAGATTATTTCCCAGTAAAAGTAGCCCTTAGACAAGGGTGTGTGATGTCACCGTGGTTGTTCAATATATTTATAGATGGGGTTGTAAGAGAAGTAAATGCGAGGGTCTTGGCAAGAGGCGTGGAGTTAAAAGATAAAGAATCACACACAAAATGGGAGTTGTCACAATTGCTCTTTGCTGATGACACTGCTCTTGGGAGATTCTGAAGAGAAGTTGCAGAGGTTGGTGGATGAATTTGGTAGGGTATGCAAAAGAAGAAAATTAAAAATGAATACAGGAAAGAGTAAGGTTATGAGGATAACAAAAAGATTAGGTGATGAAAGATTGGATATCAGACTGGAGGGAGAGAGTATGGAGGAGGTGAATGTATTCAGATATTTGGGAGTGGACATGTCAGCGGATGGGTCTATGAAAGGTGAGGTGAATCATAGAATTGATGAGGGGAAAAGGTTGAGCGGTGCACTTAGGCGTCTGTGGAGACAAAGAACTTTGTCCTTGGGGGCAAAGAGGGGAGTGTATGAGAGTATAGTTTTACCAACGCTCTTATATGGGTGTGAAGCATGGGTGATGAATGTTACCGCGAGGAGAAGGCTGGAGGCAGTGGAGATGCCATGTCTGAGGGCAATATGTGGTGTGAATATAATGCAGAGAATTCGTAGTTTGGAATTTAGAAGGAGGTGCGGGATTACCAAAACTGTTGTCCAGAGGCCTGAGGAAGGGTTGTTGAGGTGGTTCGGACATATAGAGAGAATGGAGCGAAACAGAGTGACTTCAAGAGTGTATCAGTCTGTAGTGGAAGGAAGGCGGGGTAGGTGTCGGCCTAGGAAAGGTTGGAGGGAGGGGGTAAAGGAGGTTTTGTGTGCGAGGGGCTTGGACTTCCAGCAGGCATGTGTGAGCGTGTTTGATAGGAGTGAATGGAGACAAATGGTTTTTAATACTTGACGTGCTGTTGGAGTGTGAGCAAAGTAACATTTATGAAGGGATTCAGGGAAACCGGCAGGCCGGACTTGAGTCCTGGAGATGGGAAGTACAGTGCCTGCACTCTGAAGGAGGGTTGTTAATGTTGCAGTTTAAAAACTGTAGTGTAAAGCATCCTTCTGGCCAGACAGTGATGGAGTGAATGATGGTGAAAGTTTTTCTTTTTCGGGCCACCCTGCCTTGGTGGGAATCGGACAGTGTGTTAATAAAATTAATAATAATAATCAACTTCTATTTCATTCATTTTATTTTTATATACGGACTCAAATACTGTACTGTACAGCTGTATGACTATTGCACTGTCACAAGCAGAGATATGACAGTGTATTTCATAGTTACATAGTTACAGTACAAACCTTTCAGCTAGAACCTGAGGTCAAGACCCTTTTGAAAGTGGCAATTTTAAGAACTATATAATAAAAAAAAACTACTGCTGTGGGGGATGTTTCTTCCGTCCTAGACCAATGTCAATTAACAATTTCTTCATCACATCAAGAGAACTTTCAACATTAAACTTCGCACTCTCTCTGTCCTTTTGACTTCAATCTTATCCAACATTTCCGTGTTACTGTATCTGTCCCTTCTTCATTTTTATGGTCTTCCTAAAACCCAAAAACCTCTTTGACCCATCATTTCCTCTTGAGGTTGTCATTTATCCTCTTGTTTGGCCACATTCGATCTGTATGATGCTAAGTCTTGACGCTGTCTTTCTCTTTACTAATGTTCCTTTTGATGATGTTCTCACTTTTCTCAAGAGTGAAGACCAATACATGGCTACTTCATCTCTCTACCCCCACTGATGTCTTTCTGATCTTATTCACCTGTGTGTGGCCTAACACCTTTCTGTCAAGGTAAATTTTATTCTTAAACCTTTGATGGTGTTACGAGTTATCCTCTATCCTTGCTAGTCTTTACAGTGAGTACTTCAAAACTGCTCTATCTCTTACTATTGGTTTAAGTCCTAGTCTCTGACTTCACTTTGTAGATGTCTTTGTTCTTTGGCCACATGACTAGTCTCTTTCAACTTCTTTATACCCTTGACAATCTTGCTCCTAAAAAATTTCAAAGCTGAATGGAAATCTGACTGCTTCATCTTCATGTTTGTGTTCACCAGTGTTATAGGCTTCTCTTTTTTCCATTTACTACAAGCCTATGTACAGTGGCATGTACATTCACTATTTTTCTCACCATTCTCCTGTCAAGTTTTTAATTTCTGTCTTCCTCTGTGCCCTCTAAATCTGACTCTCAATATCATGACTCTGAAATCTCTATTTATCACAGATCCTTCTCTCACTTTGGCTATCCTCCCAATTTTATAAACTCTACTTATTCTCATACTAAATAGACTTTGTCTCCCAAACTCACTTCTATGAAATCCCCTGTTCTTTACCTTCAATACATTTCCAACTTTCAAAATCTTAACAACACCCTCCATCCTCTAGATATTAAACTGGCTTTTCGTCAAACTAACATCCTTCACAGTAATCTTGTTCATATTTCTCCTCCTGTCACTGATACTTCTAGTGTCTACTTCATTTCCTCCTTCTCTTAACCTCCAGTACTCTGGTGAAACTGGCTGTTCCCTTTTTAACAGGCTTAAAGCACAACAGATGTGTTTGCCTTGTTGATACAAATAATGCTCTTTTTTGTCATGTCTGAGATCACAGTCATCCTATTAACATGTCCTCTACTAAAACTATCTACCCTTCTTCTAGCCTCTGAAGATACTATCTTGTTAAATCAGCCCTTATATTGTATTAGTTACTTTCTTATTAATCCTTAGATTGTCTCATAATTCAATACAATTTACTAAAAACAACAGTCAAAACTTATTAAATGATTATTTTCATTATGCAAGTTGAGAGTGATGAGCATATAGCTCATGATGTGTGATGTGAAGGAAGATAATAGCCATTCATTGCTCACCTCTTTGAGTGCAGTGACAGCAGTGTGCTCGGGCACATCACTTCTGAGACACACCAACACTGCAGCCTCCACAAAGCTTGCTCCTTCACCTCCTGAAGAAGTAAATAAGTTGCAGTTGCTGCTTAACCACACTGGTAGCTTCCCCACCAAGGTAGGGTGACCCAAAGAAGGAAACCATTCATCACCTCTCATTCAATACCTGTGATATAAAGTTATAGTGCCAGAAGTGCATGCATATCACAATTCCACTGATCCTCCCAACCACAGCATCTCCATTAGTGTGTGATGCGACTGGTACATCGTAGGTCAGTAAGCAGGAGGGTTTTCCTGAGTGAACGGTAAGATTAGCACACACTAAAGAAATAACCTAGTTGATAAGGCAGATAAGTGTGACCATAGGTAAGGCTACAGCAGAGTAACTCTTAATAACCAGTTACAAGCCAAATGTGACCATAGGTAGGTCTGTAGCCTCACATAAGGTCACAACTGTCACCAGAGTAACACATTACAGCATCATTTATATACAGCTTCTCCTTACTTAGTGACGTACTCGCTTACCAACCAGCTCTCCAACCAGTATGCAAACCTAAATAATGAACATTAGAAATGATTTCCTCTATTCTGTTTATTACAGTATACAGTACACTACTGTATAAACATTTAAAAATATACCAGAAATGTTATACATGGTGCAAAGGTGACACTAAAAAAAATATTTGAAGATGGTTGACACAAACCCGATGGGCTTGGACTTCCAGCAAGCGTGTGAGCATGTTAGAAAGGAATGAATGGAGACAAATGGTTTTTACAACTTGACATGCTGTTGGAATGTAGCACGGTAACATTTATGAAGGGATTCAGGAAAATCGGCAGGTTGGACTTGATACCTGGAGATGGGAAGTAAAGTGCCAGCACTCTGAAGGAGGGCTGTTAATGCTGCAGGTTTATAATTGTAGTGTATGCATGCCTCTGGCAAGACAGTGATGGAGTGAGTGATGTTGAAAGTTTTTCTTTTTTTGGGCCACCCTGCCTTGGTGGGAAATGGCCGATGTGCTAATAAAAATAAAAAAAAATACTGTTGGTACAGTATGTCACCATTTTACAAGGTGAGCGCAACTACCCAATATTACACATGTTCCAGAATTCTCTTTCTTTACTTAGGGCATAGGTTATAGGTTATTCTGGCAGGATGACACTACCAGTGGTATCAAAACTGAAAGGATGTTGCACAAATGTTGCACATGGGTTATCAAGGTTTTTGATATTTCCTCGACCACTTGTGGCCACATCCATCTCAAAGCCACTAAACTCAGGGTCAACATCACTTTTCTCTTAAAAGGGGAGTGTTAATATGACCAGGCATCAGTGAATCCCTGGTGTTTGCCATGCTGCTTACTCTAGCTGGCACTCAATTGAACTGGTGCTCCCACAAGGTACTAAGTGGTCCCAGATTTTTTTAATACTGCGCACACTGAGTGTTAAGACCCATTCTATACTGACTGCATCTCAGGCCAATTGTGCCAAATTTGGAGGCAGGAAAAATAAAACGCTGATCTACGTTCGGAGCGCTAGTGTTTGGACAGTTACTGGGTTAAAGACAGAATTCCATGAGTCAGACCCTGGTGCTGCATGTGTACGTCGTCTTCTTTCAACAAACTGGCCATATCCCACGAAGGCAGGGTGGCCCAAAAAGAAAAACAAAATTTCTCATTTTAACTTTAGTAATATATACAGAAGGGGCTACTAGACCCTTGCTACCGGCATTTTAGTCGCCTCTTACGACACGCATGGCCTACGGAGGAAGAATTCTGAACCAATTCCCCATGGAGATAAGAGGAAATAAACAAAAACAAGTAGTAGTAAAAAAAGATAGAAGAAAACCCAGAGGGGTGTACATGCATGTGCAGTGTGACCTAAGTTTAAGTAGCAAGACATACCTGAAATCTTGCATGTTTATGAGACAGAAATAAAGACACCAGCAATCCTACCATCATGTAAAACAATTACAGGCTTTCATTTTACACTCACTTGGCAGGACGGTAGTACCTCCCTGGGCAGCTGCTGTCTACTAACTTACTGCCAAGGGCATATGTATGTTTTCTATTTTCTTTTCAAATTCTGTTTTTTTGCTTATATTAGACACGTGACTCACAAAATGGATGGGATTCAAACCCATAGAAGGTAAATCCTAAACTGATATGCCAGTGTGCTAACCACTGTACCATGCTGGCCTAATAAGCACACCCAATTAAATGCATTTCTCTACACACTAGAAAGGTTAGCATGGGCCCAATTGTGACCTAGTGGTCTAATCTTACTAGGCTGGCCAGCAGTCAATGTATTGGCCTCTCCATTTTAGGACTGGCTTGCCAGGGATTCAAACCTTAACCATCCTGCAAGTTGTTTACAATCAAATCAGGTAAGGGATAATACAAACATTTTTGCTGATACCTATACCAATTCTCAATTTTAAGAGCAATACCAATACCATCAAAATTAGCTGATACCTCTGATACCAAAACTTTGGCACACCCTTAAATCAAGTGACTACAAAGCCATCAGATATGTTATTTGTAGAGGAAAAAAAGTAAGAACAATCTGAAGCCTCAACTTTCCTCTTGTTTAGAGGATTGTTCAACATTTATTCATGCTGTTTTTGAGAATTTAGCCTATTTCTTTTCATAATCAATAAATGAACTTCCTGAGAGTAATGTGCAAATTTTAGAGGTGGGCATATACAGTAGAAATATTCAGATTTTTTGCAATACCCTAAATGACTATGTTCCTTATGTGCTCTGCATCTGCTATGTTATCGTTTCTCCACTATACCAGTTACATAACAGTGTAGATTATTTTTTCCTTTGTTAAGATAACTGTTCATTTTTAAGCAATTTTTTAACTCGGTTCATTTTGCACATTCTACTGCATTCTCTATCAAAATTCCATCCCCTCCTATGCTTTCTCAGCAGAACACTTCATATGGAAATTGTATGATTTTGTATGTCACTTTACCCTCAATTGGTGTACACTAAGGATGCTTGACGTGCTGTTGGAGTGTGAGCAAAGTAACATTTATGAAGGGATTCAGGGAAACCGGCAGGCCGGACTTGAGTCCTGGAGATGGGAAGTACAGTGCCTGCACTCTGAAGGAGGGGTGTTAACGTTGCAGTTTAAAAACTGTAGTGTAAAGCACCCTTCTGGCAAGACAGTGATGGAGTGAATGATGGTGAAAGTTTTTCTTTTTCGGGCCACCCTGCCTTGGTGGGAATCGGCCAGTGTGATAATAAAATAAAAAAATAATAAATAAGGATGCTCAAGCTCTAAGCAAATTTTCAAAAAGCTAACATACTTCCAGGCTACTGCATTAGCCATCCCTACAACTGATTGAGCCACCCGGGTCACTGAACAAATTTATATTTAGGCTTTAGTTACACAACATAAAAGAATTTACAATGGTCTTTGGTATGTGAAACAGAAAGAAAAATGTGCAGATTTCACCTAGGTTAGCCCAAGATAACTCAATTAAGTTGAAGAATATGACTTGCTTCCACTGAGGTCTCTGGTGACTTCGTGAGCCACCATGTGGTGTAGTGGCAAGACTTACTGAACTCAATATATAAGTAACTACATCATTCAATGAAACATTTATATAAACTGTTATGGCAACTCACTGGATGACTTCAGAGCAGCATGCACATCGAGGACCTCAGTGACCAAACCAGCGGTGAGTAGGAGACACAGCACCAAGAACACCACAACACTTCCAGCCGGCCACAACCCTGTAATAACAACATTTTAATTCCTGGAAAAAAGCTGACTGCACACAAAGACAAAAAAAAAAAAAATCAAAATATAGGCAAGGAAAATTTTAATACAAAAAACTGAAACTTCAATTGCAATGTGCTGATACATGAGCAAACAGTATCAGCCAGTCAGTCAACTAAACAATACTGACCAACAAGCACTCAATGAAGCCTAACATTGCTAAACTGTGTTACTATATATACAAGTCAAATCTAAAATAAAACTAACAATCCTGTAACCACATGCAGCCTGCCCACACTGCAACCACACACGACCTGCCCACACTCCAACCACACACATCCTGCCCCCACTGCAACCACATGCAGCCTGCCCACACTGCAAACACAGGCAGCCTGCCCACACTGCAACCACACGCAGCCTGCCCACGCTGCAGCCACAAGCAGCCTGCCCATGCTGCAGCCACAAGCAGCCTGCCCATGCTGCAGCCACAAGCAGCCTGCCCATGCTGCAGCCACAAGCAGCCTGCCCACGCTGCAACCATATGCAGCCTTCCCTCATTATCCATACAGAGGTTTATTTAGGACAACCTCAAGGGAAGACAAGTGTGTAACATATACACGAGGGCCTCACATATTTGGCAACCTCTTTTTCATGTTCCATGTTTTTGTTGGCTTTCAACTGAGCCATTGTTCATAATGTTCAGTATTTTTACCACTTTTCCACTATTTTCACACAACAGTTGCATAAGGGAAGGGCAACCAGCACCTTATTTTAAGGTAAGTATTGTATGTACCATGAATTTTACTTTTTTTATCTGTTTTTTTATTACGCCTAGCTGTACCGAGTACTTAATACGTAATAGTGTAAACATGTTATCAGGCATTTGAGATGCATTTGATAATGAATAAAACACTTCCACCCACTGGCGATTTTTGTTTAACACAAGGGGTCAGGAACCTAGGAGCTGTACAAACTGGGTCCTCTTGTATAGTAGTAATAAGGTTAACTGACCTGCAACTCCTGCCGCTGCAATGAGCCACACAAGGAGGCTGAGTCGTGCCAATGCATCAGCAGTCTTTCCAGACCAGCAGAACATCACAGCTCCCAGGTAACCTAGCACCAATGCTAATGCCTGAAAATTTGCATAAGTTATATGGAATCTTCAAATTAATTCTTAAGTGTAACTTACATTACTCTTGCATATATTGTAATGACATTTTAAATACATTTTATGCTTAATACCAGTAGACAGCAATCTCCAGTTCACTGCTACTAGAGAACAAAGAATAAGCCCTCAAAGTGTACACGAATTGTGTGCATCTACAGGATATTTGGTAGTGAACAGCACTGTTAAATGTGTGGCAGTGGTCAGAAGTATTAAATGCAGTTTAGACATTCTATGAAGCAGAATTTGTAAACAAGTTAATGATGTACTGAAGTGACTAATCTAATACAAGATTTACAATTATCTGCCTATGATGGGTATGGACATATACAAGGAAGTCAAGGTAAGAAAATACAGTAAGCAGTGTATATACTTAGTGCAAGATATTAACATATTGAGCGAGTACTGTACAGGTACTATACACAGAAGATCTTACAGAAAATAAGAGAGATGTGGAGATCATGTGAATGTTTTGTTAAGGTGTTTGAGAAGTTGATTGAAAGTGATGAAAACAGTGAATTGAGAAGTGGTAGAAGGAAGAGAAAACATTCACCATCACTCATTCCCTAACCAGCTTTCCAAAAATGTTCTACCATTATATAGTATAAGCATTCCATCATTCAACCATTCCACTGTTCTACTATTCCATGAAGAACTTTCTACTACAGTATTCAACATTTTCTCTTTGTTGTTGGTGTTAATAAATCTCCCTGACTGTATCTGTCATGAATACTGAAGCCTCAGTGCTCGTGAATACTGAAGCCTCAGTGCTCGTGAATACTGAAGCCTCAGTGCTCGTGAATACTGAATGCCTCAGTGCTCGTGAATACTGAAGCCTCAGTGCTCGTGAATACTGAAGCCTCAGTGCTCATGAATACTGAAGCCTCAGTGCTCGTGAATACTGAAGCCTCAGTGCTCGTGAATACTGAAGCCTCAGTGCTCGTGAATACTGAAGCCTCAGTGCTCGTGAATACTGAAGCCTCAGTGCTCGTGAATACTGAAGCCTCAGTCTTCGTGAATACTGCAGCCTTAGTATTCGTGAAAACTGAAGCCTCAGTATTTATAAATACTGAAGCTTCAGGACACTATACACTACATTTGACATTAAACACAAAATACAGAAGTAATTTTAACCCTTTCAGTGGCCATCACATAGATCTACACTGATGATAGGGGTCCCTCATGCAGATCTACCTTGATGCCAAGAGTCCCCTCATGCAGATGTACATTGATAACAGGGGTCCCTCATGTATATCTACATTTTTTGCCAAGGGTCCCCTCATGTAGATTTGCACTGATGACAGGGGTCCCTCAAGTAGATCTACATTGATGCTAAGGGTACCTCATGTGGATCTACACTGATGCCAAGGGTCCCTCATGTAGATCTACATTTATGCCAAGGGTCCCTCATGTAGATCTACATTTATGCCAAGGATCCCCTAATGTAGATCTACATTGATGCCAAGGGTCCCTCATGCAGATCTACATACTGGTACAGCTCACTCAGATAAATGGTCAATTTTGGGCATAGATACGAGAGAATGGGTCTGTGCAGTGATTGTGCACAGAATAAAAAAAAAATCACTGGGGGTGATAGTAGACAACAGCAGTAGCAACTTACTATATAACCATTAGTGGTGACAGTAGACACAACAGCAGTTACACAGTAGAAGAGGCAAGAGAACGTGGTGTAGGCAAGACTAGTGAGGAATGTTGGAGTGTGGTGGATAACAATGTAGACCACAGGCAGGATTACCGTCACAGTCACAACGCTCCGCACATGACGCACTACAAACCTATTATGTACAAAAATACACCATATGATAATAATAATAATAATAATAATAATAATAATAATAATAATAATAATAATAATAAGTGGTACAACAATCTTATATGGAGATTAGGAGGTGCAGAGTTACTAAAAGTATTATCCAGATGGCCGAGGAGGAGCTGTTGAGGTGGTATGGTCATTTAGAGAGGATGTAGCAAAATAGGATGACTTGGAGGGTGTATAAATTTGTACTGGAGAAAAGGCAGGGTAGGGGTCATCCTACGAAATAATGAAGGGAGAGGGTAAGGGTGGTTTAGAGTGCAAGGGGCTTGGACATACAGCAGGCATGTGTGAGCGTGTTAGATAAGAGTGGAGACAAATGGTTTTTGGAACTTGACGAGATGTTGGAGTGTGAGCAGGGTAATATTTTGTGAAGGGATTCAGGGGAAACTGGTTAACCAGACTCAAGTCCTGGAGGTGGGAAGTACAGTGCCTGTACTCTAAAGGAGGGGTTTGGGATATCTGCTGTTTGGAGAGACATCTGAACCATCATATCTGTGCACCTCTGGCAAAACAGTCATAGTGTAAATGATGGTGAAAGTTTTTTTTTTGGGTCACCCTGCCTTAGTGGGAGATGGCCAGCATGTTAAAAAAAAAAAATGATAATATATAAAAATAATGATAGCAAGGGGCTAGTAATACCTTTTCCTGTGTAAATTACTAAATGAAAAAAGTAGAAAACTTTCTTTAAAGTATTTCTTCTAATTTTTACCCACCTTGCCTCAGTGGGAGATGGCTGGTGTAATAATAATAATAATAATAATAATAATAATAATAATAATAATAATAATAATAATAATAATACAGTGAAACATATAAGTGAACAGTAATTAGATAAGGCTAAAGAGGTTTTTGTGGCATTTATGGATTTGGAAAAGGCATATGACAGGGTGGATAGGGGGGCAATGTGGCAGATTGATAAATTAGACACATGTGCAACTCTTGGGTATCTTTATTGAGGAAACGTTTCACCACACAGTGGCTTCATCAGTCCATACATAGGAGAAACTTGAAGAACAGGAGAAGAATGAGGTAATCAGTCCCTCAACCTTGAGTCGATGTGTTCAGTCCATCAATCTTGATGGACTGAACACATCGACTCAAGGTTGAGGGACTGATTACCTCATTCTTCTCCTGTTCTTCAAGTTTCTCCTACGTATGGACTGATGAAGCCACTGTGTGGCGAAACGTTTCCTCAATAAAGATACCCAAGAGTTGCACATGTGTCTAATTTATCAACATGTCGGTTCTCTGAACCATTCATCTACAAAAAATGTGGCAGATGTTGCAGGTGTATGGTGTAGGAGGTAGGTTACTGAAAGCAGTGAAGAGTTTTTACGAGGATAGTGAGGCTCAAGTTAAAGAAAGAGGGAGATTATTTCCCAGTAAAAGTAGGCCTTAGACAAGGATGTGTGATGTCACCGTGGTTGTTTAATATATTTATAGATGAGGTTGTAAGAGAAGTAAATGCGAGGGTCTTGGCAAGAGGCGTAGAGTTAAAAGATAAAGAATCACACAAAGTGGGAGTTGTCACAGTTGCTCTTTGCTGATGACACTGTGCTCTTGGGAGATTCTGAAGAGAAGTTGCAGAGATTGGTGGATGAATTTGGTAGGGTGTGCAAAAGAAGAAAATTAAAAGTGAATACAGGAAAGAGTAAGGTTATGAGGATTAACAAAAAGATTAGGTGATGAAAGATTGGATATCAGATTGGAGGGACAGTATGGAGGAGGTGAATGTATTCAGATATTTGGGAGTGGACGTGTCAGCAGATGGGTCTATGAAAGATGAGGTGAATCATAGAATTTATGAGGGGAAAAGGGTGAACAGTGCACTTAGGAGTCTGTGGAGACAAAGAATTTTGTCCTTGGAGGCAAAGAGGGGAATGTATGAGAGTATAGTTTTATCAACGCTCTTATATGGGTGTGAAGCATGGGTGATAAATGTTGCAGTGAGAAGAAGGCTGGAGGCAGTGGAGATGTCATGTCTGAGGGCAATGTGTGGTGTGAATATAATGCAGAAAATTCGTAGTTTGGAAGTTAGGAGGAGGTGCGGAATTGCCAAAACTGTTGTCCAGAGGGCTGAGGAAGGGTTGTTGAGGTGGTTCGGACATGTAGAGATAATGGAGTGAAACAGAATGACTTCAAGAGTGTATCAGTCTGTAGTGGAAGGAAGGCGGGGTAGGGGTCGGCCTAGGAAAGGTTGGAGGGAGGGAGTAAAGGAGGTTTTGTGTGAGCGTGTTTGATAGGAGTGAATGGAGACAAATGGTTTGTAATACTTGACGTGCTGTTGGAGTGCGAGCAAAGTAACATTTATGAAGGGATTCAGGGAAACTGGCAGGCCGGACTTGAGTCCTGGAGATGGGAAGTACAGTGCCTGCACTCTAAAGGAGGGGTGTTAATGTTGCAGTTTAAAAACTGTAGTGTAAAGCACCCTTCTGGCAAGACAGTGATGTAGTGAATGATGGTGAAAGTTTTTCTTTTTCGGGCCACCCTGCCTTGGTGGGAATCGGCCAGTGTGTTAATAATAAAAAAAATAATAATAAATTAATAAATAAATAATAAATAATAATATATTTCTACAAAGTACATGATACAGGTGATCCAGACCTAGATGATATTATTGACATACTATACAGAGACTCCATGATTAAGTAGAGCATTTCAGGTATTTAAGTTGATCTTGTTCCCCAGGATGCCACCCACAACAGTCGACTAACACCCGGGTACCTACTAACTGCTAGGTGAACAGGGGCAGGAGGTATAAGGAAACATGCTCAACACTTCATCTGTGATGAGAATCAATCCCGAGCCCTCAATGTGTGACAAAGACCCTACCAACAAAAACACTGTACATCCTAAATCAAGCAAATGTATCTCATGCATTAAATGCCCCAATGAGTGCAAATACAAAGGAGCGATAAGACCTGAGCATCCAACAGGTGAGTGTGAGAATGTTAAATAGAAGTGAGTGGAGGCAAGTGGTTATTTCTGACTTGTACTGTTGGAATGAGAGCAAGGTAATACTTATGAAGGGATGCAGGGACACCAGTTAGCCAGACTTTAGTCCTGGAGGTGGAAAATACAGTACCTACACTCTGATGAAGGGGTGGGAGTGTTGCAGTTCAAAAGTGCATCTGAGTTGCAATGTTGGAATGCCTCTTACAAGACAGTAATGGAGTGATGGTGAAAGTATTTTTCTTTTTTGAGACACCTTACCTTAGTGGGAGATGGCTGGTATATTAAAAAATAAGATGATCTAAATGAATTAACAAAATACAGATTAATGCATGCACATTAGAGTATTACAAGCCCAAAATGATTAAACAGGTAATTATAATTAACAAATTATTGTCACAGTATTCTAGGTCTAAAATGATCAAACAGGTAATTATCACATTGAAGGAAGGGTGTATTAAGGAAATTAATGTACCCAGATATTTAGGAGTGAAGATGTCAGTAGATGGATCGGATCTCTGAAAGAAGAGGTAAACCATGGAATAGGGAAGGGAAGAAAGGTGATCTCTTGAAGCATCTATAGAGAAGTTTTTTATGGAGGCAAAAGGGTGTAAATGTGCCAGAGTACACTGATACCAACACTTTTATCTGGGTGTGAATCATGGATTTGAATACTACTGCTGCGAGGAGGCTGGAGGCAGTGGAGATGTCTATGTTGGAAAGCAATGTGTGGTGTGAATATTAAATACAAAATCAGTGTAGAAATTAGAAGACAGTGTGGAGTTACCAAAGTAGAGGGTTGAGAAAGGGCTATTGAGTGGTTTGGACATTTACAGAGGATGGAGCAGAATAGGATGACCAACAGAATGTATAAACATGGGGGGAAAGGAGGAGTTGGAGTGAGAGGGTACAAGTTTTGAGTGCTAAGAACCTGAGCTGGTGAGAGACCAGGTTGTGGCAACACAGTATTATCAGTGTAGCAACACTACTGACCTGCCAACAACTTCAGAGGCAGTATCCAGAAGACGGAGGGGCATCAGAGCTAAAGATACTGAGAGGAGACCATGAGTGGAGTGCACCTCTGACAACCATCCTTGCATCCAGGCAGTCACAGTGTGCTTGGCTGGATGAAGCAGTGATCCACACAGAACTGCCCACAGAAGAGGCTGCACAAATGGCTGTGGAATTGAAAGTGTGTAAATAATGTAAGCCTTGGCAAGTTATTTAAGGTATAGTAGAAATACTATTACAAATCAGAACCAAGAGAAACAAGCTAGTTTAGTTATTGGGTGCCGCACTACAGAACGGATATAGTAAATGCATTGGAAAACATATAGAGAAGGATAACAAAATTCTTCCATTTTAAAAGGAACCTCTCATACAAGGATAAATGTTGGCAAGACAGTGATGTAATGAGTGATGAAGAAATTGTTCCTTTTTTTTTTTTCAGGTCAATCTGCCTCAGTGGGAAACAGCCCATGTTCAAAAAAAAAAATGGTGGAAGACTAGCATAAACAAGAATGATATAAATAAAGTACCAAGGATATCGAATCAAGAAAGAGCCTGAAGTAGCAGATTTAAATTAAACAAGTTTAGATTAAGAAAGTATATACAAAGGTACTGGTTTGCAAACCAAGATGTCAATGAGTAACAATCTGCTATATAGGGGTCATGGAAGTTAAAACCTTGGGGAGCTTTAAAAATAGATTAGACAAATGTATGAGTGAGAAGGGTTGGGTTTGATGAGGAGCCAAGGTATTGAAGCTAACTTCTTGGGTAGCTTCGGTTATATATAGATTGGACAAATATGTACATGTATGTGGAAATGGTTGGATTTGAGAAGGACTTGCCTAGTTTGAGCCAGTAGACCTACTGCAGTGTTTACCCATCCTTGTTCTTATAATAAATAAAAACAAAAATGGGTAAATAAAAAATAGTTAAAATTAAAATATAAAAAATAAAAATTACTCAAAAATTCAACTTTAAAAATTTAAAAAATAGTCAAAAATAAAATTCAACTACATACATAAATTGCATACACACATACCGGGGCCAGGAGCTGTGACTCAACCCTGAACCACAAATAGAGTACATACATACATTATTTTATTGTTACATAATTTTATATAGCCGGACTCGAGCCCTGGAAATGGAAAGTACAATGCCTGCACTTTAAAGGAGGGGTTTTGGGATATTGACAGTTTGGAGGGATATGTTGTGTATCTTTATACGTACTATATGCTTCTAAACTGTTGGTAGTAGGTTGGTAGACAGCAACCACCCAGGGAGGTACTACCGTCCTGCCAAGCGAGTGTAAAACGGAAACCTGTAATTGTTTTACATGATGGTAGGATTGCTGGTGTCCATTTTTCTGTCTCAAACATGCAAGGTTTCAGGTACATCTTGCTACTTCTACTTACACTTAGGTCACACTTCACATACATGTACAAGCATATATATACACACCCCTCTTGTTTTCTTCTATTTTCTTTCTAGTTCTTATTCTTGTTTATTTCCTCTTATCTCCATGGGGAAGTGGGACAGAATTCTTCCTCCGTAAGCCATGCGCGTTGTAAGAGGCGACTAAAATGACAGGAGCAAGGGGCTAGTAACCTCTTCTCCTGTATATATTACTAGATGTAAAAGGAGAAACTTTAGTTTTTCCTTTTGGGCCACCCTGCCTCGGTGGGATACGGCCGGTGTGTTGAAAGAAAGATGCTTCTAAACAGTTGTATTCTGAGCACCTCTGCAAAAACAGTGACTATGTGTGAGTGAGGTGAAAGTGTTGAATGATGATGAAAGTATTTTCTTTTTGGGGATTTTCTTTCTTTATGGGTCACCCTGCTTCGGTGGGAGATGGCCGACTTGTTAAAAAAAAAAAAAGAATAGGTCGAGATTTTAAGACTCAATTTTAAAGCAAAAAGTTAGGGGTCAACTTAATGATGGATACTACTTTTGAAAGGTGGAATTTCTGACATAGCGAGGGCCTACCACACACTAGATTTTTAATTCTTTGGTGCCTTAAGGTTTAAACTACATTCTATCCAGTGGGGAGAACAAGAAAAATTCTAGGTAATGAAAACTGAACCTCAGATTAGAGGGATTATATACAGGATGGCCCACTTTACAGAGCTTCACTTCGCAGTGTTTTGCTAATACGGCGGTTTTCAATTACAGCCTCTCCTCACTTAGCGACATACTCATTTGCCGACGACTCGAACTTACAATGGGCTCTCTGACCAGTATGAATACCCATGTATATTAAAGCTGATATCCTCTATTGTTTATTACAATATATAGAATACTGCTGTATAAACATTTAAAAATATACCAGAAATGTTATAAATGGTACAAAGGTGATATTAAAACAATATCAAAGATGGTTGACACAAACCCACTACCATTATAGTATGCTCCTCGCTTAGTGATGAACTCGTTTACTGACATGGTTTTAGGAACAGAATTCCGTCATTAATTGAGGAGAGGCTGTATATCAAGTCTTCATTTATTAAGGCTTCTTACAATAAATATATTCACCACTCACTCTAAGCTAAGTACAAAAATATTTTAAGGTAAGTAATGTGTGTACTATATATGGATATTTTAGGTCTAGCTCTATTGCTCACTTAATATATGATAGTGTAAACATGTTATAAAGCTTTTATATGCATTTGAATGTGAAAAAAGGCTTTGTTTCACTTCACAGCAACTTTAGCTTTACAGCAGTAGCCTGGAACCTAAGCTGCTGTATAAACAGGGCCCTCCTGTATACAGTGAATGTACTTAGAAACTGAGAAGGTGGAATTATCAGCAAATGGGTCAATGAAAGATCACTTGAACAATAAAACAGACAAAGGGAAAGAGTTCAGTAGATTATTTAGGCATCTTTTAAAAAGAAAATTCTGTACACAAATTTGCATTTGGCCAGCAGTAACAGCCTGGTTGATCATGCCCTGGTCCACTGCAAAGCCTGGACATGGACCATACCATGTGGGCATTGTACTAGCTAACAAAATTAAAGAAGCATGTTTACTAGGAAAACAAGGTAGTAAACATTGTGTTATGATTATATTTCATTCATATGACATAAAAAAGGATCCAATTAGATCATCAATTAGAGTAAAGAAGGAAGTGTACATCAATGAATGCCTGACGAGAAAACACCAGAATCTTTTGTTCAGATAAAATGACAATCCATCAGTGCTTCACACGAGATGGAAAAAGTCTACCGAGAAAAACAGATGTATGCCGTTTGTATACTATCACAAATGTACTATCTCATTATTATAAATCTAATTAATCACTTCAGTTACCTAACTTTTATATCAGTATACATTAAGGTATATTAAAATGTACTGCTCCATAACCTGTGTCAATATAGAGTAAGAATTAGGATTAGTCTGCCCAAAATGCCTAGGCATGCTAGAGGCCTTCTTTGTAATTAATATTTTATAATATGTAAACGTCAATGTAAGCTTTACAAGGAAATAAACATTTTCATTTTCATTTTTTCAACATGATCTATCCAACTACCTTAGAGATGCAGACCAACCGGCCTGTGGTTCACACGTCAGCTTGCATGTGGCCAGTAGTAACAGCCTGGTTGATCAGACCCTGATCCACCATGAGGCCTGGTTCCCCCCATTTCAAGACATGCAGAGGGCAAATTTCTAGGTCTCCAGCTTGACTGCAGTCTCAAATCTCAGACCCACATACAGCAAATATCTAAGAAAGTCTCCAAAACAGTAGGCATCCTTTCTAAGATATGGTCCTATGTACCCCAAACGGCACTTCTTGCTCTTTACCACTCTCATCTACCCTCGCCTCACCTATGGTATTTGTGCACGAGGCTCAACCACAGGAAATCACCTTAAACCTTTAATAACCCAACAAAAAGCTGCTGAACAACTGATTTCCAACTCCTGCAGTAGGCAACACACTCCACTGTTGCTTGAGAATCTAAACTTGCTTAACATACAAAATGCCTACACATTACTGTGCCTTATACATACACAGAACATTATATTCCAATATTAACTCTCCTCTCAAACTCCTCTTTGATAACTACAACAAACACACAGGTGTAACACATGGCATAAAACACTCCTTGATATCCCTCGTGTCCATCTCTCCCTATGCAAAAATGCTATGCACATAAAGGGCCTGAAGATCTGAAATTCATTGCCAGAACATACTAAACGTCCCCTTCCTTCTAATCAATTTAAGGCCCTACTTAGAAATTACATCACCCAAAATTAACCAGACAAACACTATACTTTACACCTACCAGTTACTCAAAAAACTCCTATATACTAATTTATGATTGCTCAACTATTTAATCATTACTTCAAATTTAAAATTATTTCAATTTCATTATTGTAAAATGTGCTAAATTGTAATACTGTAATTTTTTATATACTTCATCTCAACTATAAATTTAATTACTGTAAACAACAAACTGCCTCTAATGTAATAAGAAAAACTATATACGTATATAAACAGTATACAATACTGTCAAAATGAAATTTAGACACATATGCAACATCTGGGTATCTTTAATGTAGACGTTTCGCCATCCAGTGGCTTTATCAATACAAACTCAAGGACATAATTCGAAGACAGTAAAACTATATACAAAAGATGAGGTAATCAGTCCCTCAGCCTCAGAGTTGGTGTGAAGAGTACCGTAGTCATGAAGAATCTGGGAGAATCTGCCAGATTCTTCACGACTATGGTTCTCTTCACACCAACTCAGAGGCTGAGGGACTGAATACCTCATCTTTTGTATGTAGTTCTACTGTCCTCAATAATATTTACAAAAAATTAAGAAGTTCCTTCTTGCTTTTATAGTTAGAAATGGCATGACAGGGTAAAATAAGGAAGCAATGTGATGACAGTGCAATAACAGTGCTTTCAGGATATTTGAGAGAGATATCAAAATTTCCTAGGTAGTAGGATGGTAGACAGCAACCGCCCAGGGATTAGATTAGATTTTGCCACCGAAGTGGCTAGTTTATTGTGCACCCCATATCCATCCTGTGGACGGTAGCGCGAGAGCATATGGATACACAAAAGGTCTAGGAACTAGGCCCCAAAGGGTTAACAGGAATACATATGGATTTATATCTACATATCTATAGTTCACTTATCTGTTACAAGCAAATTTAGGAAATTTGCTTAGTATATCTGGTATCTTATTTTCATTAATAAGATATCTTGACATGTCACATAGGTTATTATACTGTCTGTCTCTGTATTCCTCAATAAGTGGACAATTAAGCACATAGTGTTCAAGAGAGTGACCATATGCCTGATCACATAATTTACATTTAGTTTGATCATCATCTGTGTTCTCTCCCAAACTGCCAGAAGTACTTGTAACCAAGCCTAAGCCTGGCCCACTACAACATCAGTCAGTCTGTTCACATTGCAAGTTGCTCCATAAACATACTTATCTACATTCATGTTATCATAGTGGGTTATAGATCTACTCAGCATCTAACTGCATTCCTATAACAATCATTTTCATATTTACTTTTCTCCTAATATTATTCCTAATGCTAGACACAGTTATACCAAAGGAGTAAATCCAATGTGTGATGGGATCCATAGCAAATGTAACATTACATAATTCCTATTGTCCCTAAATTTTTGAGTATCTATACCTGGCTTCTCCAATGACAGTTGTTGGAGTCATTAAACGAGTCAAGACCTTCAATGAAAACATAGAATCTAAGATGATAGAGTCAACAGTGTCATAGGTTAGCTTTAAGCGCCATTAGATTTGCAAACAATTCAGTTTTCAGTGTAGCGCCCAGTTGTTTATTCTATGCCCCAACTCACTAAATTTAATTAACGTTTTACGTAATAGTGGAGGTGGCAACAAGAGCAGTTGCAGCCCAGGGAGGCACCACCATCCTGTCAAGTAAGTAAAACGAAAGCCTGTAATTGTTTTTACATGATGGGAGGATTGTTGGTTTCTTTTTTTCCGTCTCATAAACATGCAAGATTTCAGGTATGTCTTGCTATTTCTACTTACACTTATGTCACATTACACATGCAAGTACAAGCATATATATACACATACCCCTTTGGGTTTTCTTCTCTTTTCTTACTAGTTCTTGTTCTTGTTGATTTCCTCTTGTCTCCATGGGGTAGAGGAATAGAATTCTTCCTCCGTAAATCATGTGTGTCATAAGAGGCAACTAAAATGCCAGGAGCAAGGGGCTAGTAACCCCTTGTATACATTACTAAATTTATATAGAGAAACTTTCAGTTTTCTTTTTGGGCCACCCTGCTTCAGAAGGATACTGCTGGTGCATTGAAAGAAGAAATATTTCAAAATCTGGTGTAGAAGTTTGGAAGGGGGTATAAGAGGAGAAAGTTGAAAGTGAAAAAAAAAAAAAAAAAAAAGTTAAAAAAAGAATGAACATCAGACCGGAGGAAGTGTGGAAGCAAAGGATGTATTTAAATATGGATGTGTCAGCAGAGATGTCTAAGAAAGACGAGGAGAACAACAAAATAAACAAAAGAAAAAAAGTAGGCGTTGTGCTGAGGCATCTGTGAAAAGAAAATAAGTTTATCAGCAGAAGCAAAAAAGAACTACAGAATAGTACAGTGGTACCAACACTTTTATATGGGTGTGAAGCATGGCCTTCAAATGTTGGGAGGAGGCTGGAGGTAGTAGGGTGACGGGTTTGACATCAGTGCACAGACTTTAAAACATGATATGAAAGGAATATTTCAGAGCTCAATCTGGACATTTATGAAGAAAAGAGGAGAGATTCACCAATACGATATAAAAATCCAAGGTCAACTACAGAAAATTCCAGGAAGAGTTGGGGGGAGAGTGAGAAGAAAGTTTTGAGTGGTAGAGACCTGTGCAGCCAGTAGGCATGTGTTACGATGAAATAAAAAGTTACTTTAGGATTTTAATTTGCTATTGGAGTGAGCAAAGCCAGTTAACTAGACTCGAGTTGATTCGAATGGCAGAAAAACTGCTCTCTGAAGGATGGATAGGGATGTTGTGGCTCAAAGAGGTTTGTGAAATATACAAGCACATGGTTCCAAGACATTAGCACAAGACTCACCTGAAAGATCATATACACAGACCAGGCCGCAGCAGCAACACAACCAACAAATACAATAGCTGCCACATTGTAGAATGCATTACGAAGAGCTTGGTCATAACCCTGAGGGATGAACTGTCGCCAGACCTGCTCAAGAGGTGAGCGGACACTGTCTCCATACATTGCCATTGTCTTTACTGCAACATCACTTTTTCCATGTCACTTCTGTAATATTTAATTCTTTATACAGTACAGTGATACAGTTTAAAAAAAATTACAAAAATGTAGTAAATACTGTATCTTTAAATAGAGTTTTGGTGCTCACATTATACCAAACATTTCATGTAAATTTAACATTATGTAAGCAACCTAGGTGGTAGGTTGGTAGACAGCAACCACCCAAGGAGGTACTACAATCCTGCCAAGTGAGTGTGAAACAGAAACCTGTAATTGTTTTACATGATGGTAAGATTGTTGGCTTGTCTCTCTTCTGTCTCATGAACACGCGCAATAATAGATATACCTTGCTACTTCTACTTACACTTAGGTCACACTACAGATGCATGTACAGGCAGACCCCACTTTACAGCATTTCACTTTACAGTGTTTCGCTAATACAGCAGTTGTCAATACTATCAATCCTTCATTTATTCAGAATTCCTTCAATAAATATAGTCACTACTCACTATAAGCGAAGGATGAAAATATGATAGGGTAAGTAATGTGTGTACTGTATATGCATTTTTTAGGCCTAGCTCTATTGCTCACTTAATATATGATAGTGTAAACATGTTATCAGGCTTTTATATGCATTTGAAAGTAAAAAAAAAGGCTATGTTCCACTTTACAGTGGATGTTGCTTTACAGCAGTAGCCTGGAACCTAACCTGCTGTATAAGTGGGGCCCTCCTGTACATGCATATATATTTATAACCCCATCTGGGTTTTCATCTACTTTTCTTAAAAGTTCTTGTTCTTCTTTATTTCCTCCTATCTCCATGCATGTCATAAAGGGCTAGTAACCCTTTCTCCTGTATAAATTACTAAATTTAAAAAGAAAACTCTCGTTTTTCTTTTTAGGTCACCTTACCTCAGTGGGATACAGCTGGTTTGTTGAAAAAGAAAAATAATAAACCTTCATACTATACAATAAATGAGTCATTGTCCTTTAAGAACAAATTCATACAGAAGGGGTTACCAGACCCTTGCTCCTGGTATTTTAGTCACCTTTAACAACATGTATGGCTTAGAGAGAAAGAATTCTCACCTATTTCCCCATGAGTTTCGTGTCTCCTGTATTATTCCTTAAGCTTAAGTCCGATATTTGCTATTTCTCTCACCAGTGCCTATACTGGGGCATGCACCACCAGTATGGAACCCACACTTGGTCAAGCACATCAAGAAATTAGAGAAAGTGCAAAGGTTTGCAACAAGACTAGTCCCGGAGCAATGGGGTACGTCCTATGAGGAGAGGTTAGGAGAAATCGACCTGACAACACTGGAGGACAGGAAAGATGGGGGAACAGGATAATGACATGTACAAAATATTTAGAGGAATTGACAAGGTGGACAGGGACAAAGTGTTTAAGACAAGATTTTGTTCTTATTTTTAACCTCAACAACTGTCAATCTTGATCACATCTCCAGCAATCAAGGAGCTAAATACAGAAGGAGGAAACTTATTCTCAAACCAGAACACAGAGACAACTTTATTAACCACTTGGATCAATGGTATAAGAATTACGAGCCCATTGGCACACAAAAATTTAATGATGATTTAATTACCACTATTTGAGAGTGTTCTCACAGATCAAGTGGGCAGGAATAGGAAACAAAGACCCTCCACAATAAATAACAATAAAAACCAATGTTAATACTATAATGATCCACAGCTACACAATCTAACACATGCAGCTAGGAGGATTGGTAAAGCATACCGTAAATGTAAACCCCAGACCTGCTCAGAACGTTCCAAGCTGCACTAACAAATGCAAGGAATAGAAAGGAAGAACTTAGGAACAGGAATGGGAACAGTTTGTTAGTGGATTAAATAGGTCCGCCCCTTGGTTTGGTTTGGAAAGGTATAAATAAAATAACCAGGAAAAAGACTGGCAATGTTGCTCATCCCTTTCCTCTTGAAAAAGCCAAATGACCTCATAAATGACTGGTCCAAAACATCCAGGCATGAAAACCTTCCTCTCATATTGAAAAAATTTAGAGAGTACTTCTGAAGAAATGTTGAAACTGTTTAAATTTTATGAGCCGAAATATTGATGAGAGTGATTGCCTCTTTACCGAGTATAAATTAGTTTAATGCATTAACCAAAGGTTGATCACTGCTCCTGGAGGGGAAATGGTATAACCTACGATATTTCAGAATCTAAGGCACGTGCCTGATAACCCTTTTTGTTGGCACTGTATAATCTCAGTTACATTGAGGGCATTCTTCCTACTTCCTGGACCAATAGTCTCATTGTGCCTATCCCTAAGCCCCAACAGCCTGATACATTTAGGCCGATCTCCTTAACTAGTTGTCTTTGTAAAACTTTTGAAAGAATGATGCTTAACAGACTGTACTACAGAATCAGACAACCAACTTTCCCCCTACCTTCTATGGGTTCAATGAAAGGTAAAAGTGTGGGAGAACTGTATTTCCACCTTTCTCACTGCACACACCTCTACTAGTTTTACCACTTTTGATCTAAAATCTGCATTTGATATTGCGAACAGAACCGTTATACTACATGAATTAGCCCAAAAAGAATATTGGTGGTAGCTTACTCTGCTGGAAAATAGGATACCTGTCAAATAGAGTACCTCTGTCCTTTACCAAGGCTTCAGAAGTGATTCTAAAGAAAAATCTTTAGGTACACCACAGGGGGGAGTTCTTAGTCCCATGCTATTTAATATTCTGATTAATGCTCTCCTAAAATGCTTACCTGCCTCACCTAAACATATAGTATAAGCTATGCTGATGATATCATGAAACCATACAACAGGGAATAAGAAAAATGAATACCATTCTTAATGAAGTTCAAGCAATTTGTAACGACTAGGCCTCATAATATCTTCCTCTAAAAACAAAGATAATTAACAAGCAAACGACATCCCCCACCATCTATTTGCAGGGTGAAATCATTAGCTACGTTAAAAATTACAGATATCTTGGGGTAGATGTACCCTTTTAAAAAATCCACTATACCACAACTAAACAAGAAATGCAAAGCTAGGCTAAATACTCTCAAAGCTGTTGCGGCTACAATCCCAACTATGGTGCTAATGTGAAAAACGTGAGAATGATGTACATAGCCTATGTTAGGTCCTTAATTGATTTATGCTGCTCCCCTGTTGATATTAGCTAGAGAAAGTTCTCTCAACCTTGGAGTTAATGCAAAATGAAGCTCTCAGGATTATTCTTGGCTGTCCCAGATCTACAAAAGTTCTTAACATGAGGAAGGAGCTTGGTATTTCTAGTATCAGTGATAGGATTGTTGAAATTAACACTGTACTCGGTATTAGAATGTTGAGAAACGAACCAGACACTGTCACAGTGAATCTTACCAAGTGTCTAGAGGTAAATACACACAATCTAAATGGATTGTGAAAACGTGCAATTGCATTAAGTTTTATAACCTGCATGAACTGTATCACTGTAGGCAACAAGAGCATTTCACCCCTCCATGGAAGATGTGTTCATTTAATATCACATACCTACAAGTCAGTGCCTCTCCCACATTTCATCTGCTCTCCTTTTGCACACACTCACCACTCTCTTCACCTTTCTTTTACTCTCCATATACTCTGCTCTTCTTATAACACTTCTGTTTTGTAAAAACCTCTCGTAAGCTACCTTTTTCTCTTTTATCACACTCTTTACTTCATCATTCCACCAATCACTCCTCTTTCCTCCTGCCCCCACCCTCCTAAAAACCACAAACTTTCTGCTCCACATTCTAATACTGCATTTTTAAAACTATTCCAACCCTCTTCAACCCCCCCACTACTCATCTTTGCACTAGCCCGCCTTTCTGCCAATAGTCGCTTATATCTCGCCCGAACTTCCTCCTCCCTTAGTTTATACACTTTTACCTACCTCTTACTTGTTGTTGCCACCTTCCTCTTTTCCCATCTACCTCTTACTCTAACTGTAGCTACAACTAAATAATGATCCGATATATCAGTTGCCCCTCTATAAACATGTACATCCTAGGGCCTACCCATCAACCTTTCATCCACTGTCAAGAAATTTTAATGAAAATAAGAAAAAATTTTGGAGTGAGTTAAACAAGTTAAGAAAGCCTAGGGAAAGTATGGATTTGTCAGTTAAAAACAGAGTAGGGGAGTTAGTAGATGGGGAGAGGGAGGTATTAGGTAGATGGCGAGAATATTTTAAGGAACTTTTAAATGTTGAGGAAGAAAGGGAGGCGGTAATTTCATGCACTGGCCAGGGAGGTATACCATCTTTTAGGAGTGAAAGAAGAGCAGAATGTAGGTGGTGGAGGTACGTGAGGCATTACGTAGAATGAAAGGGGGTAAAGCAGCTGGAATGATGGGATCATGACCCGAAATGTTTTAAAAACAGGGGGGGGAAAATAGTGTTGGAGTGGTTGGTACTTTTGTTTAATAAATGTATGAAAGAGGGGAAGGTACCTAGGGATTGGCGGAGAGCATGTATAGTCCCTTTATATAAAGGGAAAGGGGAAAAAAAGAGATTGAAAAATTTATAGAGGAATAAGTTTACCGAGTATACTAGGAAAAGTATACGGTAGGGTTATAATTGAAAGAATTAGAGGTAAGACAGAATGTAGGATTGCGGATGAGCAGGGAGGCTTCAGAGTGGTAGGGGAGTTTAGATCAAGGTGTTTACATTGAAGCATATATGTGAACAGTATTTTTGATAAAGGTAGGGAAGTTTTTATTTTCATTTATGGATTTAGAAAAGGCTATGATAGAGTGGATAGAGGAGCAAGTGGCAGATGTTGCAAGTATATGGAATAGGTGGTAAGTTACTAAATGCTGTAAAGAGCTTTTATGAGGGTAGTGAGGCTCAGGTTAGGGTTTGTAAAAGGAGGGAGAATACTTCCCAGTAAAAGTAGGTCTTAGACGGGATATGTAATGTCCCCAGGGTTTGTTTAATATATTTTAGATGGGGTTGAAAAAGAAGTAAATGCTGGGGTTTTGGGGGAAAGGGGTGGGTTTAAAATTTTGGGGGAATAAAATTTCAAAGGGAATTGAGACAGTTACTTTTTTGCTGAGATCGTGCTTAGGGGATTCTAAAGAAAAAGTGCAAAGGTTAGTGGGAGTTTGAGAAGTGTGAAAGGTAGAAATTTAAAGTAACATAGAAAAGAGTAAGGGATGAGGGTACAAATGATTTAGAAAAAAAAAATTGGATATAAAAATTGGGGGAGGAGGAGTATGGAAAAGTAAATTTTTCCAGATACTTGGGAGTTGACGTTCGGCGGAGGGATTTATAAAGGGTTTGGGGGTTAAATCATAGAATTGATAGGAAAAAAGGTGAGTGGTGCATTGAGGTATGTGGAGTCAAAAAAGTTATCTATGGAGGAAAAGAAGGGAATGTTTTAAGTATAGTAGTACCAACACTCTTATATGGATTGAAGCTTGGTGGTAAATGCAGCAGCGAGGAGAGGTTTGGGGAGGCAGTGGAGATGTCCTTTTCTAAGGGCAATGTGTGGTGTAAATATTATGCGAAAATTGGGAGTGTGGAAATTAGGAGAAGGTGGGAGTTAAAAAAAGCATTATCAGAGGGCAGAAGAGGGGTTGTTGGGGTGGTTTGGCATTTAGAGAGAATGGTCGAAGTAAAATGACATGGAAAGCATTAAATCTATGGGGAGGAAGGGGGGGTAGGGTCGTCCTAAAAGGGGTTGGAAAGAGGGGGTAAAGGGGTTTTTTGTGGGCTGGGGGCTTGGACTTCCAGCAAGCGGGCATGAGCGGTAATAGGAGTGAATGGGGCGAAGATACTTGGGACCTGACGATCTGTTGGAGTGTGAGCAGGGTAATATTTAGTAAAGGGGATTCAGGGAAACCGTTATGTTCAATAGTGGGACTTGATCCGGGAAAGGGGAAGACAATGCCTGCATTTTTAAAGGGGGGGTTTTTTGGGATATTGGCAGTTTGGAGGGATATGTTGTGTATCAATACTATATCTTCTAACGTTGTATTCTGACCCCTGCAAAAGCAGTGATAATGTGTGAGGTGGTGAAAGGGGTTGAATGATGATAAAAGTATTTTTTTTTTGGGGGATTTTTTTTCTTTTTTGGGTCCCCCCTGCCTGGGTGGGAGACTGCCGCTTTTTTGAGGGGAAAAAAAAAAAAAAAAAAAAAAAAAAAAACCTACAAGTCCCTCCCAAGAAGCTTATTGCTAGTAATCCCTTCCTTAAATCTCTTGTTAGAGCAACTGCCAAAAAGAAATTTCTCACCACTGGTAGTAAAAGTTATCACATTTTTATAACACTGATGGATCTAAACGGGGTTTTTCTGGCAGGGCTGCATCTGCTCTTGTTGCCACCTCCCTAGTTAAGAACGATAATAAATTTGTTGAGTTAGGCATAAGAATTAACAACTGGGCGTCTACACTGCAAATAAATTTGTTTCAACCAAGGGCCCTAAACTAACCAGACATGAGTTGACTCTATCACATTCTGTTCATGTCATCATTAGGCTCTGCTCTATGACCCCAAACAACAGCCATTGGAAAACCAGGTTAGTACTCAAAAATTAGGGAAAAAGGAAATTAATGTAAAATTTGCTTGGATCCCATCACACACTGGTTTACTTTCATGAAAAGTTGATATGTTTCCTGGAGTTTACCGGGAAGGTTGGGGGGTCAACCCCCCCCGCGGCCCGGTCTGAGACCGGCCTCCTGGTGGATCAGGCCTGACAACCAGGTGTTGCTGCTGGCTGCACGAAAAACCAACTACGAGCACACCCCGGTGATTCCGGAATTTACTTTGGGGCTTGTCCAGTGCCAGCTTGAAGACGCCAGGGGGCTTTGGAACCCCTTTGTGTGCTGGGAGGCAGTTAAAAGTTCGGGCCCCCCACCTTATTGTATGGTCTCTTAACGTGGGTAGTGACACCCCTGCTTTTCATTGGGGGGATGGTTTTCATCGTCTGCAAGTCTTTTGCTTTCGAGTGGGGATTTTCGTGTGCAAGTTCGGGACTAGTCCCTCTAGGATTTTCCAGGGGTATATAAAAATGTATCTCTCCCCCCCTGCGTTCCAGGGAATACAGGTTTAAAGGGAAACCCAAGCGCTCCCCAAAAATTGAGGTTTTTATCTCCCTTATCGCGCCGTGAAAGTTTTTCGTACATTTTTTAGGTCGGGGAATTTTTACCTGCCTTGAAAGGTGCTGTTAGTGTGCAGCAATATTCCAGCCTGATAGAAAAGTGACCTGAAGAGTGTCATCATGGGCTTTGGCCTCCCTAGTTTTTTAAGGGGTTTTCATTTCCATCCTTCATTTTTCTAGCAGATGCGATTGATACAATTTATGGGCCTTGAAGGTGAGAAACCTCCGACAGTCACCCCAGATCTTTGACGTTGGTGTTTCGCCCTTTTTTGTGGCCAGAATTTGTTTTTTACTCTGAAAGATTTAATTTTCCCCATGTTTACCATATTGAGTAATTGAAATTTCTCATCGTTGAAATTCATATTGTTTTTCTGCAGCCCACTGAAGATTTGGTTGATGTCTGCCTGGAGCTTTGCAGTGTCCCGCAATGGAAGACATGTCAGCAGAATTTTGGGTGTCATCGCAAAAGGGAAGACACGGGGCTGTGGCGACATCACCGTGTTTTGCCAAGAAAGTACCCAAAGGAGAAGTAAATAAACTTTTTATAAACTGGTCTGCATTAAATAATATTAGGGAAAAAAGTAAATAAAAGAAAAGAAATTTTTATAGGAAAGCAGTTAAAACCTGAGTGATCTATAACCCACTAGAAACATGAACGTAGATAAATTGTTTATGGAGCAACTTGCAATGTAACAGACTGACTGATTTTGTTGGCCAGGGTTAGGCTTGGTTACAAGTACTTCTGGCAGTTTGGGGGACACACAGGAGATCAAACTAAATGTAAATTATTGATCAGGATATGGTCCCCCTCTCTTGAACACTAGTGTTAATTTTTCCCCCTTAGAGGAATACAGAGACAACAGTAAATAAAAATATGGACATGTCAAGATACTTTAAAGAAAATAAATACCAGAATACAAGCAAATTTCCCCAAATTTTCTTGCAACAGATAAGGAACTATAGATTTAATATAAATCCATAGCATTCCTGTTAACCCTTTGGGGCCTAGTTCCTGGGCCTTTTGGTATCCATATGCCTCGCCTACCGTCACAGGATGGATATGGGGTGCACAATAAACTGCCACTTCGGTGGGGAAAAACTAAATCTAAGATGGTTAGCCACCCAGGATAAACCAAGAAAAGATGATCATAAGGGACTGTCAGTTTTATTTCCACTGGGGGCCCAATCTTGTTCCCCAGGATGCACCCACACCAGTCAACTTACACCCCGGACCTACTTTCTTGCTAGGTGAACAGGGGGCAACGATGTAAGGGAAAAACACCCAAAATTTTTCCCCTTGCTGGGGTCAAACCACAGACACTAATGTGTGATGAAGAGCTTGCCTCCCACCCGGGGGCCCCCTTTTTAGAGATGGGACACGGCAACAAGGGGGGCCCCAAGCGAAGTTGAAGACTCATCTGAGTCCCCGGGATTTAGAAGATTTTTATGTCACAGAGTTTTTTCAGGAAAAGGAACAATTTGGGGAGTGATGTAGCGGGGGCAGGATCCATACATAGCTTTAAGAAAAGATACGATAAAGCTCATGGAGCAGGGAGCGAGTGGACCTGGTAACAACCAGCAAAGAGGCGAAGCCAGAAGCTGTGACTTGACCCCTGCAACCACAAATGGGTAAGAACATGACATTCCCACAACACATCATAGACAACACCACGCATCATACAATGTCACATGGTCACACATAACACATCACAATCACAACTAGGTGAGTACTGTCACAGGGTCACACATGACACATTCCCACCATACACACATTGTCACCCAATGGAAATAAGTCACTTTGTCCGACTTTTCTGGGTTATCCTGATGGATTATCTACACACATGCTACTATGTATGATAATTTATGTAACTGCATTTAGGTGTACCTGTACCTGAATCAACTTACTGACTTACATGACATACACCAACACCATACATCATACAGACATCACAGATCATACACCACCATACATCATACAGACATCGTCACAGGATCACATACAACATACACCATCACCATACATTATAGACATCGTCACAGGATCACATACAACATACACCACCACTATACATCATACAGACATCGCCACAGGATCACACACCACCATACATCATACAGACATCGTCACAGGATCACACACAACATACACCATCACCCATACATCGTCACAGGATCATACACCACTATACATCATACAGACATCATCACAGGATCACACACAACATACACCATCACCATACATCGTCACAGGATCATACACCACTATACATCATACAGACATCGTCACAGGATCATACACCACTATACATCATACAGACATCGTCACAGGATCACATACAACATACACCACCACCATACATCATACTCACATACAAGTCAGCAGGTGGGTTCAGCAGGTGGTGTATAAGAGTAATAAAGGTGGTAATATAACAGCAGCTCAGCTCCTCCCTGCCATCACTCTGACGTCACTCTTACATCATCAACACTTATTTGACCTCAACAATTACAAAAATTATATATATATATATTTAAATATATATGTATATTTAAATACTTTAAAGCATTAAATAAAGAAAAAATGTAAATAAAAAGAATAAACTTCAAGCTATGCATTTCTCTGTAAAGAAAATAAATCAACTTTCACCTGGCATTAATTAAGTAGGTATTCGCCCATATATGGTTAAGTAAACAAGCAAATAAGTAAAGGTAAAAATACGTAAGTAAAATAAATAAGTAGAATTAGTAAATAAAGTAAATCTCAGTCACAGCTCCTGGTCCTGCCTTTTAGCTTTCCACTACTAAGTTCACTCTCTGTTGGCTTTGAGAGCTTTATCGTGCCTCTTCTTAAAGCTATGTATAGATCCTGCCTCTACCACTCCACTACCCAGGT
>NC_069461.1:26515771-26550039 GCF_026875155.1 Cherax quadricarinatus
GGTGGCAAAATCTAAATCTAAGATGGTTAGCCACCCAGGATAATCCAAGAAAAGCAGTGCATCATCAAGGGACTGTCAGTTTTATTTCCACTGGGGTCCTCAATCTTGTTCCCCAGGATGCAACCCACACCAGTCAACTTACACCCAGGTACCTACTTGCTTGCTAGGTGAACAGGACAACAGATGTAAGGAAACACACCCAATGTTTGCTCCCCTTGCTGGGATCAAACCACAGACACTCAATGTGTGATGCAAGAGCATTGCCTACCCAGCCAGGGGCCACCTTTCAGAGATGGGACACGGCAACAAGGGGGGTCACAAGTCGAAGTTGAAGACTCATCTGAGTCATAGGGATGTTAGGAAGTATTTCTTATGTCACAGAGTTATCAGGAAATGGAACAATTTGGAGAGTGATGTAGCGGAGGCAGGATCCATACATAGCTTTAAGAAAAGATACGATAAAGCTCATGGAGCAGGGAGCGAGTGGACCTGGTAACAACCAGCAAAGAGGCGAAGCCAGGAGGTGTGACTTGACCCCTGCAACCACAAATGGGTAAGAACATGACATTCCCACAACACATCATAGACAACACCACGCATCATACAATGTCACATGGTCACACATAACACATCACATACACAACTAGGTGAGTACTGTCACAGGGTCACACATGACACATTGCCACCATACATCATACACACACATTGTCACCCAATGGAAATAAGTCACTTTGTCCGACTTTTCTGGGTTATCCTGATGGATTATCTACACACATGCTACTATGTATGATAATTTATGTAACTGCATTTAGGTGTACCTGTACCTGAATCAACTTACTGACTTACATGACATACACCACTATACATCATACAGACATCACAGGTCATACACCACCATACATCATACAGACATCATCACAGGATCATACACCACTATACATCATACAGACATCGTCACAGGATCATACACCACTATACATCTTACAGACATCGTCACAGGATCATACACCACTATACATCTTACAGACATCGTCACAGGATCATACACCACTATACATCTTACAGACATCGTCACAGGATCATACACCACTATACATCTTACAGACATCGTCACAGGATCATACACCACTATACATCTTACAGACATCGTCACAGGATCACATACAACATACACCACCACTATACATCATACAGACATCATCACAGGATCACACACCACCATACATCATACAGACATCATCACAGGATCACACACAACATACACCATCACCATACATCATACAGACATCATCACAGGATCACACACAACATACACCATCACCATACATCATACAGACATCATCACAGGATCACACACAACATACACCATCACCATACATCATCACAGGATCATACACCACTATACATCATACAGACATCGTCACAGGATCACATACAACATACACCACCACCATACATCATACTCACATACAAGTCAGCAGGTGGGTTCAGCAGGTGGTGTATAAGAGTAATAAAGGTGGTAATATAACAGCAGCTCAGCTCCTCCCTGCCATCACTCTGACGTCACTCTTACATCATCAACACTTATTTGACCTCAACAATTACAAAAATTATATATATATATATATTTAAATATATATGTATATTTAAATACTTTAAAGCATTAAATAAAGAAAAAATGTAAATAAAAAGAATAAACTTCAAGCTATGTATTTCTCTGTAAAGAAAATAAATCAACTTTCACCTGGCATTAATTAAGTAGGTATTCGCCCATATATGGTTAAGTAAATAAGCAAATAAGTAAAGGTAAAAATAAGTAAGTAAAATAAATAAGTAGAATTAGTAAATAAAGTAAATCTCAGTCACAGCTCCTGGTCCTGCCTTCTAGCTTTCCACTACTAAGTTCACTCTCTGTTGGCTTTGAGAGCTTTATCGTGCCTCTTCTTAAAGCTATGTATAGATCCTGCCTCTACCACTCCACTACCCAGGTCCTTCTGCTTCCTGACTATTCTAAGGCTGAAGAAATACTTCCTGACATCCCTGTTACTCGTCCATGTTGTCAACTTCAACTGTGGTCTCGTGTTCTCGTTCACTCTTATCTATTCCTCTCAACATTCTATGTATTATTGTTTTTCTTCTTCTCTAATGTCTTCAGATTTAGTTCCCTTAACCTGTGGCAGGTGGCTGGTTTGGGTGGCATCCTGGAGTTTACCTAGAGAGAGTTCCGGGGGTCAACGCCCCCGCGGCCCGGTCTGTGACCAGGCCTCCTGGTGGATCAGAGCCTGATCAACCAGGCTGTTGCTGCTGGCTGCACGCAAACCAACGTATGAGCCACAGCCCGGCTGATCCGGAACCGACTTTAGGTGCTACATCAAGAACTGCAAGAAGCCCCTATCACGAGCCTTTTCCATCCTATGGAGAGGGAGCATGGACACGGGGGTCGTCCCACAGTTACTAAAAACAACAGACATAGCCCCACTCCACAAAGGGGGCAGTAAAGCAACAGCAAATATCTACAGACCGATAGCACTAACATCCCATATCATAAAAATCTTTGAAAGGGTCCTAAGAAGCAAGATCACCACCCATCTAGAAACCCATCATTTACACAACCCAGGGCAACATGGGTTTAGAACAGGTCGCTCCTGTCTGTCTCAACTATTGGATCACTACGACAAGGTCCTAAATGCACTAGAAGACAAAAAGAATGCAGATGTAATATATACAGACTTTGCAAAAGCCTTCGACAAGTGTGACCATGGCGTAATAGCGCACAAAATGCGTGCTAAAGGAATAACAGGAAAAGTCGGTCGATGGATCTATAATTTCCTCACTAACAGAACACAGAGAGTAGTCGTCAACAGAGTAAAGTCCGAGGCAGCTACGGTGAAAAGCTCTGTTCCACAAGGCACAGTACTCGCTCCCATCTTGTTCCTCATCCTCATATCCGACATAGACAAGGATGTCAGCCACAGCACCGTGTCTTCCTTTGCAGATGACACCCGAATCTGCATGACAGTGTCTTCCATTGCAGACACTGCAAGGCTCCAGGCAGACATCAACCGAATCTTTCAGTGGGCTGCAGAAAACAATATGAAGTTCAACGATGAGAAATTTCAATTACTCAGATATGGTAAACACGAGGAAATTAAATCTTCATCAGAGTACAAAACAAATTTTGGCCACAAAATAGAGAGAAACACCAACGTCAAAGACCTGGGAGTGATCATGTCGGAGGATCTCACCTTCAAGGACCATAACATTGTATCAATCGCATCTGCTAGAAAAATGACAGGATGGATAACGAGAACCTTCAAAACTAGGGAGGCCAAGCCCATGATGACACTCTTCAGGTCACTTGTTCTATCTAGGCTGGAATATTGCTGCACACTAACAGCACCTTTCAAGGCAGGTGAAATTGCTGACCTAGAAAATGTGCAGAGAACCTTCATGGCACGCATAACGGAGATAAAACACCTCAATTACTGGGAGCGCTTGAGGTTCCTAAACCTGTATTCCCTGGAACGCAGGTGGGAGAGATACATGATTATATACACCTGGAAAATCCTAGAGGGACTAGTACCGAACGTGCACACGAAAATCACTCACTACGAAAGCAAAAGACTTGGCAGACGATGCAACATCCCCCAATGAAAAGCAGGGGTGTCACTAGCACGTTAAGAGACCATACAATAAATGTCAGGGGCCCAAGACTGTTCAACTGCCTCCCAGCATACATAAGGGGGATTACCAACAGACCCCTGGCATTCTTCAAGCTGGCACTGGACAAGCACCTAAAGTCGGTTCCTGACCAGCCGGGCTGTGGCTCGTACATTGGTTTGCATGCAGCCAGCAGCAACAGCCTGGTTGATCAGGCTCTGATCCACCAGGAGGCCTGGTCACAGACCGGGCCGCGGGGGCGTTGACCCCCGGAACTCTCTTCAGGTAAACTCCAGGTAAACTCCAGGCCTCATTTCATAATAGGAAGTGTCGTAACTGTTCCTGGTGGAGAGTGAGGGAACGTGATTTATGGGACCACCGTAATAGAGTGGTAAAATGAGTGAATAAGGGTAGGACCGGGTGACTGGCGCATCGCCATCGACTGTGTCCCGGGGAAAATTACCCTTGGTTTAATCATCACTCATCGGTCTCAGATCTTAATGGAGTGATCTCTAATGTGTATAATAATTATGAGACATTAAATCGTCTTGTAAACTGTAATGTAATTAATGATAATAACTCTAAGTTAAGAGAATGTGCGAAGTGAAATAAGTCGCCTTGCTCCGAGTGAACACGCTAGACCACGTTGTTCCCGTCACGAGGAAAGTGAAGTTCATGGAGTCACGACTTCTAAACCGGGACAAACCAACGGATACCTCGTCCTGCTGGAATAAGAACAGTGTCGGTGTAGCAGGACATCGAAATGAGATGGTGAATGGAGGAAATAAGGAGTATCAATCACCCACAGTTAAGTAACTCTTCTAGTTATAGCAGACTGATACTGGCCAGTTAGGTATGTTGTAATTGGATAGGTTATGAGTGATCCAGCTACATCAAGTGACCACCAGAGAATATCTGGTAAGTGGTGAGATTATGTACAAGTGTTTTTCCTTGATGGATAAATCCATGTGTAACCTACCCCCCCCTCCCCCTTCATTCAGTTACACTAATATAATCTATACAGTCCACAATTAATTAGTAGCACCGTACTTGTGGGTGCTACCCAATCCATACTGGTCTCGGATAGATATGGATAAGTTTGTGAGGTCGAAGGAACCACCTGCCGTGACCAGGAGTGGTTAAGTTTTCTCACATATCTACACGGGGTGACTACGGTAAACAATATGGTTTTCTCCCAATGAGTTTACTTGTATGCATGTAATGTTGAGGTACATAAAGGTAATCAGCCCTAAGAAATTTTCCATAAAAGCCTTTGACAAGTGTGACCATGGTGTAATAGCGTACACAATGCGTGCTAGAGGAATAATAGGAAAAGTTGGTAGATGGATCTATAATTTCCTGACAAATAGAACACAAAGAGTAATAGTAAACAGAGTAATGTCTGAGGCGGCTACGGTGAGAAGCTTTGTTCCACAAGGCACAGTACTCGCTCCCATCCTGTTCCTCATCCTTATTTATGACATAGACAGTAATGTAAGCCACAGCACTGTGTCTTCCTTTACAGATGACACCCAAATTTGCACGACAGTGTCCTCCATTGAAGACACTGCAAGACTCCAGGCGGACATCAACCAAATCTTTAAATGGGCCACAGAAAATAATATGAAGTTCAATGATGAGAAATTTCAATTTCTCCGATATGGAAAACGTGAGAAAATTGAAACTATACGGAGTATAAAACAAATTCCAAGCACACAATAGAGCGAAAAACTAATGTAAAAGATCTGGGAGTGTATCAATCGCATCTGCTAAAAAAAATGACAGGATGGATAATGAGAACCTTCAAAACTAGAGATGCCAAGCCCATGATGACACTCTTCAGGTCGCTTGTTCTATCTAGGCTGGAATATTGCTGCACACTAACAGCACCTTTCAAGGCAGGTGAAATTGATGACATAGAAAGTGTACAGAGAACCTTCACGACACACATAACAGAGATAAAACACCTCAATAACTGGGAACTCTTGAAGTTCCTGAACCTGTACTCCACAGAACGCAAGAGGAAGAAATACATGATTATATACACTTGGAAAATCCTAGAGGGATTAGTACCAAACTTGCACACGAAAATCATTCCCTATGAAAGCAAAAGACTCGGCAGACGATGCAACATCCCCCCAAAGAAAGCAGGGGTGTCACTAGCACGATGAGAGACAGCACAATAAGTGTCAGGGGCCCAAGACTGTTCAACTGCCTTCCAGAATACATAAGATGGATTACCAATAGGTCCCTGGCTGTCTTCAAGAAGGCACTGGACAGGCACCTACAGTCAGTACCTGACCAGCCGGGCTGTGGTTCGTACGTCGGGTTATAAGTAAGTAAGTTTATTCAGGTATACACAAATACAGTTACATAGAATTATCATACATAGCAGCATATGTGTAGAGAACCTAGGATAACCCAAAAAAGTCAGACAGAGTGACTTATTTCCATTCGGGTCCTTTTACCTTATTATTATAATATAAAGGTTATAATATTTTCTTATTATTCTACAATGAAGATAACATCTTATTATCATACGAAAAAGACTATCTACTACACCAAGGTCATTAAGACTATCTACAATACGAGGGTCATTACTAGGAATAAGGTAAAATTTACACGTATGTTAGCTAAAAAATAGAAAATCATTCCCCTCCCTTTCTGTAGCTACATTCATCAGACACCTTTTGGCACTCTTCTTGAACTGGTTCATGCTATGACTGGCTTTGGCATGTGCGGGCAGTCTGTTCCATTCCTTTATTGCTGTACAATAAAAGGTGTTTGACGCCTGGCCACTGACTGTGGGTACTACAAAGTTGTGCTCTCTCCCCCTAGTACTATGATTGCTTTGGTTCCCAACCTTGACAAAATTGACAGCAAGATATTCTGGACATTGTTTGTGAGCAATTTTATAAACATGATTTAGCTTCAGTTGTTTTACTCTGTCTTCAACATTCAGCATATCCAACTGCTGTAATTCATCCTGGCCTACATGTTCTCTTGGTCCCAGCCCCAGGATGAATCTTACGATTTTGTTCTGGGTGATTTGCAGTCTATCTTTCAGTTTTTTTGTCAAGGCAGAGTACCAAGAAGAGCAAGCGTAATCCATATGGCATTGTATAAGGGCTAGACATAGGGTCCTGCGAGCCTCAGTAGGTAGACACTGTGCTTGTCTATACAGGAACTTCACTCTGGAATTCGCTTTCTTTACTACACTGTTCACTATCAATTCTCCTGACATGCATGGGTCAAAGGGGATTCCCAAATATTTTACTGATGAAACCAAAGTGATGGGCTCCCCATTACATTGAACATTAAAATTATTTACCCTTCTCAGTTTATGTTTCGTGCCAAAGAGAATGGCTTCAGGGGGCAGTAGGGCAAAATCTGTAACTCAGTTGTTTACTGTCCGATTTTCTTCAGTTTTGGTACACAAGACAAAGTCGTTTCACTCTTTCTTGAAAATATTTATCAAAAATATACCTCAAACAACAACTGAGAAATGACTGATTTACTGAAAATGCCCTTGTGGCCAAACTTTCTCTTATATGGGACTACGTAGGGCTGTTTGGACACTTGGTGCCGAGAGAACAATGCTTATACTAATATTCGTTGAGCCCTTTCCTCTAAATAAACTTATCTTTATTTCACAAAAAAATAAAGTTTGTTAGTTCCTGGAATATTGCAAAAAAATCTGCCCTTTACTCCCACATAACTCCCAAAGTATTTGGAATATTTCCAAAATTTGCTCAACGAAAAATAGAGAAATCATTATTCTACAACTTTTGTGAGTATTATATTCCATTTAATTCAGTAATAAAGCGAGAAGCTTGGACATTAGGTGAATAAGTTACTTCCGAGATATCGGCCGAGAGCGCCGGCCGGCCCCCGTCTCAAAAAAAAAAAAAAAAAAAAAAAAAAAAATTCGCGAAAATCGCGTTTGTTTGGGTGTATTTCTTAGTAAACTGATGTTCTAGTGCAGTTATCCTCTTCAAAACACCGTTTTCTCTTACTCAGAGACTAAAGAATGGGACATGGACTCAATATTTATCGAAATATTCCCGATAATCTTTCGTCATATTATGGCCTATTTTATTCAGCCTAGAGTATATAACATGTTTGTATGTTATTTAGAGTGTTTATTATATCATATTAGATCAATTCTGATAGACAAATAAGCCGTAGAGTTGATATATGAGCGTAATAATGGGTGATTCCTGGCTGGCACCTCAGGCGCTGGAACACTGCTGAGCGTTCCCATCTGGTTCCCGGTAATCACTAAGTCTGCGGATAAGTCCCGCCTACTGTTTTATGATGCCAAATAGTCACTTATTATATTAGAAAGAATAATGCAAGAAAAGGCGATAAAAAACAAGAAAATAACTCCAAAAAATATATAGGCCGTGAGCAGACTCGGTACCAACATCGCCGTCACCATACCTGATATAAATGACTATAATTTCTTGTAGAAACGTCGTAGAACATTCATTCTGGTACCATTGTGTTGCCAAAGAGTTGAGCTATTTTTCAGTATATATAACTCAATTTCCATATTTTTTCGATTTTTCGGTGAGCGCGCGCGGAAATTTCCCCTACTGCCCCCTTCAGTTTTCCCTAGGTGTAATGATAGTTTGTTGTCTACTAACCATTTGCTGCAGGACTCCAGTTCCAGTGTTAAAACATTAGCAATATCTTGTGGGTCTTTACCTGACACTAACAGAGCACTGTCATCTGCGTACAGTAGGAGTTTGCACTTGACACTGATAGGCATATCATTGACATAACATAAGAATAATAAGGGACCCAGAATACTACCTTGGGGAACTCCACATGTTATCGGCAGGGGTTCTGATTCTGTTTTGTTGATTTTGACTATTTGTCTCCTGTTGCTAAGGTAGGACTTAAACCAGTCTACAGAACCTATACCGATAGCTTGAAGTTTCTTACATAATATATTGTGGTTGACAGTATCGAAGGCCTTTTGCAGGTCTAAGGTTACCATACCTACGAGGTTCCCCTTTGACATTTCAGGGTTGCATGCGGCCAACAGGAACAGCCTGGCTGATCAGCCCCTGATCCACCATGAGGCCTGGTCACAGACCGGGCCGCGGGGGCGTTGACCCCCGAAACCCTCTCCAGGTATATTCCAGGTATAATGATCTAATATAAGCAAGATAAATCATTTTTCACAATTTTAACATTAGCACCTGAGGAAATTATTTAATTTCCGAAGCTATAGTGCCTAATAAGTGTTTAATGTGTTGATTTGGGTCAAAATGTATTTGAAAATGGAATGGAACCAGCTTGATTCCCGCTGCGCCTGTGCGGATGTGCGGGGGTATAGGTCGACATAGGGCATGGAAGAAGCGGGAGTGTTTTGAATTGGGTTAAGAGGCTGTGAAAACATGGGACCAGGAAATTGGCGTTCATGGCGGCCTAAGGATTAATATAGGCCTCACTTCATAATAGGAAGTGTCGTGACTGTCCCTGGTGAAGAGTGAGGGAACGTGATAGACGGCACTGCTGTAATTAAGTGGTAAAATTAGTGAATAATGGTTGGACCGGGGGTGACGGGTGCGCCGCCATGGAATGTGTCCAGGGAAAATTACCCGTGAGTTAATCCTCACTCATCGGTCCCAGATCTTAATGGAGTGACCTCTAATGTGTATAATAATTATGAGACATTAAATCGTCTTGTGAATTGTAATGTAATTAATGATAATAACACTAAGTTAAGAGAATGCGTGAAGTGAAATAAGTCACCTTGCTCCGAGTGAACACGTTAGACTGCGTTGTTCCCGTCCCGAGGATAGTGAAGTTTTATGGAGTCACAACTTCTAAACCGGGACAAACCGACGGATACCTCGTCCTGCTGGAATAGAACCGTGTCGGTGTAGCAGGACATCGAAATGAGATGGTGAATGGAGGAAATAAGGAGCATCAATCACCCACAGTTAAGTAACCTTTCTAGTTATAGCAGACTGATACTGGCCAGTTAGGTATGTTGTAATTGGATAGGTTATGAGTGATCCAGCTACATCAAGTGACCACAAGAGAATATCTGGTAAGTGGTGAGATTATGTACAAGTGTTTTTTCTTGATGGATATATCCATGTGTAACCTACCCCCCTCCCCCCCCCTTCATTCAGTTACACTAATATAATCTATACAGTCCACAATTAATTAGTAGCGCCGTACTTGTGGGTGCTATCCAATCTATACTGGTCTCGGATAGATATGGATAAGATTGTGAGGTCGAAGGCCCACCTGCAGTGACCAGGGGTGATGAAGTTTTCTCACATGTCTACACGGGGTGACTACGGTAAACAATATAGTGTTGTCTCCCAATGAGATTATTTGTATGCAAATAATGTTGAGGTACATACAGGTAACACCCTAAAAAAATTTCCATAGCACCATTCCTTGGATGAAAACCTGCCACAACTCTAACTGCTCTCAGTCTTTCTTTGTATTGGCGACAAAGTCTCGTTACAACAGGTCCAAGTAGCGGGGCCTCTAAGCCTAGATACTTGTATCTGCTTACATATTCTAGAAGAGACCCATCATGCAACTGGATCTGGCGAACTGTGCCTCTCTGTCGAGGAGGACGCCTATTGAGTATCTTTGTTTTATCAGTAGAGATTATCAATCCCAGGTCCTGACACGAGGCTAGTATATGGTTAAGAATGTTTTGGGTGTTGGAGAATCCGGTGGTGTGAATCATTATATCATCAGCAAAACTAATCATATAATGATGGGGCTGGCTAGGCATATCCTTAAGTAAGGCATTAATTAGAATATTGAATAGTGTGGGACTGAGCACACCTCCCTGTGGGGTTCCTAATTCAAAGTCTTTAGTTACACTTCTATGTCCCTGGAACAACACAGACGACTTTCTGTTGGACAGGTAGCCTTCGATCCAGCGGAGAAGCCATCCTCCAACATCCATTCTGGCAAGTTCACTAATGATTACATGTTGGTTGGCTACATCAAAATCAGATTTAAGGTCAAGGAAGGTAGTGTATGAGTTGTCAGTGTGAAGAGTGAGAAAGGTGGTTATGCAATGATGCACGCTCCTTCCATGCATGAAACCATGCAACCGGGGAGACAAAAAAAAATTAATTTTGTGCGTGAGACGATTAAGAAGCGTCGTCTTGAATATTTTACACAAGCAGCTAGTAAGAGATTGGTGACTGTAATGCAAGACACAAAAGTATTGGAAACTCTCAGTTTGGTAATCGTAATGGTAACCAACTGTTGTCACTCTTAAACAGTCATGATAATGTGCAAATTGTAGGTGATCTTGAACCCACACATATCTATGGAGGCGTCCTTGATCTGTGTCTTAGTTTCAACATTACTCCTGCCAGCTGTGAGTCTTCCATTGTAACAGATATATCATCAGATCATTACCCAAAGCTAACCTCTCTAGATATTGGTAATACTATCCTTCCTGGCGGGATATTCAAACGGAAACGTTTTAATGTTCCCCCTGATCAACATGATGACTTTGTTGCACATGTGACTGACTGGTATAATTCCTATGAGTGTACCTCTGTCGAGACTTTTAACAATGACCTTGTGAGCAGTATTCAGAACTTCTTAGAGCCGCCTCTGAAACCTCCTACTACTCTAAATCCAAATGACTTCCATAATAATCATAAGTCTTATAAAAACCATACCTATTACAATGATCCTAAACTTCGAACATTGAAACGTACTGCTCGCAGACTAGGCCTAGCCTATAGAAACCATCGTACCCCTGAAATGCTGAGCCTCTTTCAAACTGCTCTTGCTGCTGCCAGAGAGCGTATGACAGAGCTGCGGCAAACAGACTGTGAACAATTTGTCAATGGTCTCTATGCTCACAATCCACTTAGCCGGGCATGGAGGGACAAAAATACAATTAAGGGTAACAGAACTGGGCAGATCGCGCACCCTCATCCCTTACATAGGGCGAATGAGTTAGTCAGTGCTTGGGCTGCTACATCCAGCTATGACAATCTTCCCAGTTGTCACACAGGCGAAATTAGTCAGTGACCCGTGTTTCACGGGTCACTGACTACCTACATCATTATCATAAAAAGTCAGGTGGTGTTGTTGGGTGACAATGAGGTGTAGTCACGTCCTTATATGCCTTCCTGTTAACCTTTTATTTTTATGCTTCCTTGATAATGTGAGAAGTCACGAAAGCGATTGGAATTTCGCTAATTTTTCACAGTGGTTGTTCGCCACAGGGCGACCAGCTTCCTCTTTCAGAGACTCAGTGTTGCGATCCAGAGAGGAAATGCCTGCAGCATTCTGGACACAGCCCACCGCCGGGGAGCTGGACGAAGTATTCGAGATGTAGCTCTGAGTTACCTATGTTGTTTTACTTTCTATTGTATTTTTGTGAATGTTTGGCCAATGTATTTTGTCTTTAAATAAAACATACTTGAAATATAGGGGGTGATAGGAGAAAATTCTCAAACAGCTTCAGGGAGAACCTTGAGTTTTCCCTGAAGCAAGTTTATTCTTTTTTCTCTGAGGATGAGGGTCCCTAGGACAGTTATAGAGGTGGCACCTCCCTATATTATATATATAATATATATATATATATATATATATATATATATATATATATATATATATATATATATATATATATATATATATATATATATATATATATATATATATATATCAAGGTGCCTGAGCCCGAGCTTGCAGCTCACAAGCCTGTCCTTCCCATTAGGCCCCTTGGGGCGGGGATGGCAGACCAGAGAGGCCTAGCTTGTGGCTAGGCCTGGGGACAGTTTGGTCCCAAAGATGAGGAGGTACTTGTGCCTCCTCCCATGGGAGACTTAGGTCTCAGACACTCCCTAAAGAGGGAGCCAAGGCCGGGCCACCATTTGGAAAAGGCTCGGGCCGGGAGAATACTGTGAATCTTTAATAATAATAATAATAATAAATATATATAATATATATAATATATATATATATATATATATATATATATATTATATATAATATATATACATATATATATATATATATATATATATATATATATATACATATATATATATATATATATATATATATATATAAATATATATATATATATATATATATATATAACTATATGGAATATAAATATGTCGGAGGAATCTCACCTTCAAGGACATAACATTGTATCAATCGCATCACTAGGAAAAATGACAGATGGATAATGAGACCTTTCAAAACTAGGGAGGCCAAGCCAATAACACTCTTCAGGTCACGTTGTATACATATCTAGGCTGGAATATTGCTGCACTCTAACAGCACCTTTCAAGGCAGGGGAAATTGCCGACCCAAGAAAATGTACAGAGAACTTTTCAACGCCCGCAAAACGGAGATAAAACACCTCAATTACTGGGAGCGCTTGAGGTTTCTAAACTTGTATTCCCTGGAACGCAGGAGGGAGTAGATACAATGATTATATACACCTGGAAAATCCTAGAGGGTAACTAGTACCGAACTTGCCACAAAATCACTCACTACGAAAGCATAAGACTGTGCATACGATGCACCATCCCCGCAATGAAAAGCAGGGGTGTCCCTAGCACTGAAGAGTCCATAACAATAAGTGTCAGGGCACGAGACTGTTCAACTGCCTCCCAGCAACACATGAAGGGGGATTACCAACAGACCCCTGGCATTCCTTCACGCTGGCACTGGACAAGCACCTAAAGTCAGTCCTGATCAGCCGGCTGTGGCTCGTAACGTTGTGTTTGCGTGCAGTCCAGCAGCAACAGCCTGGTTGGATCAGGGGCTGATCCACCAGGGAGGCCTGGTCACATACCTGGCGCGCGGGACGTGAACTCCCGAAACTCTCTCCAGTAAACTCCAGGTATATATATATATAATAGTATAAAAATATATATATATATATATAAATATAGTATATAAATATATATTTATTATATAATATATTTATATATGTATGTATGAGTATGTAGAATATATAAAAGGGTGAGCATTTTATTATGCATTTTTAACCTTTAATTTAAATACTCCAAAAGATTTAATGAATATACAGTAAGATCTATTTATCAAAAAAATTAATATCTTTCAACGCATACATTTCATATTATTTTTAAAAGTCCATAGAAATTCTTTAAACAAGATAGAATGAATTAGAGAAAGCTATACTGTCAGCAGTAAATAACCATGCAGGAGGAGCCACACGTCTATAGTACATACAAGATAATGACGGACTCATGGTTGATTAACATAAGATAACAACTGGACATCTACAACTGCAAACTAAATTGTTTGACAGTCCTAAGGCGCTAAAGCTAACTTATTGACAACTGAGCTTAGCCTCTATCATCATTACTGAATCTATGTCATCATCGAAGGCTCCTTGACTCATATAATGACTCAACAAAATGCACAATGAGAAAGCCAGGTATAGTTATTTCAAAAATTAGGGACAAAGGAATTAATGTACAATTGCTATGGATCCCATCACACATGGATTAACTCCTCATGTTAAAGTTGATATTTAGCCAAGAAGATATCCAGAAGGAGAACGTAGAATATAACATTGGTATAAACTGTGTTCTAGCATTAGGAATAAATTAGGAGAGAAGTAAATAATGAAAATGATTGTTATAAGAATGCAGTTAGAAGCCTGAGTAGATCTATAACCCACTTGATAACATGAACGTAGATAAGTATGTTTTATGAGCAACTTGCAATGTGAACAGACTGACTGATGTTTGTAGTTGCCAGGCTTAGGCTTGGTTACAAGTACTGAGGGATGTTGTAGTGGCCAGGCTTAGGCTTGGTTACAAGTACGGAGTGATGATGTAGTGGCCAGGCTTAGGCCTTGGTTACAAGTACTGAGTAATGTGTGTAGTTAGTGGCCAGGCATAGAGCTTGGTTACAAGAAACTGGACTGATGTTGTAGTAGCCAGGCATATGCCTTGGTTATCAAGTACTGACTGATGTTGTAGTAAGCCAGGCTATAGTCTTGGGTTACAAGTACTGACTGATGTAGAAGTAATCCAGGCTTAAGGCTTGGTTACAAGTACTGACATGAATGTTGTAGAGGCCAGGTTTAGGCATGGTTTACGAAGTACTCACTGAAGTTGTATGCCAGGTTTAGGCTTTGGTTTACAAGTACACACTGATGTGGTGAATGTGCCAGGCTTAGGCTTGGTTTACAAGTACTGACTGATGCTGTTAGTGGACCAGGCTAGTCTTGGTTACAAGTACAGACGGATGCTGTAGGGCCGGCTTAGCTTGGTTTTCCAAGTACTGACTGATGCTGTAGTGCCAGGCCTTAGGCTTGGTTACAAGTACAGACTGATGTTGTAGTGCCAGGCTTATGTTAGGGCTTGGTTACAAGTACTGACTGATGCTGTGTGGCCAGGCTTAGGCTTGGTTACAAGTACTGACTGACTGCTGTAGTGTCCGAGGCTTTAGGCTTGTTTACAAGTACCTGACTGGATTGCTGTATGGCCAGGCTTAGGCTTGGTTTACAAGTTATTGGACTGAATGCTGTAGTGGCCAGGCTTAGGCTTGGTTACGAAGTACTGACTGATGGTAGTGGCCAGGCTTAGGCTTGGTTACCAGACTGACTGTGCTGTAGTGGGCCAGGCTTAGGGCTTGTCAAGTACTGACTGGATGTGAGTGGCCATGCTTAGCATGGTCTATTTTATCAAGTACTGTACTGATGCTGTAGTATGGCAGGCTTAGTGCTGGTTTACAAGTACTGACTGATGCTGTAAGGCCAGGCTTAGGCCTTGGTTACAAGTACTTCTGCAGTATGGGAGACACACAATGATGAAAAAAAGGGTTTAACCTCCTTTCAACTTTTTGGGGCCCTAGTTCCTAGGCCGTTCTGTGTATCCATATGCTCTCGCGCTACCATCCACAGGATGGATATGGGGTGCAACAATAAACTACCACTTCGGTGGCAAAATCTAAAAAAATCTATATCTCTCGCACACGCCTGTGGAAGTCTAAGCTCCTCGCACAAACCTTTAGTACGTACAGCAAAATTTTGTTCATTTCATAAAAGTAATTAAAGTATTAAATAAGAATAGATAAAAACAAAATTGTGCATTTAATTATATATTGAGTATACATGTGATTACATACATTTATGTGGTACATAACATTTATGTTTACATAAAGTGTGTGTGTGTGTGTGTTTACCAGTAAAGTGTGTGCATCATACCTTCACCTTATCACAACATAGTCCTCGCTCACATATACAACACAGTTACAAAGTGCCGAATTCTTAACATATGTATCCAACAGGCCTAGCCAGGCACCAGGTCAACCACAGGTCACCACACTACCAATGGTCTTGGGTGTGGGTTCCACAGGGTACCAAGGAACCACTTAAGGTCACCAGGGAACCACTAACCAAAGGGGTGGTCAGGACAAGTCTCGCACTCTGGACCACCAACACCTTCCTTACAAGCTTTCACGACAGAACTCTCCAGATGGTCCAGGGTTGTTGATGTTGATGATATGGTGCCACATCTACTCCGTTACTGAAGACGATGGAGACCACCCTGGCAGCATCAGCCGTCACCCAGCAACAGGAGCCACAGGTTGGAATCTATCCTAGGCTGGACCACGGGCTTGGAATGGTGGTAGGGGCCATTCACTTGTCACTCCTACCACCACTACACAACCCAACAACACTCCACCATCCACAACAACAAATACCTCACTCAAGTAAAAGAAAATACTCAAATCGTACCAAATTATACTCTTAAAAAAAATAGAAAATATGACCTGCAGTTAAGTACAGAAAATGACAGAAGTGTATATGACCGCCGAGTGATATACATCTCTCAGTGAATAAATACTGAGAGACATAAACCTCTCAGTGAATATTCTCGGCTTTATAGAAATAGTTTAAATTTATCAAGCATAAGAATTAAATATAGCAAAAAAACACATGTAATGTGTCGTGAGTGTATTTGACTTCTGGAGGTACAGTGCCCTGAACTCTGGATGGTGCGTTCTGGGAGGTGGGGATACAGGGAGCCTCTGTACCTGGATGGTGCAATCTGGAGGTGGGGAGTTACAGTGCCTCAGTACAACACAGCCTGACACACAGCACCCGTAGTTTCAGTGGTACAACAACCCTACAGATACACACCCAGAGCAGAGGTACAACATAGCCCTGCAGACACACTGTGTGTGTCTGTCGGGGCCCATGAGCTTGTGATTCGTCCCCTGCAACCTTCAACTAGGTGAGTACACAGCACACCCGCAGAATCAGTGGTACAACACAGTCTGACAGACACACAGCCTCACACAGATCAGTGGCACAACACAGGACGACAGACACACAGCAACTCGCAGATCAGTGTACAACACAGTCTGACGATACACACAGCACTCGCATATCAGTGGTACAACAACAGTCCTGACAGACCCACACCACTCGCAGATCAGTGGTACAACACAGTCTGACAGACCACACAAGCACTCGCAGATCATTGGTACAACACAGTCCTGAACAGACACACAGCACTCGCAGATCAGTGGTACAACACTGTCTGACAGACACACACCACTCGCAGAACAGTGGGTACAGACACAGTCGACAGACAACGACAGGAAAAACGAGATCAGTGCACAACCACAGTCTGACAGACACACACCAACTCGCAGATGCAGTGTACAACACAAGTCTGACAGACACACACCACTCCGCCGATCAGTGGTACAACACAGTCTGACAGACACACAGCACACGCAGACAGTGGCAACAACACAGTCCTGACAGACACACACCACTCGCAGACTCATTGTACAACACAGCTTACAGACACACACCACTCCAAGATCCAGTGGTACGACACATACTGACAGAACACACAACAGCACACGCAGATCAGTGGCACAACCACAGTCTGAACAACACACAGCACACGCAGATCAGTGGCGACAACACAGTCTGACAGACAACACAAACACACACGCAGATCAGTGGCGCAACACAGTCTGACAACACGACACCACTCGCAAAATCAGGGCGCAACACAGTCTGACAGACACACAGTCACTCGCATTCAGTGGGCGCAACACAGTCTGACAGACAACACAGCACTCGCAGAGTCATGCACAACACAGTCTGACAGACACCACACCACTCGCAGATCAAGTGTACAACACAGTCCTTAACAGACACACAACCACTCGCAGATCATTTTGGTACCACACAGTCTTACAGACACACACCACTCGCAGAATCAGTGGTAACCACACAGTCCTGACAGTCACACAGCCACCTCGCAGATCAGTGGTACAACACAGTCTGACAGACACACAGCACTCGCAGATCAGTGGCACAACACAGTCTGACAGACACACAGCACTCGCAGATCAGTGGCACAACACATGTCTGACAGACACACAGCACTCGCAGATCAGTGGTCAACACAGACTGACTAGACACATCAGCACTCTGCATAATCATAGGCACAACACAGTCGACAGACACACAGCACTCACAGATCAGTGGTACAACAACAGACCTGACAGACACACGCAACTCGCAAGATCAGTGGCACAACACAGTTTGTCAGACACACAGCACTCGCAATTCCGAGGCACAACACAGTCTGTACAGACACACAGCACTCGCAGATCAGTGCACAACACAAGTCCTGACAGACACCACAGCACTCGCAGATCAGTGGCACAACACAGTCTGACAGAACACACAGCACAAGCAAATCAGTGGTACAAACAGTCTGACAGACACACAGCACTCGAGATCAGTGGCACAACACAGTCCAGACATACAGCACAGCACTCGCAAAATCAGTGTACACACAGTCTGACAGACACACAGCACTCGCAGGATCATGGTACAACACTTCTGACAGACAGCACAGCACTCCTGCAGATCAGTTGTACAACACAGTCTGACAGACACACAGCACTCGCAGATCATGGCACAACACAGTCTGACAGACACACAGCACGCACTGATCAGTGGGTACAACACAGTCTGAACAGACACAACAAGCACTCGCAAATCAGTGGTACAACACGAGTCTGACAGACACCAGCACTCGCAGATCAGTGGTATCAACACAGTCTGACGAGACACACAGCACTCGCAGATTCATGGTACAACACCAGTCTTGACAGACCACACAGCACACCTTGATTGATATCCCCTTGTCTATATTTGTGATCATTCTCACTATCATATTCCCACTATAACTAACCACGGTTATGGTGAATAAATTAATGGGGACTTTTAAAGTACCATGTGCGAGTTGTTATTTTTTGACTATCACCTCTTGTTATAACATTTGATAAAAATGTGAGAGTAAGGAGGGTCAGAGCGTTAGTGTTGAAATAAATGTGATCAGGTGGGTGTATTCACAGGCTGGTGGATCCTTCACATACTGTTATAGATAAAATACTCTTAATACAACATGTTATCAACACTACCACCCGCCCTGTGTCCGCTCATCCAGCATACATAGTTTAATCATAAACCAATAATATGTGGTTATATAGTCCGCTACGCACTACACCACCATATATATATCTATGGTGAGTAGTTTGCGTAGTTGGAGTCTGTCACATACTGGAGTAATATTAGTATAATAAAAAAAATTGTGTAAGCTGTCTACCCGTTCAAAACTGCAAACATCTCCACCCCCTACCTTAAGAGTGCAGGCCACCGTGATTCCCACCGCCCAGGACTCAAGTCCGGCTAACTGGTATTCCCTGAATCCTTCATAAATTACTTTGCTCACACTCCCACAGCACGTCAAGTCGCGGAAACCACATTTTTTCACTCGCTTCGATATCTAATTTAATTTACACACTGCTTGCTGGAAGTCCAAGCCCCTTACTGACAAAACTCCTTTACCCCCTATGGGGTGGCATAAAGAATATTAAACTAAATGTGTGTTGTGTGTGTGTGTGTGTGTGTGTGTGTGTGTGTGTGTGTTGTGGTGTGTGTGTGTGTGTGTGTGTGTGTGTGTGTGTGTGTGTGTGTTGTTGTGGTGTGGTGTGTGTGACTCATCAAACAATCAATATTTGCACCAATAACTCATTACAGTTGTGACCCGGGGTGTGGAAGTGTGAATTGCTCATTACTCTATAATTTGTTCATGATTTGTAGCCAAAGTATAAACGTAAGTAACCAATTCTACAGAATTCTTACATTGTAACCTTGTGAGCTCATTACCTTTGTACCGTGAGCGTCATTACATTGTACCGATAGTTTTCAGCTATCACAACTTTGGGGGCCCAGTCCCCTGACCCCATTACGTACCTCTGTAATCGTAAATAACCTTTGTAACTTGTCATGATTGTGACCAGACTTACCTGGAGTTCATTAACCTTGTAAATTGTGATTTCATTAACTAGTAAAATTGTGAGTTCATTACACTTTGTAAATTGTGATTTCATTGATTACCTCTGTAACTTGCTCCCATCAAAATTTGGAGTCCAGTCCCCTGGACCATATTACCTCGTAATCTTTGACAAACGCCCACCAGGATAGGTATGGGGTGCATAATAAACATATTAACTAACCCCCTCCCACCACCAATCTTTCCTAGGTCGAGCCCCTACCCGCCTTCTTCAACTACAGATTGAGCGTCCCCAAATCATTCTGATTTGTTCCATCTCTCAAAATATCCGAACCACCTCAACAACTCTCCTCAGCTCCTGGAAAATGCCAGGAGGGTTTTCGGGGGGTCCAAGCCCGCCCCCGCTGCCCGTCAAAGACCAGTCTCCGTGTGAACAAAGCCTGAATCATCCAGGCTGTTATTGGTGGCCGCACGTAAATCAGACGTAAAACCACAGCCGCGGCTGGTCAGGTGCTGACTTTAGGTGCCCTGTCCAAGCCTTCTTAAGACAAGCATAGGTTTATTGGTAATTCCCTCTTATGTAAGCTGGAGACAGTTTGAACAGTCTTGGGCCCCTGACACTTATTGTGTTGTCTCTTAGTGTACTCGTGGCTGTCCTCTTGTCTCTGCTTTTCATTAGGGCAATGTTTCAATCTCCTTTCGAATCTTTTGCTTTAGTAAGGGAGTGATTTTCGTGTGTAGATTTAGGACTATTCCTCTAGCATTTTCGAAGTAAAAATTATCAATTTATCTTTCTTCTCGCCATGCATTCAAGGAGTACAGGCAAGGACAATCAACCATTCCCCAGTAATTTAGGTGATTTATATCGACTTACAACACGGGCAGTGAGGTTCTCTGTATATTTTCCAGGGGCTGCAATTTCGCCCTGCCTAGAGAGAGAACAAGATTTGAAGAGAATCGTCATTGGCTTTGGCATCCCCAGTTTTGAAGGTGTCCTCAGTAACGCATTAACAATATGTAAATATTACAAACCTTTCTGAAAAATACCCTGGACTTTGCTCCGCTGTAAATTACGCTTACCACTTTTTTTTTTTTTTGCGTGAGAGACTTAATTCATGTCTGTACAAATAAATCATTAAGATTGAGACCATGATAAAAACATATGTATAAACAGTTCATTACCTTTGTAACTTGTTCAGTTATCAAAACTTGTGAGTCCAGTCCCTTGACCCCTTATTTACCCTGTAATGTTGAGTACAGTCCCCTTTGACCCATTATGTACATCTTAATGTTGAGGTACAGTCCCCTGGACCCATTATGTACCTCTGTAATGTTGAGGTACAGTCGGACCCCATTATGTACCTCTTAATGTGAGGTCAGTCCCTTGACCCATTATGTACCTCTGTAATGTTGAGGGTCAGCCCCCTTGACCCATTATTGTACCTTCTGTAATGTTGAGGTACAGTCCCTAGAGCAATTATGTACCTCTGTAATGTTGAGGTGCAGTCCCTGATCCCATTATGTACTCGTAATGTTGATGTCCAGGTCCTGGACCCAATAGTACCTCTGGATTGTTGAGGTACAGTCACTCTAGGTCCCATTACGTACCTCTGCATTTGTAGAGTGCAGTCCCTAGACAATAATTTACCGTCTTAATAGTAGAGGTACAGTCCCTGTACCCATTATGTACCTCTGTAATGATGATGACAGTCACTGGTCCCATTATGTACCTCTGTAATGATTGGAGGTACAGTCACCTTGTCCCATATACACTCCGTAATTGTTGAGGTAGCAAGACCCTGGACCCAATTAATTGGTACCTCTGTACTGTTGAGTACAGTCCCTGGACCCATTATTACCTCTGTAACGTTGATGTACAGGTCCCCATGACCCATTATGTACCTCTTGTAATGTTGAGGTACAATCCCTGAACCCATATCGTACCTCTGTAATGATTGAGGTAACAGTCCCTGAACCCATTATGTACCTCTGCAATGGTGAGGTAGCAGTCACTGGTCCCATTACGTACCTCCTGCACGTTGAGGTGCAGTCCCTATAGCAATTAAAGTACCTCGTAATGTTTGATGTACAGGTCACTGTCCATTTATGTACCTCTGTAATGTTGAGGTACAGTCACTGTCCTCCCATTAATGTACCTCTGTAATGTTGAGAGCAAAATCCCTGGACCCATTAGATACCTCTGTAATGTTAAGGTGCAGAGTCCCGAACCCATTTATGTACCTCTGTATGTGAGGTACAGTCACAGGTCCCATTACGTACGCACTGCAATTGTTGAGGTGCGTTCCCTAGAAGCAATTATGTACCTCTGTAATGTTGAGTGCGTCCCTGACCCATTATATACCTCTGTTAATGTTAAGGTTGTGCAGTCCCTGTACCTATTGTATACCTCTGTAATGTTGATGTACAGTCCCTTAACCCATTATGTACCACTGTAATGTTGATGTACAGTCCGCTTGACGCCATTATGGTACCACTTTAAACTTTTGACTACCTTCACAAGAATGGTATGGGTGCATAATAAATATAATAAGCTAAGAAGACAACCTATCGGTATTTCCTAGCAATGCAGTAGAGACATTGTTGTGAATCTTTGAAATTGATATTCTCTACAATTATTACTCCCAGTCCTTCCATATTAGTTTTTTCACTCTATGTGTGGTTGTGAATTTGTTTTATATTAAGATCCAGTTTTTATATCCTCGAGTTTTTTCCATAGCGGACCAAATGGAAATTGTCTTCATTTAACTTCAATGATGTTCTGAAGACCCATTTAAAGACTTGGTTAACGTCCGCTTTGGAGATACCGACATACAAATTCTGGTTCGTCAGTAAAAGAGAACACGGTGCTGGTAGCTTACATCTCTGTCAGAACATGAAGAATGAGGAACAGATGGGAGAGAGAACTGTACCTTTGGAACAACTGCAGCGAGTACGTGATGCCTTGTGGAGCACTTGCAGCGAGATTTATGCCCTTGTGGAAGCACTGGCAGCGAGTTCTGTGCCTTTGTGGAACACTGGCAGCGAGTACTGTACCTGTGGAACACAGGCAAGCGAGTCCTGTGCCTTGTGGAACACTGCAGCGAGTACGTACCTTGTGGAAAAATCTGGCAGCGAGTACTGTGCCTTGTGGAAAACTGGCAGCGAGTACTGTGCCTTGTGTGTCCCTGCTCCATGGGATATTACCCCATTCCAAACTACCATTCCTCCATAATTCCCCCTCAAAAACTCCTTCTTAAAAAAATCACAACCAAAGCTTCCGTCCTTGAAGCCAATCATGATGCCTTAAGCTGTATTGATAACTTAGTCACACAGAAACAACTCTTTCACAAATTATTTACCGTTGATTGTTCTGTTCACCAGTCCACTGGTGCAGGCTGTAGTGCTGCTGTTGTCACACAGAGTGATGGCTCTCATAAAGAAATTGGAGCACGCATCAATAACTGGGCCTCTACCCTTCAAACAGAACTGTTGCCATACTCCCTTGGCACACAAATGTGTCCATGTGTATCTAATGTTGACACTTTAATTGTAACTGGATTCTTTGTCTCCATAAATGCTCTCAACTCATTAAGTAAAAATTGTGGCATGCGTGTGTCAGAAGCCAGACACAGTAGTAAGATTGTGGACAGTGTAGTCAGAGTGCACATGGCTGTGGATTCCCCATCTCACATTGTCTTCAGAGCATGATAGAAATGAAAAATTGGCTAAGGCTGTATGCTTTCAAAGAGGGGGTAGATTACAATCTTGGTTGTCAGTTTAGCAGTTTGAGAACAATAATACGAAAGAAACTTCAAAGAACTTTATTGACTTAAGAACTTAGGGAAAGGGGAAAAATTGACACAAGACAGTCCATCTATCATCATTCCATCATGCAGGGGAGCCACATGTCTATGGGTGCATCCAAAAAAATAAGCCGACTCTTGGATGTCACTACTGCCCAGCTCCGGCTGTTACAATATCATATGGCAGGTAACTCACCACCACCATATGTAGACCAAACGAAATTAAACTTTAGCAGATGGACCTATGTCCCATCCTTGCCATCATATGTACTGAGTGGTGACCAAATTAAATGAATTTAGAAACAACTCACTCAGAAATGTTCAAGTAAATGGCAAATGTATTTATATCCACATTGGTATATTACAGACCATTCAGGGAATACCCTGACTTAGCTAGCTGTAAATAAAGCATTACCACATTTGTGCTTGTGTGTGTGTGTGTGTTGTGTGTGAGTGTGTGTGTGTGTGTGTGTGTCCTCACCTAGTTGTTTACTCACCTAGTTGAGGGTTGCGGGGGTTCGAGTCCGAGCTCCTGGCCCCGCCTGCTTCACTGATCGCTACTAGGTCACTCTCCCTGAGCCGTGAGCTTTATCATACCTCTGCTTAGCTATGTAGGATCCTGCCTCCACTACATCGCTTCCCAAACTATTCCACTTACTGCTACTCTGTGGCTGAAGAAATACTTCCTAACATCCCTGTGATTCATCTGTGTCTTTTTCAACTTCCAACTGTGCCCCTTGTACTGAGTCCAATCTCCTGGCACATCATTTCCTTTGTCCACCTTGTCGAATTCCTCACCGTATTTTGTAGTGTCGTTTTATCATGTCCCCCCCCTATCTCTCCTGTCCTCCAGTGTCGTCAGGTTGTTTCCCTAAACCACTTCTCGTGGACATACCTCTTAGCTCAGGGACTAGTCTTGTTGCAAACCTTTGCACTTTCCTCTAGTTTTTTACGTGCTTGGCTAGGTGTGGGTTCCAAATGGTGCCGCATACTCTCCAATAAGGCCTAACGTACACGTGTTACAGGGACCTGAAAGATTCCTGGTTAAGATGTGTCGGAATGCTGTTCAGATGTTTGCTAGGCGCCATATGCTGCAGCAGGTATTATGGTTTGATGGCGCTTTCAGGAGATGTGCCGGGTGTTATACTCACCCCAAGATCGTTTTTCCTTGATGAGGTTTGTAGTTCTCTGACCCCCTGAGACTGTAACTCCCGTCTGCGGTCTTCTTTGCCCTTCCCCAATCTTCATGACTTTGCACTTGGTGGGATTGAACTCCAGGAGCCAATGCTGAACCAGTCCTGCAGCCTGTCCCAGATCCCTTTGAAGTTTCTGGCCTGGTCGTCGATGCGATGAAATTCTCTCATCAACTTCACGTCATCTGCAAACAGGTAACACCTCAGAGTCTATTCCTTCCGTCTGTCGTTCACAATACCAAAACAGCACTGGTCAGGACTGACACCCTGTGGACCCCGCTGGTCACAGGTGCCCACGTTCTGACCACCTCGTCGGCCACGTACCATGACCGCTGCTGTCTTCCAGACAAGTAATCCCTGATCCATTGTAGTGCCTTCCCTGTTTATCACCTGCTTGGTCCTCCAGTTTTTTGCACAATCTCTGGTGTGGAACTGTGTGCGTACTCACCTATTTTTGTAGTTGCCACGCGTGATTCACAGCTCCTGGCCCCGCCTCTTCGCTGATTGGCTACTAGGTTCCTCTCTCCCTCTACCGCCCCAGAGCTCATATCAACCTCGCCTTAAAACTATTTATGGTTCCTGCCTCCACCTACATCACTTCTAGCTAAATTTTCCATGGCCTGACTACTCTATGACTGAATAGAACTTCCTAACAACCTTTGATACATCTGAGTCGTGTGTGTGTTTGTGTGAGTTTGTGTGTGTGTGTTTGTGGTGTGTGTGTGTGTGTTTGTGTGTGTGTGTGTGGTGTGCGTGTGTGTGTGTGTGTTTAGTGTGTGTTGTGCTGTTCGAGGTGTGTGTGTGTGTGTGTGTGTGTGTGTGTGGAGTGTGTTGTGTGTGTGTGTGGTGTGTGTGTGCGCGTGCTTGTGTTAATGCATAAATTTGTACCTCGTTCATTGTCTGTCGTGAGCCCCGGTGTGTATGCGTTTTGCGCGCGCGCACTATGGGGTGTATGACCCACTTATATATGTATTTTATCACTCATTACAATTGTGCCCAGGTGTGGACATATCATGGTTCATTACTTTTGTAATTTGCTCATGACTGTAACCATAATGAGGAGTGAAGCTGATACATTAACCTCTGTAACTTGCAATGATTGAGACCAGATCTACCTTGAGTTCATTACCTTTGTACTAGTTTCAGCTATCATAACTTTGGGGTCCAGTCCCTGGACCCATTATGTACCTTTGTAATCTTTGACTACCGCCCACAGGAGGGTATGGGGTTTCATAATAAAGATGTTTAAAATACTGTGCCTTGGGAACACTGGCAGCGAGTACTGTGCCTTGTTTGGAACACTGGCAGCGAGTTTCTGTGCCTTATGGAACCCTGGCAGCGATTACTGTGCCTTGTGGAACACTGGCAGCGAGTACTGTGCCTTTTTGGAACACTTGCAGGAGTATTGTGCCTTGTGGAGCACTGGCAGCGAGTACTGTGCCCTTTTGGAACACTGGCACGAGTACTGTGCCTTGTGGAACACTTGCAGCGAGTACTGTGCCTTTGGGGAAACATTTGCAGCGAGTACTGTGCCTTGTGGAACACTGAAACGATACTGTGCCTTGTGGAACATTGCAGCAAATACTGTGCCTTGTGGAACATTTGGCAGCGAGTACTGTCCCTTTTGGGGAACACTGGCACGAGTACTGTGCCTTGTGGAACACTTCAGCGAGTCTGTGCCTTGTGGAACATTTGGCGCGAGTACTGTGCCTTGGAACACTGGCAGCGAGTACGTGCCTTGTGGAACACTGGAAAGCGAGTACTGTGCCTTGTGGAACACTGGCAGCGAGTACTGTGCCTTGTGGAACACTGGCAGCGAGTACTGTGCCTTGTGGAACACTGGCAGCGAGTACTGTGCCTTGTGGAACACTGGCACGAGTATTTGGCCTTGTGGAACACGGGCAGCGGTACTGTCCTTGTGGAACACTGGCAGCGAGTACTGTGCCTTGTGGAACACTGGCAGCGATTACTGTGCCTTGCAGAACACTGGCAGCGAGTACTGTACCTTGTGGAAAACTGGCAGCGAGTACCGTATTTTGTGGAACGCTCGCAGCGAGTACTGTACCTTGTGGAACACTGGCAGCGAGTACTGTACTTGCCAGAATGGATGTTGGAGGATGGATTCTCCGCTGGATTAAAGGCTACCTGTCAAACAGAAAATCGTCTGTGTTGTTCCAGGGACATAGAAGTGTAACTAAAGACTTTGAATTAGGAACCCCACAGGGAGGTGTGCTCAGTCCCACACTGTTCAATATTCTAATTAATGCGTTACTTAATGCTATGCCTAGTCAGCCCCATCATTATGTGATTAGTTTTGCTGATGATATAATGATTCAACCACCGGATCTCCAACACCCAAACATTCTTAATCATGTACTAGCCTCGTGTCAGGACCTGGGTTGATAATCTCTACTGATAAAATAAAGATACTCAATAGGCGTCCTCCTCGACAGAGAGGCACAGTTCGTCAGATCCAGTTGCATGATGGGTCTCTTCTAGAATAGTAAGCAGATACGGTATCTAGCTTTGAGGTTCCACTACTTGGACCTGTTGTAACGAACTTTGTCGCCAATACAAAGAAAGGCTGAGAGCACTTAGAGTTGTGCGGTTCACCCCAGGTATGTGCTAATGTTAAAATTGTGAAAATGATGTATCTTGCTTATATTAGTTCATTGGTTGATTATGCGGCGCCACTACTGCACTCGTGTCTGACTGGAACTTTGGAGGGCTGGAAAAACTGCAGAACGAAGCAATGAGGATCATTTTAGGATGCCCTCGTACTGCCAAAATTTTAAATATGCAAAAAGAACTTGATATTCCAAGCATCAAGATCGTGTTACTGAAGAATATCCTAATTGGGTTAATATGCTCAGGCAAGCTCATTCAAACCCCTGCACAGAAGCCCTCCAAACTTTCCTCAGCACTGGTGAACACTCCTCCAGATGGATCGAAAAAACTGGAACCGACCTCCGCATGAATCAGATACATGATCATGTCAAGTAAGGGAACAGCGCACTTCTCCCGCTCCATGAATATTACCCCATTCCAAACTACCATTCCTCCATTTCCCCCCAAACTACTTCTTAAATCACAACCAAAAACTTCGCCTTGAAGCCAACATGAGCCTTAAGCTGTATTGATAACATAGTCACACAGCACACACTCTCGTAAATTATTTTACGCTGATGGTTCTGTTCACCAATCCACTAGGGCAGCGGTAGTGCTGCTTGTTGTCGTACAGAGTGATGGCTCTCTTAAAGAAATTGGAGCACACATCAATAAGGGCCTCTACCCTTCAGACAGAACTGTTTGCAATACTCCTTGCACTGAATGCATCATGTATCAAAGATTGACAGTTAATTGTAACTGATTCTCTTCATCCATAAATGCTCTCAACTCATTAAGCATAAATTGTGGCATGCTGTGTCAGAAGCCAAGACACAGTATGTGATATGGACAGTGGAGTCAGAGTGCACATGCTGTGGATTCCATCTCACATTGGTCTTCAGATGCATGATAGAACTGATGAATTGGCTAAGCTGTATGCTTTCAAAGAGGAGTAGATTACAATCTTGGCTTGTCAGTAGTAGTTGAAACAATAATACGAGAAGTAACTTCAACTGAATTTTATGGACTTAAGGCTCAGGAGATTGACACCAGTGAGTCCATCTATCATCACTCTATCATCAGGAGGAGCCAATGTCTATGTGATCCACAAATAAGCAGACTCTTGGATGCACTACGCCGGCTCCGGCTGGGTTAAAGTACTTTGGCAGGTTAATCACCACCACCAGATGTAGACCAACGAAATGTAAACTTGCCAGATGGACTATTGTCACACTCGCGCATTATTACTGAGTATGATAAATTAATGAATTTATAGAACAACTCATCAGAATGTTCAAGAAATGGCAAAGTTTTTTTATCCACAGTGGTATATTGCAGACCATTCTGGAGAATTTCCCTGCTTTGGTCTAGTTGTAAATAAGCATTACCACATTGAGCATGTGTGTGTGGTTGTTGTGTGGTTTGTGTGTGTGTGTTGGTGTGTGTGTGTTGTTTTTTGAGTGATTTGTGTTTGTGGTTTGTGTGTGTGTGTGTGTGTGTGTGTGTGGTGTGTGTGTGTGTGTGTGTATGTGTGTGCATTCACCTATTGAGATTGCAGGGGTCGAGTCCAAGCTCCTGTGTGTGTTTTGTGTGTGTGTGTGTGTGTTTGTGTGTGTGTGTGTTTTGTGTGTTTGTGTGTGTGTTTGTGTGTGCGTGTGTATGTGTATGAGTGTGTGTGTGTGTATATGAGTGGGTGTGTGGTTGTGTGTGTGTGGTGTATGATGTGTGTGCGTGTGGTGTTGTATGAGTTTGTGTATGTGTGTGTGGTGTGTGTTTTGTTGGTGTGTGGTGTGTGTGTGTGTTGTGTGTGTGTTGTGTGTGTGTGTGGGACTCAACAATCAATATTTGCACCAATAACTCACTACAGTTGTGACCGGGTGTGGAAGTGTGAATTGCTCATTACACTATAATTTGTTCATGATTGTAGCCATGTATAAACGTAAGTAACCATTCTTACAGTATTCATTACCTTTGTTACTTGTGTGTTCATTACCTTGTACCTAGTTCAGCCATCAAAACTTTGGGGCCCAGTCCCTGGACCCATTGTGTACCTCTGTAATCTGTAAATACCTTTGTAACTTGTCATGATTGTGACTAGACCTACCTGGAGTTCATTACCTTTGTAATTTGTGAGTTCATTACCTTTGTAAATTGTGAATTCATTACCTCTGTAACTTGCTCAGCTATCAAAACTTTGGAGTCCAGTCCCTGGACCAATTATGTACCTCTGTAATCTTTTGACTACCGCCCACAGGATGGGTATGTGGTGCATAATAAACATATTAAACTAACTGGCAGCAAGTACTGTACTTTGTGGAACACTGGCAGCAAGTACTGTACTTTGTGGAACACTGGCAGCAAGCACTGTACTTTGTGGAACACTGGCAGCAAGTACTGTACTTTGTGGAACACTGCAGCAAGTACTGTACTTTGTGAACACTGGCAGCAATACTGTACTTTGTGGAACACTGGCAGCAAGTACTGTACTTTGTGGAACACTGGCAGCAAGTACTGCACTTTGTGGAACACTGGCAGCGAGTACTTTACTTTCTGGAACACTGGCAGCAAGTACTGTACTTTGTGGAACACTGGCAGAAGTACTGTACTTTGTGGAACACTGGCAGCAAGTACTGACTTTGTGGAACACTGGCAGCAAATACTGTACTTTTGGAACACTGGCAGCAATACTGTACTTTGTGGAACACTGGCAGCAAGTACTGTACTTTGTGGAACACTGGCAGCAAGTACTGTACTTTGTGGAACACTGGCAGCAAATACTGTACTTTGTGGAACACTGGCAGCAAGTACTGTACTTTGTGGAACACTGGCAGCAAGTACTGTACTTTGTGGAACACTGGCAGCAAATATTGTACTTTGTGGAACACTGGCAGCAAGTACTGTACTTTGTGGAACACTGGCAGCAAGTACTGTACTTTGTGGAACACTGGCAGCAAGTACTGTACTTTGTGGAACACTGGCAGCAACTGTTACTTTGTGGAACACTGGCAGCAAGTACTGTACTTTGTGGAACACTGCAGCAAGTACTGTACTTTGTGGAACACTGGCAGCAAGTACTGACTTTGTGGAACACTGGCAGCGAGTCTTACTTTTGGAACACTGGCAGCAAGTACTGTACTTTGTGGAACACTGGCAGAAGTACTGTACTTTGTGGAACACTGGCAGCAAGTACTGTACTTTGTGGAACACTGGCAGCAAGTACTGTACTTTGTGGAACACTGGCAGCGAGTACTTTACTTTCTGGAACACTGGCAGCAAGTACTGTACTTTGTGGAACACTGGCAGAAAGTACTGTACTTTGTGGAACACTGGCAGCAAGTACTGTACTTTGTGGAACAGCTGGCAGCAAGATACTTTACTTTTGGAACACTGGCAGCAAATACTGTACTTTGTGGAACACTGGCAGCAAGTACTGTACTTTGTGGAACACTGGCAGTAAGTACTGTACTTTGTGGAACACTGGCAGCAAATACTGTACTTTGTGGAACACTGGCAGCAATACTGTACTTTGTGGAACACTGGCAGCAAGTACTGTACTTTGTGGAACACTGGCAGCAAATACTGTACTTTGTGGAACACTGGCAGCAAGTACTGTACTTTGTGGAACACTGGCAGCAAGTACTGTACTTTGTGGAACACTGGCAGCAAGTACTGTACTTTGTGGAACACTGGCAGCGAGTACTGTACTTTGTGAAACACTGGCAGCAAGTACTGTACTTTGTGGAACACTGGCAGCAAATACTGTACTTTGTGGAACACTGGCAGCAAGTACTGTACTTTGCGGAACACTGGCAGCAAGTACTGTACTTTGTGGAACACTGGCAGTAAGTACTGTACTTTATGGAACACTGGCAGCAAGTACTGTACTTTGTGGAACACTGGCAGCAAGTACTGTACTTTGTGGAACACTGGCAGCAAGTACTGGTTACATTGTGGAAACACTGGCAGCAAGGACTGTACTTTGTGGAACACTGGCAGCAAGCACTGTGCCTCGTGGAACACTGGCAGCAAGTACTGTACTTTGTGGAACACTGGCAGCAAGTACCGTACTTTGTGGAACACTGGCAGCAAGTGCTGTGCCTCGTGGAACACTGGCAGCAAGTACTGTGCCTCGTGGAACACTGGCAGCAAGTACTGTGCCTCGTGGAACACTGGCAGCAAGTACTGTGCCTCGTGAAACACTGGCAGCAAGTACTGTGCCTCGTGGAACAGAGCTTTACACTATGGCCTCCTCTGACTTTACTCTGTTTACTATTACTTTTTGTGTTCTATTTGTTAGGAAGTTACAAATCCATCTACCCACTTTTCCTGTTATTCCTTTATCACACATTTTGTGCGCTATTACACCATGGTCACACTTGTCGAATGCTTTCTCAAAGTCTGTGTAAACTATATCTGTATTTTGTTTGTCCTCCAGTGTATCCAAGATCATGTCATGGTGATCCATTAGCTTTGAGAGGCACTAGGGACCATCAGAGACCATGTTATAGTGGTCTTGTAGTTGCGAGATGCAGGAACGAGCATTCGAGGCCATGGTAAAGTAGTCCAGTAGTTGTGAGAGGCAGGAGTGACCATCCAAGACCATGTTATAGTGATCCAGTAGTTGTGAGAGGCAGGAACGACCGAGACCATGTCGTAGAAGTCCAGTAGTTGTGAGAGGCAGGAGCTGTTTCTAATTATAACCCAGCTGCTACTCATTATAACCTAGCTGTTTCTCATTATAACCCAGCTGCTTCACATTATAACCCAGCTGTTTCTCATTATAACCCAGCTGCTTCACATTATAACCCAGCTGTTTCTCATTATAACCCAGCTGCTTCACATTATAACCCAGCTGTTTCTCATTATAACCCAGCTGCTTCATATTATAACCCAGCTGTTTCTCATTATAAACCCAGCTGTTCATATTACCTGAACCAGCTTTTTCTCATTATAACCCAGCTGGAGTTTAACCGGAAAGTTTTTCGGGGGTCAACGCCCCCCGGCGGCCGGTCTGACAGGCCCTCCTGGTGGATCAGCGCCTGATCAACCAGGCTGTTGTGACTGGGCTGGCACGCAAACCAACGTACGGAGCCACAGCTCGGCTGATCAGGAACCGACTTTAGTGCTTGTCCAGTGCCAGCTTGAAGACTGCCAGGGGTCTGTTGGTAATCCCCCTTATTTGCTGGGAGGCAGTTTGAACAGTCTCGGGCCCCTGACACTTATTGTATGGTCCCCTTAACGTGCTAGTGACCCCCTGCTTTTCATTGGGGGGATGGTGCATCGTCCTGCCAAGTCTTTTGCTTTCGTAGTGAGTGATTTTCGTGTGCAAGTTCGGTACTAGTCCCTCTAGGATTTTCCAGGTGTAATATAATCATGTATCTCCCCTCCTGCGTTCCAGGAATACAGATTTAGAACCCAAGCGCTCCCAGTAATTGAGGTGTTTTATCTCCGTTATGCGCGCCGTGAAAGTTCTCTGTACATTTTCTAGGTCGGCAATTTCACCTGCCTTGAAAGGTTGCTGTTAGAGTGCAGCAATATTCCAGCCTAGATAGAACAAGTGACCTGAAGAGTGTCATCATGGGCTTGGCCTCCCTAGTTTTTGAAGGTTCTCATTATCCATCCTGTCATTTTTCTAGCAGATGCGATTGATACAAATGTTATGGTCCTTGAAGGTGAGATCCTCCGACATAATCACTCCCAGGTCTTTGACGTTGGTGTTTCGCTCTATTTTGTGGCCAGAATTTGTTTTGTACTCTGATGAAGATTTAATTTCCTCATGTTTACCATATCTGAGTAATTGAAATTTCTCATCGTTGAACTTCATATTGTTTTCTGCAGCCCACTGAAAGATTTGGTTTGATGTCCGCCTGGAGCCTTGCAGTGTCTGCAATGGAAGACACTGTCATGCAGATTCGGGTGTCATCTGCAAAGGAAGACACGGTGCTCTCATTATAACCCAGCTGTTTCACATTATAACCCAGCTGTTTCTCATTGTAGCCCAGCTGTTTCACATTATAACCCAGCTGTTTCTCATTATAACCCAGCTGTTTCACATTATAACCCAGCTGTTTCTCATTGTAGCCCAGCTGTTTCACATTATAACCCAGCTGTTTCTCATTATAACCCAGCTGTTTCGCATTATAACCCAGCTGTTTCTCATTACAACCAAGCTATTTCGCATTATAATCCAGCTGTGTCGCATTATAGCCCAGCTGTTTCGCATTATAATCCAGCTTCCTCTCAAACACTTTCAGACAACTTGCAGTTTGAGTGCTGTTCTCACAGTGTTGAGTGTGGCCAGTGTTAAGTGTGGCCACAGTGTTGAGTGTGGTCACAGTGATGAGTGTGGTCACAGTGTCGACCATTGAACTTGAGCACTTGTGTCTTGTGATCTATTTTGGACTTCTGACTTTGTAGTGAATATTTGCTCTTGCATAAGCTATAAGGGAAAGATAAGCGAGGAATTCTTGTGTTGTGAGTCTTACACCAGATATCATCACTGGCAAACATGGCAACTGTCATAGAGGAACCTATTTCTGCAGGTGATGGAAATGAAGATAGCTTCCAGACCTTTAAAAGTAAACAAAAGAGAAAAAGCGAGAAAGGGCTAAGAGCGTCGACTAGTCAGACTCACTTGACTCGTACACAATGTGATACTA
>NC_069461.1:26550539-26568039 GCF_026875155.1 Cherax quadricarinatus
GACAGCACTAAAAACTGCAAGTTGTCTGAAAGTGTTTGAGAGGAAGCTGGATTATAATGCGAAACAGCTGGGCTATAATGCGACACAGCTGGATTATAATGCAATAGCTTGGTTGTAATGAGAAACAGCTGGGTTATAATGCGAAACAGCTGGGTTATAATGAGAAACAGCTGGGTTATAATGTGAAACAGCTGGGCTACAATGAGAAACAGCTGGGTTATAATGTGAAACAGCTGGGTTATAATGAGAAACAGCTGGGTTATAATGTGAAACAGCTGGGCTACAATGAGAAACAGCTGGGTTATAATGTGAAACAGCTGGGTTATAATGAGAGCACCGTGTCTTCCTTTGCAGATGACACCCGAATCTGCATGACAGTGTCTTCCATTGCAGACACTGCAAGGCTCCAGGCGGACATCAACCAAATCTTTCAGTGGGCTGCAGAAAACAATATGAAGTTCAACGATGAGAAATTTCAATTACTCAGATATGGTAAACATGAGGAAATTAAATCTTCATCAGAGTACAAAACAAATTCTGGCCACAAAATAGAGCGAAACACCAACGTCAAAGACCTGGGAGTGATTATGTCGGAGGATCTCACCTTCAAGGACCATAACATTGTATCAATCGCATCTGCTAGAAAAATGACAGGATGGATAATGAGAACCTTCAAAACTAGGGAGGCCAAGCCCATGATGACACTCTTCAGGTCACTTGTTCTATCTAGGCTGGAATATTGCTGCACTCTAACAGCACCTTTCAAGGCAGGTGAAATTGCCCGACCTAGAAAATGTACAGAGAACTTTCACGGCGCGCATAACGGAGATAAAACACCTCAATTACTGGGAGCGCTTGAGGTTTCTAAATCTGTATTCCCTGGAACGCAGGAGGGAGAGATACATGATTATATACACCTGGAAAATCCTAGAGGGACTAGTACCGAACTTGCACACGAAAATCACTCACTACGAAAGCAAAAGACTTGGCAGACGATGCACCATCCCCCCAATGAAAAGCAGGGGTGTCACTAGCACGTTAAGAGACCATACAATAAGTGTCAGGGGCCCGAGACTGTTCAACTGCCTCCCAGCACACATAAGGGGGATTACCAACAGACCCCTGGCAGTCTTCAAGCTGGCACTGGACAAGCACCTAAAGTCGGTTCCTGATCAGCCGAGCTGTGGCTCGTACGTTGGTTTGCGTGCAGCCAGCAGCAACAGCCTGGTTGATCAGGCGCTGATCCACCAGGAGGCCTGGTCACAGACCGGGCCGCGGGGGCGTTGACCCCCGAAACTCTCTCCAGGTAAACTCCAGCTGGGTTATAATGAGAAACAGCTGGGTTATAATATGAAGCAGCTGGGTTATAATGAGAAACAGCTGGGTTATAATATGAAGCAGCTGGGTTATAATGAGAAACAGCTGGGTTATAATATGAAGCAGCTGGGTTATAATGAGAAACAGCTGGGTTATAATGTGAAGCAGCTGGGTTATAATGAGAAACAGCTGGGTTATAATGTGAAGCAGCTGGGTTATAATGAGAAACAGCTAGGTTATAATGAGTAGCAGCTGGGTTATAATTAGAAACAGCTCCTGCCTCTTACAACTACTGGACTTCTACGACATGGTTCTCGGTCGTTCCTTTGCTCTCACAACTACTGGATCACTATAACATGGTCTTGGATGGTCACTCCTGCTCTCACAACTACTGGATACTTTACCATGGCCTCGAATGCTCGTTCCGCATCTCGCAACTACAGGACCATTATAACATGGTCTCTGATGGTCCCTAGTGCCTCTCAAAGCTAAGGATCACCATGACATGATCTTGGATACACTGGAGGACAAACAAAATACAGATATAGTTTACACAGCTTTGGAAAGCATTCGACAAGTGTGACCATGGTGTAATAGCGCACAAAATGTGTGATAAAGGAATAACAGAAAAAGGGGGAGATGGATTTGTAACTTCCTAAAAAATAGAACACAAAAAGTAATAGTAAACAGAGTAAAGTCAGAGGAGGCCAAGTGTAAAGCTCTGTTCCACGAGGCACAGTACTTGCTGCCAGTGTTTCACGAGGCAAAAGTACTTGCTGCCAGTGTTCCACGAGGCACAGTACTTGCTGCCAGTGTTCCCCGAGGCACAGTACTTGCTGCCCGTGTTCCCCGAGGCACAGCACTTGCTGCCAGTGTTCCCCAAGTACAGTACTTTCTGCCAGTGTTCCACAAGACAGTACTTGCTGCCAGTGTTCCACGAGGCACAGTGCTTGCTGCCAGTGTTCCACAAAGTACAGTACTTGCTGCCAGTGTTCCACAAAGTACAGTACTTGCTGCCAGTGTTCCACAAAGGGACAGTACTTGCTGCCAGTGTTCCCCAAAGTACAGTACTTGCTGCCAGTGTTCCATAAAGTACAGTACTTACTGCCCGTGTTCCACAAGTACAGTACTTGCTGCCCGTGTTCCGCAAAGTACAGTACTTGCTGCCAGTGTTCCACAAGTACAGTATTTGCTGCCAGTGTTCCACAAAGTACAGTACTTGCTGCCAGTGTTTCCAAAGTACAGTACTTCGCTGCCAGTGTTCCACAAAGTACAGTACTTGTGCAGTGTTCCACAAAGTACAGTACTTGCTGCCAGTGTTCCACAAAGTACAGTACTTGCTGCCAAGTGTTCCACAAGTACAGTATTTGCTGCCAGTGTTCCACAAAGTACAGTACTTGCTGCCCGTGTTCCACAAAGTACAGTACTTGCTGCCAGTGTTCCACAAAGTACAGTATTTGCTGCCAGTGTTCCACAAAGTACAGTACTTTCTGCCAGTGTTCCACAAAGTACAGTAAATTGCTGCCAGTGTTCCACAAAGTACAGTATTTGCTGCCAGTGTTCCACAAAATACAGTTTTGCTGCCAGCGTTCCCCAAAGTACAGACTTGCTGCCAGTGTTCCACAAAGTAACAGTACTTTCTGCAGTGTTCCACAAAGTACAGTTACTTGCTGCCAGTGTTCCAGAAAGTAAAGTACTGCTGCCAGTGTTCCACAAGTACAGTACTTGCTGCCAGTGTTCCACAAAGTACAGTATTGTGCCAGTGTTCCACAAATTTCAGTACTTTTGCCAGTGTTTTCCCCAAAGTACAGTACTTGCTGCCAGTGTTCCAGAAAGTAAAGTACTCGCTGCCAGTGTTCCACAAAGTGCAGTACTTGCTGCCAGTGTTCCACAAAGTACAGTACTTGCTGCAAGTGTTCCACAAGTACAGTACTTGCTGCCAGTGTTCCACAAAGTACAGTACTCGCTGCCAGTGTTTTCCCCAAAGTACATATTGCTGCCAGTGTTCCACAAAGTTTCAGTACTTGCTGCCAGTGTTCCACAAAATACAGTACTTGCTGCCAGTTTCCACAAAGTACAAATTTGCTGCCAGTGTTCCACAAAGTACAGTACTTGTGCCAGTGTTCCACAAAGTACAGTACTTGCTGCCAGTGTTCCACAAAGTACAGTATTTGCTGCCAGTGTTCCACAAAGTACAGTACTTGCTGCCAGTGTTCCACAAAGTACAGTACTTGCTGCCAGTGTTCCACAAAGTACAGTATTTGCTGCCAGTGTTCCACAAGTACAGTATTGCTGCCAGTGTTCCACAAAGTACAGTACTTGCTGCCAGTGTTCCACAAAGTACAGTACTTTCTGCCAGTGTTCCACAAAGTACAGTACTTGCTGCCAGTGTTCCAGAAAGTAAAGTACTCGCTGCCAGTGTTCCACAAAGTGCAGTACTTGCTGCCAGTGTTCCACAAAGTACAGTACTTGCTGCAGTGTTCACAAAGTACAAATACTTGCTGCCAGTGTTCCACAAAGTACAGTACTTGCTGCCAGTGTTCCACAAAGTACAGTACTTGCTGCCGTGTTACAAAGTACAGTGCTTTGCTGCCGTGTTCCACAAAGTACAGTACTTGCTGCCAGTGTTCCACAAAGTACAGTACTTGTGCCAGTTAGTTTAATTATGTTTATTATTTCACACATAACCATCCTGTGGGCGGTAGTTCAAAGATTACAGAGGTACATAATTGGTCCAGGGACTGGACTCCAAAGTTTTGATAGCTGAGCAAGTTACAGAGGTAATGGATTTCACAATTTACAAAGGTAATGAACTCACAAATTACAAAGCGAAATGAACTCCAGGTAGGTCTAGTCACAATTCATGACAAGTTACAAAGGTATTTACAAGATTACAGAGGTACACTATGGTTCCAGGGACTGGGCCCTCAAAGTTTTGATGGCTGACTGAATAGGTACAAGGTAATGAACACACAAGTAACAAAGGTAATGAATACTGTAAGAATGGTTACTTTTAAGTTTTTTTTTATACATGGCTACATCATGAACAAATTATTAGTGTAAGGAGCCAATTCACATCTCCACACCCGGTCACAACTTGTAGTGAGGTTATTGGTGCAAATATTGGATTTTTGAGTCACACACAGCACACACACCACACCACACACACACAAACACACACATAAACACACACACACACACATACACAATCTCATTACACACACACGCACACACACTACATACACACACACACACACACACACCACTCATATACACACCACATCAACACTCATACACCATTACACACGCCCCACCTCACAAACACACACAAAACACACACAACAACACACACACACACACACACAACACACACAACACACAGAGCTTGGACTCGGACCCCTGCAATCTCAACTAGGTGAATGCCACACATATACACACAGCACACACACACTCACACACACACACCACACACCACACACACACACACACACACAAACACCAAACACACACACACACCACACACACACACACACTACACACACACACACACACAACACACCACACACACATGCACACATCGTGGTAATGACTTTATTTACAACTAGCAAAGTCAGGGTATTTCTCAGATGGGTCTGCAATATACCACTGTGGATAAAAATACTTTGCCATTTCTTGAACATTTTCTGAGTGAAGTTGTTTCTAAAGTCATTATTTAATTTTATCACACTCCAGTACATAATGAGCAGAGTGACGACAATAGATCCCATTCTGGCCAAAGTTTACATTTCGTTTGGTTACATCTGGTGGTGGTGATTTAACCTGCCAAAGATACTTGTAACCCAGCCGGAGCCGGGCGGTCGGTAGGATGACATCCAAGAGGTCTGCTTTATTTGTTGGATGCAACATAGAACATGTGGCTCCTCCTGCATGATAGAGCTGATGAATAGATGGTAGACTCATGGTGTCAATCTCCCTGAGCCTTAAGTCCATAAAATTCGAGGTGAAAGTTTCTCTTCGTATTATTTGTTCTCAAACTACTACCTGACAAGCCAAGATTGTAATCTACCTCCCTTTTGGAAAGCATACAGCTTAGCCAATTCATCGTTTCTATCATGCATCTGAAGACCAATGTGAGATGGAATCCACAGCATGTGCCACTCTGACTCATCTGTTCACACAAATCCTACCATACCTGTGTGGGTTCTGACCACAGACATGCCAACAATTTTGCTTAATGAGTTGAGAGATTTATGGTTGACAGAGAATCAGTTACAATTAAACTGCAATCTTTGGATACATAGATGCCATTTCAGTGCAATTAGGAAAAGTAGTGCAAACAGTTCTGTCTGAAGGGTAGAGGCCCAATAATTGATTGTGTGCTCCAATATCTTTAAGAGAGCCAATCACTCTGTACGACACAGCAAGCACTACCACTGCACCAGTGGATTGGTTAACAGAACCATCAGCGTAAATAATTTTACGAGAGTGTGTGCTGTGTGACTATGTTATCAATACAGCTTAAGGACTCATGTTGGCTTCAAGGCGAAAGTTTTGGTTGTGATTTAAGAAGTAGTTTGGGGGGAAATGGAGGAATGTAGTTTGGAATGGGTAATATTCACATGTAGAGCGGAGGAAGTGCCGCTTGTTGCCTGTACTAGACATTGATCTTGTATCTCGATTCATGCGCGTTAGGTCGGTTCGTTTTTTCGATCCATCTGGAGGGTGTTCACAGTGCTGAGGAAAAGTTTTGGAGGGCTTCTGTGCAGGGGTTTGAATGAGCTTGCCTGGCATATTAACCCCAATTAGGATATTTCTTTCATTTAACACGATCTTGATGCTTGGATAATCAAGTTCTTTTTGCATATTTAAAATTTTGGCAGTACGAGGGCATCTAAAATGATCCTCATTGCTTCGTTCTGCAGTTTTTCCAGCCCTCCAAGGTTCCAGTCAGACACGGTGCAAGTAGTGGCGCCGCATAATAAAACCAATGATCTAATATAAGCAAGATACACATTTTCAAAATTTTTAAAACATTAGCACCATACCTGGGTGAAACCCTGCCACAACTCTAAGTGCTCTCAGCCCTTTCTTTGTATTGGCGACAAAGTCTCGTTACAACAGGTTCCAAGTGTGGAACCTCAAAGCCTAGATACCTGTATCTGTTACATATTTAGAAGAGCCCCATCATGCAAACTGGATCGGGACGAACTGTGCCTCTCTGTCGAGGAGGACGCCTATTGAGTATCTTTATTTTACCCAGTAGAGATTATAAAACCCCGGGTCCTGACACGAGGCTAGTACATGATTAAAAATTGTTTTGGGTGTTGGGGGAACCCGGTGGTGTGAATCATTATATCATCAGCAAAACTAATCACATAATGATGGGGCTGACTAGGCATAGCATTAAGTAACGCATTAATTAGGGAAAATTGAACAGTGTGGGATGAGACACCTCCCTGTGGGGTTCCTAATTCAAAGTCTTTAGTTACACTTCTATGTCCCTGGAACAACACAGACGATTTTCTGTTTGACAGGTAGCCTTTAATCCAGCGGAGAAGCCATCCTCCAACATCCATTCTGGCAAGTACAGTACTCGCTGCCAGTGTTCCACAAGGTACAGTACTCGCTGCGAGCGTTCCACAAAATACGGTACTCGCTGCCAGTTTTCCCACAAGGTACAGTACTCGCTGCCCGTGTTCTGCAAGGAACAGTAATCGCTGCCAGTGTTCCCCAAGGCACAGTACTCGCTGCCAGTGTTCCACAAGGCCAAGTACTCGCTGCCAGTGTTCCACAAGGCACAGTACTCGCTGCCAGTGTTCCACAAGGCACAGTACTCGCTGCCAGTGTTCCACAAGGCACAGTACTCGCTGCAAGTGTTCCACAAGGCACAGTACTCGCTGCCAGTGTTCCACAAGGCACAGTACTCGCTGCCAGTGTTCCACAAGGCACAGTACTCGCTGCCAGTGTTCCATAAGGCACAGTACTCGCTGCCAGTGTTCCACAAGGCACAGTACTCGCTGCAAATGTTCCACAAGGCACAGTACTCGTTGCAAGTGTTCCACAAGGCACAGTACTCGCTGCAAGTGTTCCACAAGGCACAGTATTCGCTGCCAGTGTTCCACAAGGCACAGTAATCGCTGCCAGTGTTCCACAAGGCACAGTACTCGCTGCCAGTGCTCCTCAAGGCACAGTACTCGCTGCAAGTGTTCCACAAGGCACAGTACTCGCTGCCAGTGTTCCACAAGGCACAGTACTCGCTGCCAGTGCTCCACAAGGCACAATACTCGCTGCAAGTGTTCCACAAGGCACAGTACTCGCTGCCAGTGTTCCACAAGGCACAGTAATCGCTGCCAGTGTTCCATAAGGCACAGTACTCGCTGCCAGTGTTCCACAAGGCACAGTACTCGCTGCCAGTGTTCCTCAAGGCACAGTAGTTTAACATCTTTATTATGCACCCCATACCCATCCTGTGGGCGGTAGTCAAAAGATTACAAAGGTACATAATGGGTCCAGGGACTGGACCCCAAAGTTATGATAGCTGAACTAGTTACAAAGGTAATGAACTCCAGGTAGATCTGGTCACAATCATGGCAAGTTACAGAGGTAATGAATCAGCTTCACTCCTATACATGGTTACAGTCATGAGCAAATTACAAAGTAATGAACCACTGATATGTCCACACCTGGTCACAATTGTAATGAGTTATAAATACAAATATTAAGTGGGTCATACACCCACACTAGTGCGCGCGCGCACACGCATACACACACGAGGGCTCACGCACAGACATATGCACACGAGCGTACAAATATATGCATACACACAAGCACGCGCACACACACACACACACACACACACACACACACACACACACACACACACACACACACACACACACACACACACGCACACGCAACCACACACACACACACACACACACCACACAACACGCACACCACACACACACACACACACACACCACACACACACACACACACACACACACACACAACACAACACACACACACACACACTCAGACTCAGATGAATCAAAGGGATGTTAGGAAGTATTTATTCAGTCATAGAGTAGTCAGGCCATGGAATAGCCTAGAAAGTGATGTAGTGGAGGCAGGAACCATACATAGTTTTAAGGCGAGGTATGATAGAGCTCATGGGGCAGGGAGAGAGAGGACCTAGTAGCAATCAGCGAAGAGGCGGGGCCAGGAGCTGTGAATCGACGCCTGCAACCACAAATAGGTGAGTACACACACAGTTCCACACAAGAGATTGGTGCAAAAACTGGAGGACCAAGCAGGGATAACAGGGAAGGCACTACAATGGATCAGGGAATACTTGTCAGGAAGACAGCAGCGAGTCATGGTACGTGGCGAGGTGTCAGAGTGGGCACCTGTGACCAGCGGGGTCCCACAGGGGTCAGTCCTAGGACCAGTGCTGTTTCTGGTATTTGTGAACGACATGACGGAAGGAATAGACTCTGAGGTGTCCCTGTTTGCAGATGACGTGAAGTTGATGAGAAGAATTCACTCGATCGAAGACCAGGCAGAACTACAAAGGGATCTGGACAGGCTGCAGACCTGGTCCAGCAATTGGCTCCTGGAGTTCAATCCCACCAAGTGCAAAGTCATGAAGATTGGGGAAGGGCAAAGAAGACCGCAGACGGAGTACAGTCTAGGGGGCCAGAGACTACAAACCTCACTCAAGGAAAAAGATCTTGGGGTGAGTATAACACCAGGCACATCTCCTGAAGCGCACATCAACCAAATAACTGCTGCAGCATATGGGCGCCTAGCAAACCTCAGAACAGCATTCCGACATCTTAATAAGGAATCATTCAGGACCCTGTACACCGTGATACGTTAGGCCCATATTGGAGTATGCGGCACCAGTTTGGAAACCCACACCTAGCCAAGCATGTAAAGAAACTAGAGAAAGTGCAAAGGTTTGCAACAAGACTAGTCCCAGAGCTAAGAGGTATGTCCTACGAGGAGAGGTTAAGGGAAATCAACCTGACGACACTGGAGGACAGGAGAGATAGGGGGACATGATAACGACATACAAAATACTGAGAGGAATTGACAAGGTGGACAAGACAGGATGTTCCAGAGATTGGACACAGTAACAAGGGGACACAGTTGGAAGTTGAAGACACAGATGAATCACAGGGATGTTAGGAAGTAATTTCTTCAGCCACAGAGTAGTCAGTAAGTGGAATAGTTTGGGAAGCGATGTAGTGGAGGCAGGATCCATACATAGCTTTAAGCAGAGGTATGATAAAGCTCACGGCTCAGGGAGAGTGACCTAGTAGCGATCAGTGAAGAGGCGGGGCCAGGAGCTCGGACTCGACCCCCGCAACCTCAACTAGGTGAGTACAACTAGGTGAGTACACACACACACACACACACACACACACACACACACACACACACACACACACACACACACACACACAAGCAATGTGTAATGCTTTATTTACAGCTAGCAAAGTCAGGGTATTTCTCCAGAATGGTCTGTAATATACCACTGTGGATAAAATACTTTGCCATTTCTTGAACATTTCTGAGTGAGTTGTTTCTAAATTCATTAATTTGGTCACACTCCAGTACATAATGATGCAAGGTGTGACAATAGTCCATCTGGCAAAGTTTACATTTCGTTTGGTCTACATCTGGTGGTGGTGATTTAACCTGCCATAGATACTTGTAACCCAGCCGGAGCCGGGCAGTAGTGACATCCAAGAGTCGGCTTATTTTGTTGGATGCACCATAGACATGTGGCTCCTCCTGCATGATGGAATGATGATAGATGGACTGACTTGTGTCAATCTCCCTAAGTCTTAAGTCAATAAAGTTCATTTGAAGTTCTTTTCGTATTATTGTTCTCAAACTGCTAACTGACAACCCAAGATTGTAATCTACCCCCTCTTTGAAAGCATACAGCTTAGCCAATTTATCATTTCTATCATGCATCTGAAGACCAATGTGAGATGGAGTCCACAGCATGTGCACTCTGACTCCACTGTCCACAATCTTACCATATCTATGTCTGGCTTCTGACACAAGCATGCCACAATTTATACTTAATGAGTTGAGAGCATTTATGGATGACAAAGAATCAGTTAGAATTAAAGTGTCAACCTTAGATACATGGACACATTTGAGTGCAAGGAGTATGGCAAACAGTTCTGTTTGAAGGGTAGAGGCCCAGTTATTGATGCGTGCTCCAATTTCTTTATGAGAGCCATCACTCTGTATGACAACAGCAGCACTACCAGCTGCACCGTGGACTGTGAACAGAACCATCAACGTAAAAATTTGAAAAGTGTTCTGTGTGACTAAGTTATCAATACAGCTTAAGGCATCATGATTGGCTTCAAGACGAAGCTTTGGTTGTGATTTAAGAAGAGTTTTGGGGGAAAATGGAGGAATGGTAGTTTGGCACTGGACAAGCACCTAAAGTCAGTTCCGGATCAGCCGGGCTGTGGCTCGTATGTTGGTTTGCGTGCAGCCAGCAGCAAAGCCGGGTTTGGGATCAGGCTCTGATCCACCAGGAGGCCTGGTCTCAGACCGGGCCGCGGGGGCGTTGACCCCCGGAACTCTCTCCAGGTAAACTCCAGGTAATATCCCATGGAGCAGGGACACACAAGGCACAGTACTCGCTGCCAGTTTTCCACAAGGCACAGTACTCGCTGCCAGTTTTCCACAAGGTACAGTACTCGCTGCCAGTGTTCCACAAGGTACAGTACTCGCTGCCAGTGTTCCACAAGGCACAGAACTCGCTGCCAGTGTTCCACAAGGTGCATAACTCGCTGCCAGTGCTCCACAAGGCACAGTACTCGCTGCCAGTGTTCCACAAGGTACAGTACTCTCTCCCATCCTGTTCCTCATCTTCATATCTGACAGAGATGTAAGCTACAGCACCGTGTTCTCTTTTACTGACGAAACCAGAATTTGTATGTCGGTATCTCCAAGCGGACGTTAACCAAGTCTATAAATGGGTCTCAGAACATCATGAAGTTAAATGAAGACAAATTTCAATTGGTCCGCTATGGAAAACTCGAGGAAATAAAAACTGGATCTTAATATAAAACAAATTCCAACCACACAATAGAGTGAAAACTAATATGAAGGACCTGGGAGTAATAATGTCAGAGAATCTCACTTTCAAAGATCACAACAATGTCTCTACTGCATCTGCTAGGAAAACGATAGGATGACTTAGCTTATTATATTTATTATGCACCCCATACCCATTCTGTGAACGGTAGTCAAAAGATTACAGAGGTACATAATGGGTCCAGGGACTGTACATCAACATTACAGAGGTACATAATGGGTTAAGGGACTGTACATCAACATTACAGAGGTATACAATAGGTCCAGGGACTGCACCTTAACATTACAGAGGTATATAATGGGTCCAGGGACTGCACCTCAACATTACAGAGGTACATAATTGCTCTAGGGACTGCACCTCAACAATGCAGAGGTACGTAATGGGACCAGTGACTGTACCTCAACATTACAGAGGTACATAATGGGTTCAGGGACTGCACCTTAACATTACAGAGGTATATAATGGGTCCAGGGACTGCACCTCAACATTACAGAGGTACATAATGGGACCAGTGACTGTACCTCAACATTACAGAGGTACATAATGGGACCAGTGACTGTACCTCAACATTACAGAGGTACATAATTGCTCTAGGGACTGCACCTCAACGATGCAGAGGTACGTAATGGGACCAGTGACTGTACCTCAACATTACAGAGGTACATAATGGGTTCAGGGACTGTACCTCAACATTACAGAGGTACATAATGGGTTCAGGGACTGTACCTCAACATTACAGAGGTACATAATGGGTCAAGGGACTGTACCTCAACGTTACAGAGGTACATAATGGGTCCAGGGACTGTACCTCAACATTACGGAGGTACATAATGGGACCAGTGACTGTACCTCAACATTACAGAGGTACATAATGGGACCAGTGACTGTACCTCAACATTACAGAGGTACATAATGGGTCCAGGGACTGTACCTCAACATTACAGAGGTACATAATTGCTCTAGGGACTGCACCTCAACAATGCAGAGGTACGTAATGGGACCAGTGACTGTACCTCAACATTACAGAGGTATACAATAGGTCCAGGGACTGCACCTTAACATTACAGAGGTATATAATGGGTCCAGGGACTGCACCTCAACATTACAGAGGTACATAATTGCTCTAGGGACTGCACCTCAACAATGCAGAGGTACGTAATGGGACCAGTGACTGTACCTCAACATTACAGAGGTACATAATGGGTCCAGGGACTGTACCTCAACATTACAGAGGTACATAATGGGTCAAGGGACTGTACCTCAACATTACAGAGGTACATAATGGGTCAAGGGGCTGTACCTCAACATTACAGAGGTACATAATGGGTCAAGGGACTGTACCTCAACATTACAGAGGTACATAATGGGTCCAGGGACTGTACCTCAACATTACAGAGGTACATAATGGGTCCAGGGACTGTACCTCAACATTACAGATGTACATAATGGGTCAAGGGACTGTACCTCAACATTACAGAGGTACATAATGGGTCAAGGGACTGGATCACAAAGTTTTGATAACTGAACAAGTTACAAAGGTAATGAACTGTTTATACATATGTTTATATCTGGTCACAATCTTAATGATTTATTTGTACAGACATGAATTAAGTCACTCACGCAAAAAAAAAAAAAAGTGGTAATGCGTAATTTACAGCGAGCAAAGTCAGGGTATTTTTCCAGAAAGGTTTGTAATATTTCACTATTGTTAAATGGATACTGAGAACCTTCAAAACTGGGGATGCCAAGCCAATGACGATTCTCTTCAAATCGCTTGTTCTCTCTCTAGGCAGGCGAAATTGCAGCCATGGAAAATATACAGAGAACTCTCACTGCCCGTGTAAGTACGATAAATCACCTAAATTACTGGGAATGGTTGAAGTCCCTTGACCTGTACTCCTTGAAATGCAGGCGAGAAAGATACATGATAATATATACTTCGAAAATGCTAGAGGAACTAGTCCTAAATCTACACACGAAAATCACTCCCTACTAAAGCAAAAGATTCGACAGGAGATGCAACATTGCCCTAATGAAAAGCAGAGACGCCACGAGTACACTAAGAGACAACACAATAAGTGTCAGGGGCCCAAGACTGTTCAACTGTCTCCCAGCATACATAAGAGGGATTACCAATAAACCTCTGTCTGTCTTCAAGAAGGCTCTGGACAGGCACCTAAAGTCAGCACCTGACCAGCCGGGCTGTGGTTCGTACGTTGATTTACGTGCGGCCACCAATAACAGCCTGGATGATCAGGCTTTGATTCACCCGGAGACCTGGTCATGGACCGGGCAGCGGGGGCGCTGACCCCCCGGAACACCCTCCAGGCATTTTCCAGAGAGCTGAGGAGGAGTTGTTGAGGTGGTTCGGATATTTAGGAGAGATGGAACAAAACAGAATGATTTGGAGGACGCATCAATCTGTAGTGGAAGGAAGGCGGGCTAGGGGTCGGCCTAGGAAAGATTGGTGGGAGGGGGTTAGTTTAATATGTTTATTATGCACCCCATACCCATCCTGTGGGCGGTAGTCAAAAGATTACAGAGGTACATAATTGGTCCAGGGACTGGACTCCAAAGTTTTGATAGCTGAGCAAGTTACAGAGGTAATGAACTCACAATTTACAAAGGTAATGAACTCACAATTTACAAAGGTAATGAACTCACAATTTACAAAGGTAATGAACTCCAGGTAAGTCTGGTCACAATCATGACAAGTTACAAAGGTATTTACAGATTACAGAGGTACGTAATGGGTCCAGGGACTGGGCCCCCAAAGTTTTGATAGCTGAACTAGGTACAAAGGTAATGAGCTCACAAGTTACAAAGGTAATGAATTCTGTAGAATGGTTACTTACGTTTATACTTTGGCTACAATCATGAACAAATTATAGAGTAATGAGCAATTCACACTTCCACACCCGGTCACAACTGTAATGAGTTACTGGTGCAAATATTGATTGTTGAGTCACACACACCACACACACACACACACACACACACAACACACACACACACACACACACACACACACACACACACACACACACACACACACACACACACACACACACACACACACACACACACACACACACACTTTAGTTTAATATCTTTATGCACCCCATAGGGGGTAAAGGAGGTTTTGTCAGTAAGGGGCTTGGACTTCCAGCAAGCGTGTGTAAATAAATTAGATAGGAGCGAGTGAAAAAAAAGTGGTTTCCGCGACTTGACGTGCTGTGGGAGTGTGAGCAAAGTAACATTTATGAAGGGATTCAGGGAAACCAGTTAGCCGGACTTGAGTCCTGGCGGTGGGAAACACGGTGCCTGCACTCTGCAGGAGGGGTGGAGATGTTTGCAGTTTTGAACGGTAAGACAGCATACCACAATTTTTATTATGATACTAATATTGCACCATATGTGACATGACTCCACTACGCACTACTCCACCCATATACTATATATATGGGTGGAGTAGTGCGTAGCGGACTTATACCACATAATATTGGTATGATAAAAACTATGGTATGCTGAGAGCGGACACAGGTGGTAGTGTTGATAACATGTTGTATTAAGAGTATTTTATCATAAACAGTATGTTAAGGATCCACCAGCCTGTGAATACACCCACCTGACACATTATTTCAACACTAACGCTCTGACCTCCTTACTCTCACATTTATATTCATAATGTTATAACAAGAAGTTGATAGTCATAAAAATAACAACTCGCCACATGGTACTTTAAAAGTCCCCATTAATTTATTCACCAAAACCCGTGGTTAGTTATAGTGGGGAATGATAGTGAATGATCACAAATATAGACAAGGATATCAATCAAGGTGCTGTGTGTCTGTCAGACTGTGTTGTACCACTGATCTGCGAGTGCTGTGTGTCTGTCAGACTGTGTTGTGCCACTGATCTGCGAGTGCTGTGTGTCTGTCAAACTGTGTTGTGCCACTGATCTGCGAGTGCTGTGTGTCTGTCAGACTGTGTTGTACCACTGATCTGCGAGTGCTGTGTGTCTGTCAGACTGTGTTGTACCACTGATCTGCGAGTGCTGTGTGTCTGTCAACTGTGTTGTGCCACTGATCTGCGAGTGCTGTGTGTCTGTCAGACTGTGTTGTACCACTGATCTGCGAGTGCTGTGTGTCTGTCAAACTGTGTTGTACCACTGATCTTTCGAGTGCTGTGTGTCTGTCAGACTGTGTTGTACCACTGATCTGCGAGTGCTGTGTGTCTGTCAAACTGTGTTGTGCCACTGATCTGCGAGTGCTGTGTGTCTGTCAAACTATGTTGTGCCACTGATCTGCGAGTGCTGTGTGTCTGTCAGACTGTGTTGTACCACTGATCTGCGAGTGCTGTGTGTCTGTCAGACTGTGTTGTACCACTGATCTGCGAGTGCTGTGTGTCTGTCAAACTGTGTTGTGCCAAACTGATCTGCGAGTGCTGTGTGTCTGTCAGACTGTGTTGTACCACTGATCTGCGAGTGCTGTGTGTCTGTCGGGACTGTGTTTGTACCATGATCTGCGAGTGCTGTGTGTCTGTCAGTCTGTGTTGTACCACTGATCTGCGAGTGGTGTGTGTCTGTCAGACTGTGTTGTACCACTGATCTGCGAGTGCTGTGTGTCTGTCAGACTGTGTTGTACCACTGATCTGTGAGTGCTGTGTGTCTGTCAGACTGTGTTGTACCACTGATCTGCGGGTGCTGTGTACTCACCTAGTTGAGGTTGCAGGGGACGAATCCAAGCTCCTGGCCCCGACAGACACACACAGTGTGTCTGTCAGGCTATGTTGTACCACTGCTCTGTGGGTGCTGTATCTGTCAGGGTGTGTTGTACCACTGAACTACGGGTGCTGTGTGTCAGGCTGTGTTGTACAGAGGACACTGTACTCCCCACCTCCAGAACTGCACCATCCAGAGTACAGAGGCACTGTACTCCCCACCTCCAGAACTGCACCATCCAGAGTACAGAGGCACTGTACCTCCCAGAGTCACATACACTCACGACACATTACATGTGTTATTTGCTATATTTAATTCTTATGTTGATAAATTTACACTATTTCTATAAAGCCAAGAATATACACTGAGAGGTTTATGTCTCTCAGTATATATACACTGAGAGATGTATATCACTCGGGTCATATACACTTCTGTCATTTCTGTACTTAACTGCATGTCATATTTTCTATTTTTTTAAGAGTAAAATTTGGTACGATTTGAGTATTTTCTTTTCCTTGAGTGCAGGTATATGTTGTGATGAGGAGGTGGAGTGTGTTGTGGTGTGTAGTGGTGGTAGGAGTGACAGTGATGGCCCCTACCACCATTCCCAAGCCCGTGGTCCAGCCTAGGATAGATTCCAACCCTGTGGCTCCTGTTGCTGGTGACGCTGATGCTGCAGGTGGTACCACCAACGTCATCAGTAACGGAGAAGATGTGGCCACCATATCATCAACATCAACAACCCTGGACCCTCTGGAAGAGTTCTGTCGTGAAGCTTGTAAGGAAGGTGTTGGTGGTCCAGAGTGCGACTGTCCTGACCACCCCTTTGGTTAGTGGTTCCCTGGTGACCTTAAGTGGTTCCATGGTACCCTGTGGAACCCCCCCCAAGACCATTGGTAGTGTGGTGACCAGTGGTTGACCCTGGTGCCTGGCTAGGCCCATGGAACATAAGTTAAGAATCTCGGCTCTTTGTAAACTGTGTTGTATATGTGAGCCGAGGACTATGTTGTGATAAGGTGAAGGTATGATGCACACACCTTACTGGTAACACACACACACACACACACTTATGTACACATAAATGTATGTACACATAAATGTATGTAATCACATGAATACTCAAATATAATTAAATGCACAAATTTTGTTTTTATTATTCTTATATTAATACTTTAAATACTTTTATGAATGAACAATTTTGGCTGTACGTATAAAGGTTTTATGTGCGAGGAGCTTAGACATCCAACAGGCGTGTGCGAGATAGATTTTTTTAGATTTTGCCACCGAAGTGGCTAGTTTATTGTGCACCCCATATCCATCCTGTG
>NC_069461.1:26573039-26574984 GCF_026875155.1 Cherax quadricarinatus
CTCCTTATTTCCTCCATTCACCATCTCATTTCGATGTCCTGCTACACCGACACGGTTCTATTCCAGCAGGACGAGGTATCCGTCGGTTTGTCCCGGTTTAGACAGTTGTGACTCCATAAAACTTCACTATCCTCGGGACGGGAACAACGCAGTCTAACGTGTTCACTCGGAGCAAGGTGACTTATTTCACTTCACGCATTCTCTTAACTTAGTGTTATTATCATTAATTACATTACAATTCACAAGACGATTTAATGTCTCATAATTATTATACACATTAGAGGTCACTCATTAAGATCTGGGACCGATGAGTGAGGATTAACTCACGGGTAATTTTCCCTGGACACATTCCATGGCGGCGCACCCGTCACCCCCGGTCCTACCATTATTCACTAATTTTACCACTTAATTACAGCAGTGCCGTCTATCACGTTCCCTCACTCTTCACCAGGGACAGTCACGACACTTCCTATTATGAAGTGAGGCCTATATTAATCCTTAGGCCGCCATGAAACGCCAATTTCCTGGTCCCATTGTTTTCACAGCCTCTTAACCCCATTCAAAACACTCCCGCTTCTTCCATGCCCTATGTCGACCTATACCCCCGCACATCCGCACAGGCGCAGCGGGAATCAAGCTGGTTCCATTCCATTTTCAATACATTTTGACCCAAATCAACAACATTAAACACTTATTAGGCACTATAGCTTCGGAAATTAAATAATTTCCTCAGGTGCTAATGTTAAAATTGTGAAAAATGATTTATCTTGCTTATATTAGATCATTATACCTGGAATATACCTGGAGAGGGTTTCGGGGGTCAACGCCCCCGCGGCCCGGTCTGTGACCAGGCTCATGGTGGATCAGGGGCTGATCAGCCAGGCTGTTCCTGTTGGCCGCATGCAACCCTGAAATGTCAAAGGGGAACCTCGTAGGTATGGTAACCTTAGACCTGCAAAAGGCCTTCGATACTGTCAACCACAATATATTATGTAAGAAACTTCAAGCTATCGGTATAGGTTCTGTAGACTGGTTTAAGTCCTACCTTAGCAACAGGAGACAAATAGTCAAAATCAACAAAAACAGAATCAGAACCCCTGCCGATAACATGTGGAGTTCCCCAAGGTAGTATTCTGGGTCCCTTATTATTCTTATGTTATGTCAATGATATGCCTATCAGTGTCAAGTGCAAACTCCTACTGTACGCAGATGACAGTGCTCTGTTAGTGTCGTAAAGACCCACAAGGATATTGCTAATGTTTTAACACTGGAACTGGAGTCCTGCAGCAAATGGTTAGTAGACAACAAACTAAACATTACACCAGGGAAAAAATGAAGGGGCCAGTAGGGAAATTTTTCCCCGCGCGCTCACCGAAAAATCGAAAAAATATGGAAAATTGAGTTATATATACTGAAAAATAGCTCAACTCTTTGGCAACACAAGGTACCAGAATGAATGTTCTACACGTTTCTACAAGAAATTATAGTCTTTATATCAGGTATGGTGACGGCGATGTTGGTACCGAGTCTGCTCACGGCCTATATATTTTTTGGAGTTATTTTCTTTTTTTTTATCGCCTTTTCTTGCATTATTCTTTCTAATATAATAAGTGACTATTTGGGATCATAAAACAGTAGGCGGGACTTATCCGCAGACTTAGTGATTACCGGGAACCAGATGGGAACGCCCTCAGCATGTTCCAGCGCCTGAGGTTGCCAGCCAGGAATCACCCATTTTTTACGCTCATATATCACTCTACGGGTTATTTGTCTATCAGAATTGATCTAATATGATATAAAAAACACTCTAAATAACATACAAAAAATGTTATATACTCTAGGGGTGAATAAAATAGCCATAATATGACGAAAGATTAAACCGGGAATATTTTGATAAATATTGATCCATGTCCCATTCTTTAGTCTTTGATAAGGAAAAAGGGGA
>NC_069461.1:26575484-26605839 GCF_026875155.1 Cherax quadricarinatus
TGGTTTTCCTTCCTTGTCCTTTTAAAAAGCACAAATATCCCACATGGGGGGGGCCCAAACCCTGGGGACGTTGGCCCCCCAATGGAAATGTAGACAGTCTCGATCCATGATCAGGATCCTTTATGGTAGTCCGGGAAAATGGAAAATTTCCTTTTTACTTATTGTCCAGGATCCGTTCATGACCAATGAGGGTGTCCCGTAGCTCGATCGCTGGCGCACTCACCTCACACACTGAGGTCTTGGGTTCGAATCTCCTCCGGTACGGCTGGAAAACATTAGGGGAGTGTTTCCATAAGACACCTGCTGTCCCTGTCCCTGTTCACCCATCAGTTTAAATTATTATTATTATAATAAAAAAGAAGCGCTAAGCCACAAGGGCTATACAGCTCCATCAGTTTAAAAAATGGGTACCTGGGGGTTAGTCGATTGGTGTGGGTCGCATCCTGGGAAAAAGTGATCTAATTTGTCCGAAATACTCAGCATAATAAAGGGCTTTCTATATAGTAGTATGTCACTGATGTCAGCTAGGACTGTATACCTTGTACATGTACTTGTAGTAAATAAAGATTTAAAAAAAATATCCGTCCAAGACCCGTTCATTAACAGTCCGTCCAGGATCCGTCCATCAACAATCCGTCATGGATCCATCTGTTAGTAATCCGTCCAGGATCCATTCATGAGCAGGCCGTCATGGATCCGTTCGTCGGCAATTCGGCACTTTCTTAGATCTTGTTTGTGAATGATGGGAAATCAGTTACAATTAATTTAAGGTCCATGAAGACATTTTCAGTGTTTTCGGTGTTAAGTAGTTAAGTATTAATGACGACGACATTCTTCTGCCCGAAATACCTCGCCATGATAATGGCTTTCTTTGCACTTACAAAATCCCTTAGCAGTTTCTTCACCTCCTCCTCATCTGTATGTATGTCGTCCAACACTTGTTGGTGTATTCCTTGCTGGTGTCCCCATCTGGTCTGTCCCCCCAGAGTCCTTCCTTTCTCTACTGTAAATACTTCCTTAAATCTCGTGTTGAGCTCCTCACATACCTCTTGATCGTTTCTTGTGAGTTCTCCACCTTCTTTCCTCAGCCTTATCACCTGGTCCTTGGCTGTTGTCTTCCTCCTAATGTGGCTATACAGCAGTTTCGGGTCAGATTTGACTTTCAATGCTATGTCGTTTTCATACTGTCGCTGGGCCTCCCTCCTTATCTGTGCATACTCGTTTCTGGCTCTTCTACTAATCTCCTTGTTTTCCTGGGTCCTATGCCTCCTGTACCTTTTCCATTCTCTGTTGCACTTAGTTTTTGCCTCCCTACACCTTCGGTTAAACCAAGGACTCGTTTTGGTCTTCCTATTATTTCTGTTTCCCTTGGGAACAAACCTTTCCTCTGCCTCCTTGCACTTTGTTGCACATATCCATCATCTCGTTTACTGATTTTCCTACCATTTCTCTGTCCCACTGAACCTCCTGCAGGAAGTTTCTCATACCTGTGTAGTCCCCCCTTTTATAGTTTGGCCTGTCCACTTCAGTTCCTGTTACCTTCTCCACTTGTAACTCTACTATATAATCAAAATTCAGAACCACGTGATCGCTAGCTCCAAGGGGCCTCTCGTAAGTGATTGTCCTCAATGTCTGAACTGCTCAGGGTGAACACAAGATCCAGTCTTGCTGGCTCTCCTTCCCTCTCTCTCTGGTTGTGTCCCTGACATGTTGATGCATGAGGTTTTCAAGTACCACATCCATCATCTTGGCTCTCCATGTTTCGGGACCCATGTGGCTCCAGGTTTTCCTAGTCGATCTCCCTGTGGTTGAAATCGCCCATTACCAGTAACTTTGCTCTGCTCGAGTGAGCTCTTCTTGCCACCTCAGCCAGTGTGTCCACCATCACCTGTTGTTTTCTTCGTACTCCTCTCTTGGCCTCCTGCAGTTCTGTGGTGGGTTATACATCACTCCAATGACTACTTTATGTTCTCCGGACTGAATTGTACCTACGATGTAGTCTCTTTCTCCAATCATGTGCATGCCTTCCATTTCCTCAAATCCCCATCGGTGTTTTATGAGCAGTGCAACCCCTCCTCCCCCTCTACTCCTATCTTTCCTCAGGATCTGATATCCCGTTGGGAAGATTTTGTCTGTTATTGTCTCAGCGAGTTTTGTTTCTGTGACTGCTATGATGTCTGGGGATTTCTCACTGATTCTTTCGTTCCACTCCTCATGTTTATTCGTTATTCCATCCGCGTTTGTGTACCAAACTTTCAGTTTCTTTTCTATCATTGTGGTCATGCAAGAATATTGGGGTTGGGGGAGCGAGAGCCTTGGTGGGGGCCTATATGGGGCTGTGGTGTAGGTGGGGTTTGTGATGATTGGGGTGGGGTCAGAATGCCCATAAGGGACAGCTGTTGGGGTGAGGTTTGTGATATGGGGGTTGGTGGCAGAGGGAACAGTGAGTGGGTTGTAATATAGGATGCTCAGTTGCGTTGGGAATGTCGCGGTTGGAGTCTTTTGGTGGGAGATTCTGTGGGGTGTGTTTGCCCTTCCTCCTGTGTCTGGGTCCTGCTCATCTTCATCATTGCCTCTCCGTATATGTTCTACAGTGTTGCTGGCATACCAGTGTTTCCTGTAGTGGCTTAGTTAAGAACAATTTAACGAGCATTGCAGTACTGGGTAACTCCTTTGGCTACCGAAAACGGTTTTTTTTAAGTGGCACATGCAAGAGGTTCATCTATAAACATAGTAAGTTTGTGCTGATTTGCTTGTGCACAGAGTGAACATTCGTCTGTCATTCCAAGGCATGTGTGCTAGAAGTGCTGCAGGATTGTTGTAACTAATTGCAAGAGTATTGCGGTGGATTTCACTGACCCAGGACATTATGCAAGCATCACTACCAATGTAGGCTTAATATGAGTGAGGAATGCCTGGCCTGATGGGTGACCTTGAGAATGGCACTATAAGCCACCCCCCTGCATGCCACTTACACCCATATTGCATGTGTCTAGTGAGGTGAATGTCCCTTCCTCGACTTTCCTATTCACCGGTATCCCTTAACTCATCTCATTATCGTCATATGGGATAAGGGCGGGTTTAGCTGATCCAGGCTAAACAGCACTCCAAGCCAGCCAGTCCAGGACAAGTTAGCCTGCAGTTACAGCTGCTCTGACCCCCAGTACATCTTTGTGAACGTTCTACAGTGTTCTGGCTGTACCATTGTTTTCCTGCATTGAGAAAGCAAAGCGAGGGTAGTCCAAGCCAGCACTGCCGAGGAAGCCAGTGTGAAATCTGCTTCCATTGTGTCTGCACTGCTTTGCATTGCCAGTAAAATGACAGTAAAAACAAATATTTACCTAGTGGCTTAGTGTGGGTTGATAAGCCAGATGGCTTTAAAGAGTGAGCAATGTTAGGTAGAGCAGAGTAGTTTTTGGTCTCTACCACCATCACCTACATATCTCTCCATGCTTGTACATTTCAAACCACCGCTCACTGACCAGGTGAAGCAAGAAGATATTCTGAGCACCAACGAGAAAGCCGAGGTTCTGTAAGTCATCAGAAAGCGCATTCTCATCCCTCAGAAGTCCCCCGTGTTATGTTGCTGTCACCTGTGAGAGAAAGGCATTTGTAAGCCTATATTAAGACTTCAAAAGGCTCAGAGTGTATTTCAGTGACTCATGAAATCGTAATGACACTGTCAGTATAGATACTGAATCCCCTTACATGTGTTGTATTGTGTTTATATAGAAGATCCCTAAGCCTAGTGACTGTGTGACGTCACGGGATGCGCATGACGGAGTGGGACCTGCTACCTCGCCCTCACTCCATGCTTAGACATACAGGCAGGCAGTAACATGGCAGGCTGGGCCCTTCTCTTACCACAGTCTGACAATACATAGTGTTACCATCCAACAAGTGTGTTTACCTTCAACCATCATATCTCCTTCCGAACCCCCACGACAAATTGGTGCCAGCAGAGGGCCTGTAATTCTGACGATTACAGTGATTTCTGAAGATAAATTTCTACTGAGCCAGTTGCCATCTTGTGACGCTAGGCCTGCCGAGAAGGGTAATGCTCGACCTACCTCAAGCCAGCTACCCGACCAAGCGTCTACTAGCCTCTACATTATTCACTGGTCAGTCTCCTTATATTAGTGTTCATCTGCTCATTTGCATCACTCCCGAGGGGTTGACCCGAGTTTGCAAAGTAAGCCAAATCAGCACGACAGTCTGTGGTGGGGGAGTCAGACCAAGTCCAGTCCAGCCTAGCCCTACACCATCCAGCCTTGCCTGCCAAGCCAGCTTTCCACCCCTGCTGTGCTCATCGTTAGAAGTTATCAAGCCATTCTGTGTGAAAGGTTAAGTAAAGCCAGCCAGCAACTAACCCAGGTGACTAACCAAGTACTCAAGCAAGCCACGTGGGTACAGTCTTCTTCATCACTTTGTGCTTCAAGTTCCAAGCTATTCTGAGTATTTTATCATCCCTGTGGTGTTGTGGTATTTCGTGGGTTTGTTTTAAGCCAGCCTGGCTTAGAATATTTTCACGCCTAGTGAGGGTGTCCCCAGTGAGGCTTACACCATTCATCCCATAGGCCCAGTCACCACGCGGTGTCTCACCACCGCCCTGCCTCCATCTCAAAAAACCTATTCCATATTTTAACCCACCTGATATTGTACCCTTAATTACGGCTTCTAGCCCATATTTTTAGGACCACATAGGGTGTCAAGGATCCAGCGTGGGTCTTTCATCATTTTGTACCATTGGTAAAAGCACCATGTGTGTGTCCATCTTCGATTTAAAGCGATTTAAGAGCTCGATCCTTCCATGAGGCCTGGTCACAGACCGGGCCGTGGGGCGTAGACCCCGGAACGCTACTCTCTAGATAAACTCCTGGTAACGGTAAAGCGGCCTGAGTTAATAACTGTAAGGAAGTACCCCCCCCAAAACGACAACTGAATACAAACCATACACGGCCGGGGATAGAACCCGCTATCAGAAGAGTCTCAAAACTCCCAGACCGTCGCGTTACCACTGACCAGCTAGCCACAACAAGATTTCCCAACTAGTTATAATTTCCAACACCATAGGAAGGTTAGCAAGGGCACCACTGTGACCACAATGGCAATTTTATCAGACGAATCTCAGCAAGCATTGGCCGTGACGACTCCTCACAGGGGTTCCCTAAGCTAACCTTACCTATGTGTAGAAATATACCTATTTGGCGAATCTATATAGTGGCTACTGGTCCAGTGATATCACGAACGGACTGGAGTTTTGAAGACTCTCTGATCGCGGGTACTATCCCCGCCGCAGTATATGGTTTTGTATTACAGTTGTAGTGTCTCCTTACATTTATTAACTCCAGGAATACATTACCTGGAGTTTAACCTAAGCGAGTTCCGGGGGTCAACGCCACCCACGGCCCCGTCGTGACCAGGCCATCCTGGTTTGGATCAGAGCCTTGATTACCAGGCTGTTACTGCAGTCTGCACGCAATCCAATGTATGAAGCCACAGCCCGGCTTGGTCAGGTACCTACTTAGAGGTGCATGCCAGTGCCGCCTTGAAGACAGCCAGGGTCCTATTGGTAATCCCCCTTATGTTATGCTGGGAGGCAGTTTACAGTCTCGGGCCCCTGACACTTATTGTATTGTCTCTTAACGAGCTATTGACACCCCCTGCTTTTCAATGGGGTTATGTTGCATCAATCTGAACGATCCTTTTGCTTTCGATTGTAGTGATTATCCGTGTCAAGTTTCAGTACTAGTCCCCCCTCTCGGATTTTCCAGGTGTTATATAATCATGTATCCGTCCCGCTGCGTTCCAGGAATACAGGTTTAGAACCTCAACGCTCCCATTAATTGAGGTGTTTTTATCTCCGTTATGCACGCCGTGAAAGTTCTCTTTACATTTTCTAGAGTCAGCAATTTCACCTGCATGAAAGTGCTGTTAGTGTGCAGCAATAGTCCAGACTATATAAAACGAAGCGAGCCTGAGAGTTTCATTATGGGCTTGGCATCCCTAATATTGAGTTTCTCAATATCCATCCTGTACATTTTTCTAGCAGGAAGCGATAGATACAATGTTATAGTCCTAGAAGGTGATATCTTCCGACATGAGCAACCCCAGGTCTTTGACTTTGGTTTTTCGTTCTATTTTGTGGCCGTAAATCTTTTTTTTGTACCGATGAAGTTTTAAGTTCCTCATTTTACCATGATCGAGTAAATGAAATTTTCTCATCAATGAACTTCATATTGTTTTTCTGCAGTCGTCCCACTGAAAGATTTGGTTGATTGCTGCCTTGAGCCATGCAAGTGTCTGCAATGAAAACATCTGTCATGCAGATTCGGAGTGTCCATCAGCAAAGGAAGACACGGTGCTTGGCTGACATCACTTGTGTATGGTCAGATAGAGGATGAGAAACAAGATGGGAGCGAGTACTGGTGGGCCTTGATGGAACAGAGCTTTTCACCATAGCCGCCTTCAGACTTTACTCTGTTTGACTACTGCACTACTCTTTGTGTTCTGTTTGTGAAGTAATTATAGACCCCTCTGACCAACTTTTCCTGTTATTCCTTTTAGCACGCATATTCTTGTGTGCGATTACGCCCCCCCCCATGGGGGTCACACTTTTCGTAAGACTTTTTTGCAAAGTCTGATATATTACATCTGCATATCTTTTTGTCTTCTAGACGCAATCTAGGACCTTGTCGTAGTGATCCAGTAGTTCTGGGACAGACAGATACGACCTGCTCTAAACCCAGTTGCCCTGGTTTGTGTAATTGGATGGTATCTAGATGGGAGGCGATCTTGCTTCTTAGACCCTTTCAAAGATTTTTAAGATATGGATGTTGTGCTATCGTGACTGGTAGTGTCATTGCTATTGCTTTACTGCGCCCCCATGTGTGGAGTGGGGCTACTGGCTGTTGTTTTTAGTAACTGGGGACGACCCACCGTGTCCCATAGCTCCCTCTCCCATAGGATGGAAAAAGCACGTGATAGGGACATTGCTTGCAGTTCTGAATGAACCACGGAGTTCCATGAGTCTGGCCCTGGGGCAGAGTATGGGCATTGTCATGTTATCGCCTGTACGAAGTCATATTTGCGAACAGGATAGTCATCAGAAGGCATTGTGTTAACCAATTCTCTGCTCTCTCTCATAAAAAAATTAATTTTGAATCTCGTGACTCTCAGTCCCTGGTTAGCGGGCTTCCAAAAGGACTGAGTCATATTGGGGACTTGAGTAGCTCACTCATTTCCTTTCTGTCATCTGTGTAGGAACCCATCTGTTTAAGTTAGTGTCCCAATACTGGACTTTGTTCTCGACTTTGATTTGGCATAGAGAAAAAAATACTTTGGGTTTGCTTCGATTTTCATTTATGGCCTTTTAGGTTCTGCCCACAATTCCTGACTCCTAAAAGATATCCTTTAGCTTAAGTTCGATGTTTTGCAATTTTAACATGTGTGGGTTCGAACTACGTTGATGGGTAAAAATACACACGTAGTCTGGAAGGTACGTATTGTGGATAAACGGGTAGTAAGGTGGAAGGGACGCCAACAGCCCGAACCTGCCTTCTCTCTGCCCCTTGACCATACTGAACTGAGGAGTGCCCATGGGCGAGGGGGCGCTTGAAATCCTGCTAGGTCAGCACAATATGAATACAGCCAGTATTCACGCAGAGACGGTTGTAGTGAGTCATCACCTGGTACACTGGTACTGGTAACTGGTTACTACTACTGATCACATTTCTCTGACCATGTAACTCCCAACGCATTTCAGATATATTGGCCTCGATTTACCGCTCTGTTATTCTTTTCCGCTCGCTGTGAAGGGAGTGCCTGTCTCTTCTATAATACATCCTACCTCCTCCATTTCTTGCTCCGATTGTAACAGAGATAGCGTTCCCTGATCGTTTCCCTAGGCTAACCTCACTAGATATTGGTAATACTATCCTTCCTGTTGGGATATTTCAAACGGAAACGTTAATGTTCCCACTGATCAGCATGATGACTTTGTTGCAACATGTGACCTGACTGTAAATTCCTTATGATTGATCCTCTGTAAGACCTTTTAATAATGACCTAGTGAATCAGTATTCAGAACTACTTTAAGCCTGCCACTGAAACCTCTTGGTACTAACTCAGAACCAACAAACTACCATAATAATCATACCTCCTTCAAAAACCAAACTTATTACAATGATTTCTAATCTTCGTAGCACTGAAACGTACTGCCCCCCCCCCTTCCGCAGACTAGGCCAGCCTTATAGAAAACATCGTAACCACGGAATGCTGAGCTCTTCCAAACTGGCCCTTGGCTGTTTGTTTTGTTGTTTTTGTTGCTGCCAGAGAGACGAGTATGACCAGAGCTGCGGCAAAGCATACTGGAAAATTTTGTCAAACGGTCCTTAATGCTCAACACCCCACTTAGCCGGGCATGGAGTGACATAAATAAAATTAAGGGTAACAGAACTGGCCAGATCGCGCACCCACATCCCTTTCATAGGGCGAATGATTAGTCAGTGCTTTGGCTGCCTACATCTACTATGACAATCTTCCAGTACCACACAGGCAAAATTAAATTACAAATATGATGCCAAGGGAGAAGACTTGTTTGCTTAATTCGTCAGCAAGGCAGATTATGCACAACAATCCCTTTCACTAATTATGAACTTGATGCAGCACTAAGGGCAAACTCCACGTCGCCTGGTGAGGATGGTATTACTTACAACATAGCTCAGATTGCAGTGTCGAGTACCAGGTAATCCATTACTTGAATAATAATAAATGAGCTATGTAACTGGGGAGCTCCCTCAATCTTGGACCAAAGCCTCATCATTCCAATTCCTAAGCGCCAATCAACAAAAAGCATTTCGCCCAATATCACTTATTAGCTCTTGTGTAAACATTTTGAGATAATGATTCTTAATCGTCTCATTACAGATCAAACAATTTTGTCTCCCCGGTTACATGGTTTCATGCATGGAAGGAGCGTGCATCATTGCATAGCCACCTTCTCCACCCTGCAGCACTGACAGCTCATACACTACCTTCCTGACCTTAAACCCTTTCGATGTAGCCAACCGACATGTAATCATTAGAGAACCTTGCCAGAAGGATGTTGGAGGATGGCGTTCTCCGCTGGATTAAAGGCTACCTGTCTCAACTAAAATCGTCTGTGTGTTCCAGGGACATAGAAGTGTAACAAAAGACATTTGAGTTTAGGAACCCCACAGGGAGTGTGTGCTTCAGTCCCACAACTGTTCGATTTACTATTTAATACATTAACTTATGCTATGCCTGTCAGCCCCAACATTAAGTGAATAGTTTTGCTGATGATATAATGATTCACACACCGGATTTCTCCACACCCAAAACATCTTAATCATGTACTAGCCTCGTGTCAGGACCTGGATTGAAAATCTCTACTGATAAAACAGATACCAATAGCGACCCCTCCTCGACAGAGAGAGCACAGTTCGTCAGATCCAATTGCATGAGGGTCTCTTCTAAATATGTAAGCAGATACAGTTAACAAGCATTAAGGTATCCACTTACATTGACTGTGTAACAAGATCATTGTCGGCCAACAAAGAACGACTAAGAGCACAAAAGTTGTGGCAGGGCTTCACCCCAGGTATGGTGCTAATGTTAAAATTGTTAAAATGATGTATCTTGACTTATATAGATTCATTGGTTGATATGCTGCGCCAACTACTTCTCTGTGTCTGACTGGAAGCTTGGATGGGCTGGAAAAATGCAGAACGAAGCAATGAGGATCATTTTAGGATGCCCTTCTTACTGTGCCAAAATTTCTAAATCTGCAAAAAGAACTAGGAAATTCCTAGCACAGAGATCGTGTTACTGAAAGAAATACCCTAATTGAGGTTATAATAAGGCTCAGGCAAGCTCATTCAAACACCTGCACAGAAGCCCTCCAAAACTTTCCTCAGCACTGGTGAACCCTCCTCTATATGGATCGAAAAAACTGAACGACCTCCGCATGAATCAGATACATGACTATGTCAGGTAAGGGCAACAGGCGGCACTACTCCGATCCATGGAAATAATTACCCTATTCCAAACTACCCAATCCTCCTTCCCCCCAAACTACTTCTTAAATCACAACCAAAACTTCGCCTGAAGCCAAACATGAGGCCTTATCTGTATTGATAACTTAGTCACACAGCACCCACTCTCGCAAAATTACTTACGCCTGATGGTTCTGATCACCAATCCACCAGTTGCAGCTGGTAGTGCTGCGTTGTCGAACAGAGTGATGGCTCTCTTAAAGAAATTGGAGCACGACATCAATAATTGGGCCTGCTAACTCCTTCAGACAGAACTGTTTTGCCATACGCCTTGCACTGAAATGCAATCTATGTATCAAAGATTGACAGTTTTAATTGTAACTGATTCCTGTTCCTCCATAAATGCTTTCCAACCATTAAGCCTAAATGTGCAGCTTGTGTCAAACCAGACACAGGTATGGTAGGATTGTGTACAGTGGAGTCCAGAGTGCACTGTCTGTGGATTCCATCTCACATTGGTCTTCAATTCATGATAGAACAGATAAATTGGCTAAGCTGTATGCCCTCAAAAAATGAGGGAGGAGATTACAATTTTGGCTTGTCAGGTAGTAGTTTTGAGACAATAATACGAAAAGAACTTCAACTGAATTTTATGGACTTAAGGCTCAGGAGATTTACACCATGAGTCCAACTACAATCACTCCTATACATGCAGGAGGAAGCCACATGTCTATGTGGTGTCATCCAACAAAATAATGCAGACCTCTTGGATGTCACTACCCCCCGGCTCCGGCTGGGTTACAGTATCTTTGGCAGGTTAAATCACCACCACCAGATGTAGACCTAACGAAATGTAAACTATTGCCAGATGGACATTGTCACACCCTGCGTCATTATGTACTTGAGTGTGTTGATAAATTATGAATTTCAAGAAACAACTCACTCAGAAATGATTCAAGAAATGGCTAAGTATTTTATCCACAGTGGTATATTACAGCCCTTCTGGAGAAATACCCTGACTTTTCTAGCTGTAAATAAAGCATTACACATATGTGCATGTGTGTGTGTGTGTGTGTGTGTGTGTGAGTGAGTGTGTGAGAGTGTGTGTGTGTGGTGAGTGTGTGTGTGTGTGTGTGTGATGTGTGTTTGTGTGTTTTGAGTGTTTGGTTTGTGTATGTATGTTGTTGTTGTGTGTGTGTGTGTTGTGTGTGTGTGATGTGTGTGTGTGGTGTGTGTGTGTGTGTGTGTGTTTGTTGTGGTGTGTGTGTGCACTCACCTAGTTAGAGATGCAGGGGTCGAGTCCAAGCTTCCTGTCCCTGTGTGTGTGTGCGTGTGTTTTGTGTGTTCGTGTATATGTGAATGAGGTGCGTGTGTGTGTGTTGTGTATATTGTGTGTGTTGTGTGTGGTGTGTTATGTGTGTGTGGGTACTCACGCAATTTGTACTCACCTTTTGTTGGTTGCAGGGTCGATCCTAGCGCCCCCCCTTTTTCCCTGGTCCCGCCTCTTCACCGTTTGCTACTAGGCCCCTCTCATCCCCTGCCTCCATGAGCTTTAACAAACCTCGTCTAAAACTGTGTAATGGTTCCTGCCTCCACTACGTCATTTTCTAGGCTAATCCAGTTTGGGGGGGTTGGCTGCCTTACAACTCTATAGTACTGAAGAAATACTTCCTACTATCTCTCTGACTCAATTTGTGACTTCAACTTCCAATTGTGGCCTCTTGTTTTCTGTGTCCCCTCCCTGGAACATCCTGGTCCTTGTCACCTGTCTATTCCACGCAGTATCTTGATAAGTCGTTATCATGTCTCCCCTGGACCCTCCTGTCCTCCATGTCGATCAGAGCCGAATTTCCCTTTAATCTATCTTCAAAGGAACACTCCCCTTAGCACTGGAACTAACTTGTTGCAAACCTTTTGATACTTTCTCTAGTTTCTTGCCGTGCTTTATCAAGTCGGGTTCCACAGGTGCTGCAATACTTCCAGTATGGGCCCTGAAATACACGTGACAAGTGTCTGAATGATTCCTTACTAGGTATCGAATGCTGGTTATCAGGTATTGCCAAGGCGCCCATATGCTGCATGCAGTTATCGATTGATAGTTTCTTCCGGATACATGCTCGGTGTTATACTCACCCCAAATCTTTCTCCTTGAGTGAGTATGGCAGTCTTTGGCCACCTAGCCTATACTCTGTGCTGTGTCTTCTGTGCCCTTCCCTATCTTCCATGACTTTGCATTTGGCAGGATTAAATTCGAGAAGCCATTTGCTGACCAGGTGTCCATGTCTGTTCCAGGTCTCTTTGAAGTCCTTGCCTGGTCCTCATCAGATTTTAATTCTCCTCATTAACTTTCATACATCACTGCCAAAACCGGGACCCTCTGAGTCTAAACCCTTCCATCATGTCGTTCATCATATACCCAAAAATAGCACTGGTCTCTAGGAACAGACCCCTGTGGGACCGCCGCTCGTCACAGGTGCCCACTGTATATAACATCGATTACGTACCATGACTCGTTATTTTTAGGTTTTTTTTTTTTTGCCTCCCTGTCAGGTATTCTCTGATCCCTAGCAGTGCCCTTCCTGTTATATGCTCCTGAATGCACTAGCTCTCACTAATCTCTTGTGAGGAACTGTGTCAAAGGCCTTCTTGCAGTCCCAAGAAGATGCAATCAACCCACCCCTCTCTCTCTTGTCTGTACTTCTGATATTTTTATATAAAAACTCCAGAGGTTTGTACACAGGATTTGCCTTCCGTGTGTGTGTGTGTGTGTGTGTAGTGTGTGTGGACTCAAACAATCAATATTAGCACCAATAACTCACTACAGTTTGTGATGTCGGGTATTGGAAGTGTGAATTGCTCCGTACTCTGACATATCACTATTGTTCGATGATTGTAGTCCATTATAAACGCAAGTAACCATTCTTAACAGTATTCATTACCTTTGTAAATGTTGAGTTCATTACCTTGTACATATTTTCAGCCATCAAGACATTTGGGGCCCAGTCCTCTGAACCCATTGTGTAGCCTCTATGAATCTGTTAATGCCCTTTGTAACTTGTCATGATTGTGACTAGACCTACATGGAGTTCATTACCTTTGTAAATTGTGAATTCATTACCTCTGTAACTTGCTCAGCCATCAAAACTTTGAGGCCCAGTCCCTGGACCCATTATGTACCTCTGTAATCTTTTTACTACCCGCCCACATGAATGGGGAATGGGTTGCAATAATAAACATATTAAACTGACTAGTGGAAGTGCACTTAAGAGACTCATGGATAAGGATAATACTGATGCTATTGATATTGATAATGTCTGTTTGCTATTTAGTAAGTTTTTCATTTTGCTGAGAAATGAATTCCTATCCCTGAAACTTTTATAATGAATCCAAACTAGAGAAAAACTATCCTATTTTAAGTCGGAATGTAAATAAAAAATCACTTCCCCATCAACTTCCTTGCACATAAGAAAACATAGTGCTAAAAATATACACGGTGTTAGGAATTTATATTGGGAACTCTGCTCTCAACAAATTTAAACTTTATACTCCAGTGATAAGTTTAATACTGGAGCTCCCCGTACTTTGGTGCTCATCTGACCAACGCTTATTATTGGTGATTATAATGCAAGACACAAAAGCATTAAAACTTCTCAGTTTGTTAATGTAATGGGTAATCAACTGTTGTCACTCTTAAACAGTCATAATATGTTCAAATGTAGGTGACCTTGAACCTACACATATCGTATGAGCGACCTTGATCTGTGGTCTGGGCTTCAACATTACTTATTGCCAGCTGTTAGTCTTCCCATCAGTAAACAGATATATCATCAGAACATTTCCCAAAGCTAACTTTCTCTAGATATTGGAAAAAACTATCCTTCCGTGGGATATTCAAACGGAAACGTTTTTTTATGTGTCCACTGATCACAAGAAGGACTTTGTTGCACTTGTGCTGAATGGTATAAATTCCCAATGAGTGTGTCCTCTGTCGAGACTTTTAACAATGACCTTGTGAGCAGTATTTCAGAACTTCTTAGATCCTCCACTGAAACCTCCTACTACTCTAAATCCAAATGACTTCCAAATACTCATAAGTCTATAAAAACATCCTATTACAATGTTTGCAAAATCTATCGCACATTTGAAACGTACTGCATCACGAGACTAAGGCCTTAGCCTATAGAAAACCATCGTTACCCCTGGAATGCTGAGCCTATTCCAACTGCCCTTGTTGCAGCCAGAGAGCGGTATGACAGAGCTGTCGCAAACAGACTGGGAACAATTTGTCCAATGTCTCAATCTCACACCCCACTTAGCCGGGTATGGAGGGATATAATAGAATTAGGGTAACAGCTTGTCAATCGCACACCCTAGTCGCTTACATTAGGGGAGAAAGATTTAGTCAGTGCTTGGCTGCCCACATCCAGCTATGACAATCTTCCCAGTGTCACACAGGCGAAATTAATGGACAAATATAATGCAAGGGAGAGACTGATTTGTTTTATGCTCAGCAAAGAAGACGACTGTAACTTTCCTTTCACTAACTTTGAACTTGATGTAGCACTAAGGGCAACTCCACGTCGCCTGGTGAGGATGGTATTACAACATACTCAGATTGCTGTGTCGAGTACCAGGTAATCCTTTACTTGAATTATATAGCATAAGCTATGTCACTGGGGAGCTCCCTAAATCATTTATTTATTTATTTTATTTATTATTAATTTGGACATAATACACAGATGTACAAAGAAATACAGTGGTTAAGTGTAACATGCCAAAAGCCCCTTGTATGCAGAGCATTATGGGCAGGCTTAAAATTAACTTAAGATTAACTAAGCAATGATATATTCATTGGTAAAAATTATAGTGAGCAAATAGCAATTAAGCACAAAAGAGTATTTCAAAGACAGGTTATATGATCATTTGCTGAGTTGCTGTGCATTCAATATTATTATTATTATAATCAAAAAGAAGCGCTAAGCCACAAGGACTATACAGCTGTGCATTCAATAGAATGGAGTATTCTGTTAGGTAATGTAATTAAAAAGACAAAGTTTGATAGGGTCACAGGTAAAACATTTATGAGATACAGTTATTCAGTATTTATTTAGTTGTGGGTGAGTAAGTGATTTTTAAGAAGAGACTTGAATTTATAAACAGTGTTTTTTTTTATATTCACAGGTAATGACTTCCAGATTTTTGTGCCTTTTATGTGCATTGAGTTTTTACATAGTGTGAGATGGACAGGAGGAACATCAAAGAGTGATCTGTGCCTTGTGTTATGGTCATGTGTTCTGTTGAGATCGACACCATGCCTAACCCTTCTAGGGTAGGGTAGGTGCCTGAGCCCGAGCCTTTAGCTCATAAGACTGTCATTCCCATTTGCCCCCTTGGGGCGGGGATGGCAGACCAGAGAGGCCTAGCTTGTGGCTAGGCCTGGGGACAGTTGGTCCCAAAAATGAGGAGGTACTTGTGCCTCCTCCCATGGGAGACTTAGGTCTCAGACACTCCCTAAAGAGGGAGCCAAGGCCGGGCCACCACTTGGACAAGGCCCGGGCCGGGAGAATACCGGCTAATCTTTAACTAACTAACTAATGTTCTGTTGAGGTTGGTAAGGAGAAGTTTGAGGGGAGGGTTTATATCCGAGTTAGGTGTTCTATGTATGTAGTAGGTACAATAATAAGTATGGATGTTTTGTACGGTGAATAGGTTCAGAGTTTTGAAAATTGGTGGAGTATGCTGTCTGTAGTGGGAATTTGTTATCATTCTGACTGCATGGACCAACAGCCTCGTTATTCCCATTCCGAAGCCCAATCAACAAAACTCATTTCGCCCAATATCCCTTACTAGCTGACGCCAAGCCCATGATGATTCTCTTCAAATCGTTTGTGCTCTCTAGGCTGGAATACTGCTGTACACTAACGGCCACCTTCAAGGCTGGCGACATTGCAGACCCGGAGAGTGTACAAAGAGCTTTCACGGCACACGTAAGTGCGATAAGGCATCTAAACTACTGGGAACGGTTGAAGGTCCTTGATCTGTATTCCCTGGAACGCAGGCGAGAGAGATTGGAGGGATTGGTACCAGACCTGCACACGAAAATCACTCCATGTGAAAGCAAAATACTTGAGGAGATGCAACATTCCCCCGTTGAAAAGCAGGGGTGTCACGAGTACACTGAGAGTTAGTTTAATATGCTTATTATGCAGCCCATACCCATCCTGTGGGTGGTAGTCAAAAGATTACAGAGGTACATAATGGGTCCAGGGACTGGGCCCCAAAGTTATGACAGCTGAACTAGTTACAAAGGTAATGAACTCCAGGTAGCTCTGGTCACAATCATGACAAGTTACAAAGGTAATGAATCATCCTCACTCCTATACAAGGTTACAATCATGAACAAATTACAAAGTAATGAGCCACTGACACGTCCATACCCGGTCACAATTGTAATGAGTTAGGTTAGGTTAGGTAAGGTTCGTCAGGAAACAGGACAAATGTTTCCTGACGCGGGTCTTAGTCAGATGATGACCCGCCTTTGGAGATTTTGGTCATCTGACCGAGGCCTTCCGCTGGCTTACCGGTCCACCCCTTTAAAAATTATGGTCATTTATAACCATTGTTTATGTAATGAGTTATAAATACAAATATTAAGTGGGTCATACACCCACACCAGCGCGCGCGCACTCACACGAGGGCGCACGCACAGACACATGCACACGAGCGTACAAACATACTGGAGCCGGTCTTGTTCCAACGTTCCTCATTACTCAATGCTTCAGTGCTCTTCCAGAGCTGAATGAGGAAGGAAGGCTGTAACGATGTTACTTTTTGCTCATGTTTTTTTTTTTTTACTGGACCACGAACTTTGCCATGCTATATCTCTGCTCCAAGTGGTCAGATTGGGTCGAACTAAACTTTCAATTGTAGATAAGACTTGTACACTCACCCTATCAGAGCAAGGCATGTGTTACATGCACAGCCGCAGACCTGAAGGTGACTAGGATGGCAGTTTACAACCTCAAGAAAGCAGCTACCTCACTCCCACTTGGCACCGTACCACCTAGGAAGGTGGGGTCTGGAGCTCCCAAAAAGACTTCTCTTGTAAAGTAAAAGGACACAAGTGCAACTAATGTGACATTTTTATTGTGGCAACGTTTCGCTCTCCAGGAGCTTTGTCAAGCCGCGTCAATAACTCCTCTGTTTTTAGCTAAATTTCTTTTCACTGTGTGAAGCACTCCCCATGATTCTTAGCATTTTCATGAACAATAATCCTTTCAGGTGCTTTCCACTGGGTGAATCCACTTTCCTGCTCCAGTGAGGATTAATGGTGTTACTGGGAATAGAAAAGACAACAGATATAAAATGCAGACTTTTTAGAAGGGGAATAGACCAGCCATGAGAGTGTCATTTTCTCACCTCGACCATTTCCCAGTTTCCTCTTGAACCAAGTTTTGTTCATTGAACAGTTCATTGAACTGTTCATTGAACTGTTCAATGAACAGTGAGGGGTCTTTCCTACCAAAGGGTAGGAAAGACCCCTCACTGTTCTGGAAATACTTCGAACCCAGCTTTATCATTTCTGTTCTCAATGATCAGACAGAATTGATTTTCCAGTTCCCATGTCGAACTTCTGAAATCCACTGTCAGTTTGAGGCTCTTCGACACCATCCAGTTCATTAGGTTCAGTGTCATCAGGTTCAGTCTCGTCAGGTAAATTTCATCAATAAACTCAACATCACCACCACAACCATCGTCTTCCCCTCCTGTTATGTCCACATTCTTTGGCAGCCTTACTTTTCATGTCGTCATGCTCGGATTTATCTGACTTGACTTCCTCCTTGGCTTGTGATGCATTTGTACTTGATCCACCTTCGGATACTAACAAACTTGTAGCGGTGCAGGAGACTTCATGAAACATGTCGAACTTCTGTGCTTTTCAAAGAAAGGCATGACGAACTTGCTTGAATTCTTGGCTTCCTCCGCCTCCAACTTTCGTGTCTTCTGTCCTGCAGCTCCACTTTCCTTCTTCGTGAAGAAACGTTTCATGGTCTTCTTACACAAGGCTCTGAAATAAGAAAATGGTACTTTTAATAAGAACACTAAATATCACAGATTTTGCACAAAATTCTAGACTACCTCTCTAGTTTGTGCAGGAGAATGGTCTTACCACCAGTTGTCACTAGCAGTGGTACTGTGAAATATGTGGTTGCGGAAAATACTGTATATTTTCCGAAAATACAGTGTATTTTGTATGTAAATTGATGGAATATATTGTAGGTAATAAAAATTAATTTGTAAATAAATAAAGAACCAGCAAAATTGGTGAGCGTCGCTGGGGAAGGAAAGTCGCCATTGTTTTGAACTGACCAAGAGAAACGTTAATGAAAATCGGAAGAATTTCCGTCGCTCTAGAGATTATATTGGGCTTAAAACCTCTCAAATAGGAGCCGAAATTATTGGAATTGCAGTCCTGCAGAATGTGAGAATTAGGCGACTGGACAGGACTCCGTAATTAAATGGAAACAGGATATTACCACAGCTGAGTGATGTCTATATTTATGTTGAAATTCTGGCCAGTATTTTCTTCATATTTTAGGCAGGGGGTTTTGTGTATGACACACCGTAATCTCCAGACCAGTTGGTGAGCGGTATTAAGATAAATTCTCCTTCAATGTATATGTATTCATTAAATAAAATTAACGTACAGTCCACATATTTATATTAATGTTTTACCAGAATTCCTGGTGATGTATATTTCATTTGAAATTAATATAGGTCCAGAGTGACTTGTGGAAATAGAGATTGTAGGAGGTATCGAAGGGGGATATTTTTTGCGAACTAGGTGTCCAAAAATTCCTACATGTCTCTGTAACTTTGATAAAGAATAATTATGTGGCCCGGTGGCCTGGTGGCTAAAGCTCCCGCTTCACACACGGAGGGCCCGGGTTCGATTCCCGGCGGGTGGAAACATTTCGACACGTTTCCTTACACCTGTTGTCCTGTTCACCTAGCAGCAAATAGGTACCTGGGTGTTAGTCGACTGGTGTGGGTCGCATCCTGGGGGACAAGATTAAGGACCCCAATGGAAATAAGTTAGACAGTCCTCGATGACGCACTGACTTTCTTGGGTTATCCTGGGTGGCTAACCCTCCGGGGTTAAAAATCCGAACGAAATATTATCTTATCTTATCTTATCTTTATTACTATTTACTGGTATATATCTGATGAGAGTCATCCAGGTAAATTTAAATTTTCCACTGTGGTTATGTAGCTCCCAGCACTATTTTTACCTAATAATTTATATAAGTGGTTTAACAATCTAGCCATCCTAGTGCTTTTCACCCATGATAATCAAAGACTATTAGGATTAATTTGCCCGAAATGCCTCGGCATGATAGTGGCTATCTTTGTACCTAGCAAATCAAAATTGTAATTACACATTGTAACCTTTACAAAGAAATAAAATTATTATTATTATTATTATTATTATTATTATTATTATTATTATTATTATTATTATTATTATTATTATTATTATTATTATTATTATTATTATCCTCCTCATACATCTGAAGAATTTTTTTCACTATCCGTGGATGGTTTATCTGAGTTCAATAGAAACTGCTCATTACCCTTCCCCTTCAAATGACACCCAGGGCTCGTGCCATACCTTAGGCACGCCACGGCGTACTGTATAGAAAGCTCTTGGTTATGCACAGCATTTCGGGCAATTAAGTTAACTTTGTTCCCGGAGGCGACCCACACCAGTCGGCTGACACCAACAGGGACAACAGGTGTCTTCAGGGAACACGCTCTAATGTTTCCACCAGTACCGGGTGGTTATCCTCGGTACTTTACACTTATATTACTAATATATGACAATTTTAATCATCCAAAGCATGTGTAAATATACTTCTGTAAGAGTACCTTAATAATCTTACTTTTATTTACTTAATTACTTATTTAATTGCTTACTAAATTACCTGCTTGCTTGCTTATTTACTTGCCTGCTTGCTCACTTATTTGCTTGCTTGTTTACTCTTACAATTTGGTTGAGGTTGTCCCCGGGCTGCCGGGGTTGATGGTTCGTTACGGCGTACGCTGTCAGTGGCCCTATAAAGCCCCAAGACGAAGTTTATTTAGATACAGTTACACGTAAGTTTAAGTGCACAAGTTTTAGATGATTACAATTGTCTTGCATAGTAACATAACTCCCCCAGAAAGTCAGACACAGTGACCTTTTTCCATTAAGTAATTTATTTAGGTACTAGTACACAATTATCATACAATGTAGACACCTTGTATTGTGCCAAAACAAAAGCATTCACACTGCTAAACTCACAAATTATGATGTAGTCACTTAGCCTTAATACTATAATCTGTAAGGATTTAATGTTAAGAATTAATCCAAGTCTGCTCGAAATGCCTAGCCATGCTAGGTGTCCTAGTGGCCCCCTCTGTAATTAGTATTTTATAACATGTAAACCACAAAATATCCAAAACCTGTAAACCCCACATTGTAACCATTATAGAGAATAAACTTGAACTGAGTTGAATAGTTTAAAACATAACCACTAAAAATCAAAGTGATGTATTTCCATTGGGGTGATTGTAGTATCGTATTTGTAGAAATTTGTCTGGACTGCTTCCTTGTAAGCTGCTCCCCTGGGAAGTACTGTTGACACAGACACTGAGACTAATACTCTCAGAGTTGACAAGTGGCTTATAGGACACATTTCTAGATGCAATTGATCTTGTAAGAAATTCCTAACTACATGAACTAATAAAGGACTACCATGGTGGTGGAGAATATGTCACCAGACACTCCCGACCTCACCCCAACTCTTAGCTCCTCTGGGTCCCTCACCTTCAAGACACCGCGTGAGGTGAAAGACTAATTTCTGCAAGAATTCGGTTGGTATTAGCGTCCTGCCTGCACCTCAGAGCTCCCTGGTTTCAAAGGATATTTCCTAAGCTAGATTTATGCAGTGACACTAGCTTCCAGACTAAAACTTCATTACCAGAAAATACTAAAGTAATCCGGTCTGAAAATCAATTTATGACTCTTTTCAAAAGCCACTTAATCACCCTAGACTAAATACTCAATATTTAACATTACCAATAAATCTACCAATTACTTAAATCTTAAAACTTCAAGACCAGACGACTAAGTTCATATATTGACAAATCACCACATAGAAGTATACATACCTACCAAAAGCAGTATTGCCCTTCACCAAATTGTAGCATTTTCATACTGTAAACTACTCTTGAATCATGTTTCATAAGAAGCATTTTTGAATATATGAATATATCTTTTTGGTTTGTATAAATTAGATTCACTTATAATTAATATAGAAAAAGTGTTATGCTTAGATTCAACTCACATGATAGGAAAAAAGACTTAATTATTGCATCTATTAAAGTAAAGAAAGAGGTATACATAAACGAGTGTCTTACCAAAAAACGTCAGAACCTCCTGTATAGAGTCAGAAAACTTAAGCGGGAGAATAATGACACAATACACCAATGCTTCACACGGGATGGGAAAATTCTAGTTAGGAAAACAAATGTAGGTCAACTGTACACAATCACGAACGAAAAATGATCTATCACGATTTCCAGGGAAAACTAATCTTACAGAGAAAAACTAAACAATGTCCAACCCTTAAAAGCTACGTAGTGTAGTGTATGTTTTGCTCCATTATTTTTTCAAATTTCATTGTACAATTTTCTTAGTATTTAAATAATCAACTACCTATTTGTGATTTTACTAGTAAGCATAAATCACCTTATGTGATTTTCTTATTTACTATTGTTCGCTTGAACATTAGCTGAATTGATACTTTCTCTGTCCATATTACTACCTCATATTTTTTTTAAATACACAATTGATATTACTACTAAAATTAATAAATATCATTTTTACTAGAATTTCAATTTACTCTTAACATTTTTGACATTTAATAACCATTACTTGCTAATTACCTTTACCTGTTTTAATACCACATTTACTATCCTAGATTACTCTTAATTACCTTGTACTGCCATATAACCTCAATAAACTACCAGTGCAATATTGAATGAAAAAAACATTACTATTTCACTTTTTTGTAATCATTATTACTTACTAAAATTTTATTAAACACCATATTTACTACCAGTCAATTTTACTTTTGTACATTAAACATTATTTTATACTTCCCATAACATTTTGTTGCCAAATTTTCAATTTTTTATATTCAACCCCAACCTTGTATTATCCTTTGTACCTGTGTACCGGGGAAACCTGTCTACCATCTTACTATCATATTATAACCAAGACATTCCATTGTGATTTTTTACTATTATTCTTTTGTACTTTAATTGTGAATTTTATTTTGTCAATTTAAATTCTATAGTTAATAACCTTGATCTTGTCAACAACCCATACCAGACTCTAGTGAAAATTGCAAGTACCATTTCAAATTGTATTTTTATATTATAAGTTTATATTATAATCCTACCATCTGTCCAATTAACTTTGCTTACCATTACTTAATTTTAGTCCCTTTTATATTTCTCCTTATTTTAGCTTTATATAACTATCCTAGTTTATATATCCACAACTGTTAAAATAATCAAGGTGCTATCTCAGGTGCTAAAGTAGAATAAGCTCACAATCTTGCCTTTATATTCCAAAGCTCATTTATTCAAAACCTTAATAGTCCCTTTTATTATAATTTTAAACATAAATTATAACTTTAAAAAATTACCTTTATAGTACAAACCTACTATCATATTCCCAAGCACTATTATATGATCATCACTTTATTTGTATTAGTCCCTTAGCTCATTATTTACATTTGTTAAAAAATTTTCAGGTGCTATTTTTTTAGCTTAAGACTATTTACTTTTTTTATACTTAATTCTAACTATAGATTCACTACAAATCTTATGATTACAAGCATTGATCCTGATACCAACCTCTTATTTAATAAACTTAAATGAATCAAACAGTTACTGTAATTACTACACGCAGAACAATCAAAGGCACTTCTCATGCCAACAACAACATAACTATCTTTAACTACAATATCAGATCTTTAAGCAAGCATTAACGATGACCTCATAGCATTATAATTCCTTACATGCCAATATGTCCATCTTTACACTAACTGAAACCTGGCTAAAGCCTGATAGTACAGATGTCTATCCCATTCCTGGTTACACAGCCTACAAAACCCTGTAGGCCAGACAACAAGGGGGTGCACAGCCATATACACTCAGACCAACTAGAATGTATCACTAATATTTTGCACAAGGGATGAACATGGGGAATATATAATAGCAAAAATTCAAATCCAAATACCTACAAAAACCTCTCACATTGATAAACATCAAACAGAGTTCCACAGTCAAACATTAGCCAATTTAGTCAAAATCTAGGAAGTATGATAACTGATGCACGCATGAACAAAGATCACTTACTACTCTCAGGTGACTTCAAATATAAATCTCCTGCAAAAACCAGGACCCACACGTTACTGAATTCACAAACACAATGAGTAACTGTATGTTACTACCAACAGAAAACAAAACCTACAAGAGTTACAGAGACTAGGTTTCCCTACTTGACCACATCTGGACCAACACCATATCCCCTTTAAAATCAGGCATAATTACAGATAATACCACAGACCACTACCCTACTTTCCTCATAACACACTTGGTAAACTACCCCAAGACACTACTAAAGGTCACCTTCAGACTTCACAATGAGGCAGCCATTAATAACTTCGGCAACAGCATTAGCAAACATTGATTGGCACACTGAGCTAAAAATCTATACAGATTTTGACGAATGTATTAATAATTTTCTAAAAAAGACCCAATACCTCTATAACAAGCACTGCCCTAAAAAAACTAAACAGATGACAGCAAAGAGACTGAACAGTCCCTGGCTAACACCCAGAAATTCTCAAATCCAAAAATACAAAACACCAATATAAAAAAAGTACAGAATGGGTCACATAACCAGAGACCAAACAAAACGTTACTCGTCAATCCTAACCACCTGATAAAAAGGGGGCAAAAAAATTTTTTATGAGAACAGATTATCCAACTTATGAGGTGATAAAAAAGACCTGGAAAACACTATCTGAAATTCTGGGAACAAAAAGATATCACGAAATAGCGAAATAAAATTAGCAAAATCAGATGAACCCCAACTCCCACCCAAAAGAAAACAGCAAACAGACTCAATGATTTCTTCTCCACTATAGGACAAAACCTTGCCCATAAAATCCCAAGCTCAGATACCCCACCAAATAACTACCTCACCGGCAACTTCCCGAACACACTGTTCCTAGCTCCGACTAAAACCCCTACGAATCTCCCTTTTTATCAATGCAATAAAAAACAAGGCAGGAGATTTAAGTACCTTACCACCCTTTATATATAAAAAAGTGTCACAAGTGCTTCTCCAATCATTGCAACACTCTTTTAACAAATCCATTGAATCCTCCACCTTCCCTACGTACTCAAAATAGCAAGGGTCACCCCGATCCACAAAGGAGGAGACCAAACAGAGTTGAATAACTACAGGCCAATATCCAACTTACACCCTCTCTCAAAAATCTTTGAAAAACTAATTCATAAACGAATCTACTCCTACCTTATCTCCCAGAACATACTCAACCCCTGCCAATTTGGATTCAGGCCTAATAAAAATACTAATGATGCTATTAACACATGCTAGAACATATATACACTGCAATTTGAGAAAAAAGAAGTCCCACTGGGGATCTTCATTGACTTACGTAAAGCTTTTGATACAGTTTGACCATGAATTGCTCCACGTAAAATTGTCACACTATGGTATAAGAGGGCACTCCCTCAATTACCCCAAGTCATACCTCAGCAACAGAAGCCAATATGTGTACGCAAATGGGGCAAACTCTTCTGCGCAACCAATTACAGTTGGTGTCCCACAGGGAAGTGTCCTTGGCCCTCTTCTCTTTCTCCTATACATAAATGACCTTCCAAATGCTTCGCAATTACTCAAACCCACACTATTTGCAGATGACACTACATACGTCTTCTCTCACCCGAGCCCAGTCACACTAGCCAATACTGTAAATACCGAATTACAGAAAATATCTACCTGGATGAGGACTAACAAACTTAAAAACTAAACATTGACAAAACCTACTTCATCAGTTTGGTAACAGAGCTAAAAGATGTCCCTCTTAACATAATGATAAACGGATCACCTATCACAAAGCTAACAGAGGGAAAATTCTTAGGAATCCACCTTGATAATAGACTCAAATTTCATACACATAACAACAAATTTCTAAGAAAATTTCCAAGACTGTAGGCATACTATCGAAGATACGGTACTATGTTCCACAGTCAGCCCTCCTGGCCCTATATCACTCTCTTATTTACCCCTATCTCACCTATGGAATTTGTGCATGGGGCTCAACAACAGTTAACCATCTCAGACCACTAATTACCCAACAAAAGGCTGCAGTTTAGAAAGATAACAAATTCTCACTACAGGCAGCACACTCCCCCCAATATTCAATACACTAAACCTACTCACCATACAAAACATCCATACTTTTTTACTGCACCTATTACATACATAGAACACTTTAAATCTGATATTAAACCCTCCCCTCAAACATCTCCTTGCCAACCTCAACAGAACACATGACCATAACACAAGGCACAGATCACTCTTTGATGTTCCTCGTGTTCATCTCACACTATGCAAAAACTCAATGCACATAAAAGGCCCTAAAATCTGGAATTCATTACCTGTAAATATAAAAGAAACACTACCTGTTTATAAATTCAAGTCTCTACTCAAAGATCACTTACTCACCCAAAACCAAAAAAAATACTGAATAACTGAAACCTTATAAATTGTATATCTTAAATGTTTCTCACAATTATATCACATAAATGTTAAACCTAAAACCCAATCTAACTTTATTATTTTTAAATACACTACCTAACAGAATCCTTCATATGACCTGTCTTTGTAATACTCACTTGTGCTTTATAGTAATCTGTTTACATTAATGTTTTATCACTGACTTCATCATTGCTTAATTAATCTTAAGTTAATTTTAAGCCAGCCCGTAATGCTATGCATAGTATAAGTGGCTTTGGCATACTGCTCTTATCTTATTTTTTTTTGTACCTCTGTATGTGTGGCCCAAATTTATAAAAATAAATAAATAAATAAATAAAAACTACTGTACACCTATGATAAATTTCTTTAGTGTTAAGTCATCAGTGTGGAAAATAATTTATTTTCCGAAAATTATTAATTAATTAAGTTGAATTTAATACTACATTGCATCATGGGTGAAAATGAGGAAATTAATGTAGAAGACAAACATATGGAAGTTAGAGCAAGAAAATCATCATTGCAGGCTAGAAAAGGTCATGTAACAAAAGCATACAATAAATGTTTGGAAGTAATGAATCAAGAAACTGTGAATACTGGTGATTTAAAATTGTATTTAGATGCTTTAGGGAATAGATATGATTCATACAAATTGTATTACAACATATATGAAGGAGATTTGTTAGTAAACTGTGTAGATGAGACTGAAGTAGATCTTATGATTAATCAGTATTATGAATTAGAAGAAAAGATTCTTGTAAAAGTCAGGCTTTGAATAAATTAAAAGGTGTAAACCAGGCAGTTAATCTATTCCGATAAATAAGATGTCTTTGCCAAAACTCCCAGAATTATATTTACCTGTATTTAATCCTGGAGAAAATTGGGAAGAGTGTTGGTCAATTTTTAAAGTAGCTGTGAATGACAGGAGTGACCTAGCCTGTGTAACTAAATTATCTTACCTCAAAGAACAGATAAGAGGAGATGCTCACATACTCATACAAGCTTTTCTCAATGTAGATGACTCTTACAAAGAAGCAGTTGATTTGTTGAAGGTCACTTATGGTAATATAGAACAAAGTAGGTTGGATCTAGTGAATATCATTGCTAATTTAAAATCTCTAGATCACACTTACAAAGGTTTACAGCACTCTCAAAACTTTAAGTAATAAATATAATCTCAAGGAATCAGACTGGTTATTGAGTGCCATTGTACAGAATAAATCAAGCTGTAAAACACTTGAATTGATCTCAAACAAGTATCACAAAGATTATTTTGGTCTGGAGGAAATAAATAACAAAAAGGCACAATACCGTGACTGGAACGATACACAAATAACCCGCACATAAAAGAGAGAAGCTTACGACGACGTTTCGGTCCGACTTGGACCATTGACAAAGTCACACCTGCTCCTGCTCCACCTCTGTTAGTGTGACTTTGTCAATGGTCCAAGTCGGACCGAAACGTCGTCGTAAGCTTCTCTCTTTTATGTGCGGGTTATTTGTGTAACTGGAGGAAATAAGACTAGGTCTACAAGAATTAATTTTTCAGTTGCAGACCAGCCAACCAACTCATTTTAAAGATGCAACACATAATAACTCTGAGGTATCTGTCAAGTTTCACAAAGGGAAAAATTATCCCAATGTTAATAATCAAAATTCATTTCCTAAAAAGAGTTGCATAGGTGCATATCAAGTAGCAGGAATCAGAAATAATGATTCTCCACAAGGTAAGAAGAATAAGTACCCTCCTAAGAGTAGCCCAGTTAATAAGAAACCAGTCAAAGAAAAGAGAGATTGTCTTTTCTGCAAGGGTACTCATTTTTCTAAGAATTCAATTCAATTCAATTCAAATTCAAAGTATATTCTCTATAAGGATTACAATGCTGAGTTTACAGAATTTGGGTATTGTGTAGTTTACATGTAGTAAAATAATGATTACAGAGTGTACCACTAGAACACCTAGCATGGCTAGGCATTTCGGGCAGACTTAGTTTAAATCTTAATTTTAAAATATTACAAATTGTGAAGTAAGTTGGTATTATGGCTAAGTGACTAAATACTTGTTTGTGAGTTTAGCAATGTGAATGCTTTTGTTTTGGCACAGTACATAGTTTCAGTATTGGAGTATCACAGGATTCATTATTTTAAGATTGAGATTAATATTTCTGTTTATGGTCAAATGGGTGAGTGAGTGTAAGTGTGAACCACCAGGTGGTATTCGTGTAGTTAGTTGACAGGGTGTATCAGGGAGATAAGATGTTTTCTAATGGTAGTTTTGAAGGTGATGAATGTGTCTGCAGTTCTAGAGTTCTCAGGTAGGGTGTTCCAGATTTTAAGGCCTTTGACATACATTGAATTTTTGTAAAGGTTTAGTCGGACACGGGGGATGTCGTAGAGATGTTTGTGTCTGGTGTTATGCCTGTGGGCTCTGTCACAACTATCAAGAAAGCATTTTAGGTCAAGGTTGATATTGGAGTTTAAGGTCCTGTAGATGTAGATTGCACAGTAGTAAGTGTGGATGTACTGAACAGGGAGTTGAAAGATTGGAGGAACTTGGCAGATGTATCAGATGTCTAGGTAATCACAATGTAAAGGATTGTCATGCCAAATTAAACAACTGTTATCAATGTCACAAAGGAAGACACCATATAGTCATGTGTAAGGGTCTATATGATAATGTTGATAATAATGATAATGTTGACAATCCTGACACAACAGTAGCTAATGTAAAAATTGCTGCTAATGTTAATAATGATGGTTTTGCTGAAGTAACCATACCTGTGTTACATGTAAAAATTGATGATAAAAGGCATAAATCAAAAAATGTAACTGCATTATTAGACCAGGGATCACAGCGTACTTTCATTAAACGTAAATGTCTTGATGGGATGAAAGTACAGATGGGAGATCCTACAACTCTAAAACTTTGTAGATGAATGGTTCAGAGAACCGACATGTTGATAAATTTATCAACTCTAAAACTATCTGGTTTTCTCTCAGATAAAAGGGCTCAATTGTATGACACTGTTTATGTAACTGTCAGGTTGGGCAATGAGAAAAAAACGTGTTAATGCAGTAATTGTAGATAGACTTCCAGAGTCTACAAGCCTCCGGATGCAACATCCCAGCAATTCCAGGAACAGCTGTTAAAAATTGACCAGTCTGGAAAATCTGCCAACTCCTGCACCCAACATCTTGCTCCTGGGGGATTTCAACTTAAGGCACCTAAAATGGAGGAATATAGCAAATAATAAAGATTGTTGCAGTAATAACACCAGGAGGCAGCTTTGATGAAAACTCACACTCACACGAGCTTTTAAATCTCTGCACAAAATTCAATTTAAACCAGCAAATAATAGAGCCTACTAGACTGGAGAATACACTAGACCTCATCTTCACTAACAATGATGATCTGATACGAAATGTCACCATATCAAAAACAATATACTCAGATCACAACATAATCGAGGTTCAGACATGTATGCGTAGAGCCCCAGACCGACATAATGAGATTAGTCACGAGGGAGCATTCACCAAATTCAACTTCAATAACAAAAACATAAAGTGGGACCAAGTAAACCAAGTCCTAACCGATATAAGCTGGGAAGATGTACTAAGCAACACAGACCCCAACTTATGCCTAGAACAGATTAACTTGGTGGCACTCGATGTATGCACAAGACTTATTCCTCTAAGAAAAAGGAGGAGCAGATGTAAAATAGAAAGAGACAGGCGCTCCCTTTACAGGCGACGGAAAAGAATAACAGAGCGGCTAAAAGAGGTCAATATATCTGAAATGCGTAGGGAGACACTGGTCAGAGAAATAGCAAGCATCGAACTTAAGCTAAAGGAATCCTTTAGGAGTCAGGAATCGCGGTGTTATGGGGCTATAGGACCCAACATGTATTTATAAGTAACAGTTACTATAATAATACCTAATTATATTGAATTGATGGGGACTTTGCTCTAAATGTCAGAAGGACTGATCAACCTTATGACTGAGAGGCAGCTGGGTCAAACCTATTTTTCTCAATATACAGTGGACCCCCGCATAGCGGACGCCTTGCATAGCGGACAATCCGCATAGCGGACGCCTTGCATAGCGGACAATCCGCATAGCGGACGCTTTGTTCGCTAAAATTTTGCCCAGCATAGTGGACAAAAACCCGCTCAGCGGCCTTCGTCCGAGACGCGTCCAATGTGCGCCCTCAGCCAGCCTCACATGTGCCGCCTGTGCCATTGTTTACCAGCCAGCCTCCGCGGTAACATTCAAGCATACACTCAGAATATTTCGTATTATTACAGTGTTTTCGGTGGTGTTTCTGGAAAATAAGTGACCATGGGCCCCAAGAAAGCTTCTAGTTCCAACCCTACAGCAATAAGGGTTAGGATTCCTATTGAAATAAAGAAAGAGATCATTGATAGGAAGTAT
>NC_069461.1:26606339-26626186 GCF_026875155.1 Cherax quadricarinatus
CCAAGGGGACTCTAACTGCAAATACTCCAGTTGCCTGCATTGGGGTCTTCAAGGAAAAGGTAGGAGGAACTTTGGATCTAGACCCCAGGATTGTTTTTTTAGTGGGTCCCATTTGGTTTGCAAAAGATGTAGGCAGAGTTGAGAACAATTGTCCTTGAGAGATGGATGTAGCACCTACTCTTTGCTACGTGCTGGAGTGCTACCAGTGTCTAAGGATACCTATACTGGGTAGATATATTGTTGAAGGGTATTACGTTCAACCATAAGGAACACCTGACACAAATTATGGTAAATCTGCATACCAAGTTGGCTACTCCCTGTAGGTATCCCCATGAAATTCCCTTCGAAGGGTCGACCTCTTATTAGGAATAATTTTTATGGCCTGTTAGACAGTGAGGAACAACTAGTTTGGGGGAAACCAATCCAAAAGTTTGGAGGAAATGGCTAGAAAACCTGCCAACCTCTCCCTGATGGTTCCACCATGAGAAGTATGGCTCATGATCATGCTACCAACGTCTTCATGATATTTCTCATGAGGATGGTGAGGCTTAAGTTTGGTAACTCTGCTTTCTGATGTTGAACTGAAATCAACTGAAGAAAAGGATGTTCCAGCCAGAGCTGAGCATGTTTGGGAGAATGGATCAGTTAAATATGTGAGAGAGGCTGCACCTGCTAGGGTGAAATTAATTTCTGTGCAGGAAAATGTCGCTGTTGCTGAGAAGAGATTTTAAACAGTTAAATAAGTGTTTTCATTTCAGGGAGGAAACTCTTATAAAGAATTCACCTCTGTTTGCAGTATCGAGGGAAAGGGAGAACAAGGGCTTTGTCCCCAGGTGGTGATGTCCAAGGTTTCCAGGCTTTTCTTCGGGTCTCAGCTGTGGAGACTGTCAGAGAGCATATTGAGACCTATCATGCCTTTCAAATTATGGGGAAACCCTATCGAAGTATTAACCTGTTCCCCTTCAGCCGATTTCAGCCCCAGGTGAAACCCTTCAGCAAGCTGGTAGTGATGTCGTTGGCCCACTCCCAAGGACCAAATGGGAAATGATTATTTACTCACAAATATTTGCTCCACTACCAGTAAATGGAAGCAGTCCCTCTGCATAAGATAACACTCATGTAGTCTTAAGGGCTTTTGATGAAGTTCTTTTTTCATGTTTGGTTTTCCACAAGCAATGCAAAAAGACCAGGGCCTAACTTTACCTCAAAGTCTTTTAGAAATGTTTGAAGGAATTAAAATAAGCCTAACTTTGCAATGGCCTATCACCCCCCATCTCAAGGGGAAATAAGAAATTACATCAACCCTCAAGCAATGATGCAAGCCTATGGTATAGACAATACTAACAACTGGGATGAAGGATCCCTTTTCTTGTATTGCTGAGTGGGGAAGCACTCTGGAATTCTGAGCTATTGGCTTGGGGGGGATGGTGATGCTCCCCCCTCGAGCTTTTTCTCAGTTTCAGATACTTTTTTGGCTCGTATGAGGTGGATGTACCAGTGAACGTGCTCTCAACCAGACCAGGGTGATGATGTGGGACCATAATGTGGACCATGATACTCTGGAGGCTGGAGAGGGAAATGCTGATACTGGAGCCAATTCATGTGAAAAACTGTATGGCAAGTTGCTGTGAGCTGAACATGTTGTGGGAAGTTCCCAGGGGTAGATATAAAAACCCACACCCCGAGCAGAAAAAGAATGAGTATATGTACACAGTAACGGTCAAAGGTTTGAAGTTATGTCAAAAATTCAGAGAGCCAATGTTTTAATGGAATGTAAAGGGTTTGCAAAAAAAATCGTATGAAATCCCAAAAGTGTATTTAAGAAATAACTTGTTGAAAAGTTTTTTTGGGAAATGCATCTTGGTTTTAATGAGAAAAATGTTGGAGATTTGGGCTCAGCCACCTTTGGAACTTTATAAAAGTTTGGATGTCAGTAATGGGGAAAAGTTGAAACTCCATAGGAAATTTTAAGGAAGCTGAGCCAATTCCAACTATTTTTGTGTGGAAAAATCTGTATGAAAAATTGGGATATAAGGAAAAATGAAATTCTTCCACCACCAGTTTGTAGTGCTTAGTGAGAGTCAGTGGGCATTCCCATGCTTCATGGTTCCCAAATTAGATGGCACCCTGGGCATAAACATTGACTACCACAAAGTACTTTAAAAAACTAAGGTTTTACAGGGTTAGAAAGATTGATACTTATGCATAAAGATGCAAACATTTAAATAAACTAAAACATGGGCAGGAAAAAATGTGATTTCCATGGGCCCTTTTTCCAGTACCATTTTAATGTGTGTAATGCAAATTTTGTTCATTGTGTGCTTAAAATTTTGTGTGAGATGGAACTGATGGATTTGTGTAAACTTGATGTATCCAACCTGGGTGCAAAGGAAATTTTTTGGTTTTTGTTGCACTGCGAGAGTTGCAGAACTTTACTATCAGACAACCTTCTAAATTAAATGTAAACATTTTTACACAGGGGAAAAAAAATTTTCATTTTGGGGCTGGCTATTCAGCATTTGTACATGTCTCAGATCTCTTCATCCTGTTCCTGTGTATAGTGACTAAAATCAGACTCTTAAAATGGGCTTTGTTTCCCACAGCCTTTTAATTTGAAAATTAAATATATAAAAGGCTCAGAGAAATGTTTGTTCTGATGCTCTCCTAATGTTTCATGTAGATGCATGGTGCATACTTGTACAAGTGTTTGTCTTTTGCTGACCTTGTTGTTTTTGCAGTGGTGAACTCTTAGCGAGCCTGAGTACTCTCTACCCCCATCTGACTGGAAGGAGTTGAGTCAGAGCCAAAAGTGTTGACGAGGGTCAGGGTTGTACGATAAAATGTGAGTTGGGCAGTAGTTGACGACCTTCGGTACATGAGGACGTTTCCGGAAGGTACGGGATGTTGTGTCTTGGTGTGGCTTATATTACAAAACGGCCGACGGTTTGCCTTTGTGGTCACCTGGACCCTCCATATTCTATGTCAGCCTCCTCTTCATAAGTTGAGAGGATCTGTGTGGAGTGGGACCTCGGAAGATGGGCTTGGTGCTGACATTGTTAAGGATCGTGAGTGTTGACTGGAAGTTCACTGTTTGGTTCGGCACCAAGTGAGAGACACCTTGACAGTTTTGTGAAGTTTCCTGCATGGTGATACAACCTGACTGCTCTGGGTTTGGCTCTACTCTAGTCTCTGATCAGGAAGATGCCACCCTGGGTTACAGTTGGCTTGTGGATTACGTAGCAGAGGCACAGGCCTGTGGTGCGGGCTTTCACAGTGGGCATTATGTGGCAATTTTTGCATTTGTAATGTGTATTGTTTAAAGTCATTAAAATTTGTAATAGTTACACCCTTGAGTATATGGGTATGGTTAAAATGCTATTTCTAAAAAAATTCTTGCAATCTGTTGTAAATAACAGTAAGTGAAGGTAGTTATGGGCTAGGAAATATGTAGCTTTCTAGTTAGCCTTGTTTACCGCCTTCAGACTTAAGCATATAATTTTTACTAGCCGTATCCTGAGGGACACGGCTAGCTTTTGTGAGGGACTTCGTCAGGAGGGGGTTTGGGGGGGGTGGTTATGGGGCTATGGACCCCAACATGTATTTATAAGACAGTTACTCTGGAATACCTAATTATATTGAATTGATGGGGGACTTTTTGCTCGAAAATGTACAGAAGGAGCTGACAACATTATGACTGAGAGGCAGCTGGGTCAAGCTATTTTTCTCAATATAATAGGTTATACTATAGACACATAAACACACAATTTAAATAAGTAGTTTATAAAGTTGTATTTATTTTCCTTTTGTTAAAGTAAAATTAAGGTTGTGGTAGAATTGTGGTAACTGGAGAATTGTGCTTGGCAACTGTCTTTTGTTTTGGTGGAGGTGCTTAGCCGCTCTCTCTCTCTTCCCCTCTCACTGACTCTCTCTCTCTGTGGCTGACCTTCACCTTGCAGGATCTCTGGGTCCTTCTTCTTCTTTTGGGGCATCATGTGTGGCTTCCAGGGAAGTGAGTGTTTATAATTAAGTTGTGGCCACCATACCAGGGTGACTAAAGTGTGTAAAAACACTGTTAGCCCTGAGTTAATGTCGGAAGAAAGGTTTGGAGGACAAGAGTTGTTGCACACACCATGTGGAAGCACAGGTATGGAGTGTGTAGATTTTGTTTTTGAAAATGGAGGTATCTGTGATTGTAATATTCTGTACATATCTATTGAGAAATACTGTTATATTTTTATATAGTGTAGTTACATAACCTGTGGAAGAGGCTGGTGAAGGGTATCAGAGACACTTCAGATGATCAGCCATGATGTAAGTATTACCCCTAGACAAATAAGGCATTAAGTAAAAGCTACCCCACAACTAGAACATGTAGTGAGAACCTTACAATCAAAGTAATAAGGGTAAACCAATGTAACAGGGCTACACAGGGATTCGCAGTGGGAGAATGAAAGGGTGAGGTAGTCTTTGTGTATGGGTCAGGAAGTTGAAGTGGAGGAAAACATATGAAGCAAGAAAAACAAGCGGAAAAAAAAAGCAATTGAAAGCATCATGAAAGCAATAGGAGGAAGACGACATGACCCAGCTGGGAAAATTTTCGGAGAATAGGGGGGTTGTAAAAAAAGAACCCGGCAATGTGAAAGGGACTTCAAGGCAGATGTGACTCGGACCAGGATCTGAGGAGAAGACGATTAAGGGGAATGCCGGCATACCGGAAGGTGTATCTTGAATGCCGACGAACACATGAAGAATGCAGAAGAAACTGAGAGAGATGGTACAAGGCTAAAGGAGGGAAATGAGAGGGGAATGGAAGAGACAGACAGGAGATCCCCGACCAGGAGAAGAATCAAATACAGCCTCTCTCAAACTTCCTATAGAAGCCTCCCAACCAGGTCAAAACACCTGTGCAACCAATCACTCTAATCAAAACACCCATGCCACATCCAATGCCCCCACCCCAATACATTACAAAACTCCACTCCCACAAGCAACAACCCATAGTTCCTTACCAGGTCTCCACTTCCCCAACCACAATATACCTCCCAGACCACAGTCTTAGAAAAGAAAGGAAGGTTGTAGTATAAAAATGCAGATGTATAAACAAACAAAGTATGAAGGAGTGGCACGAAAACGAATCAAAAGAGACATCCCCAGACATAATAGCACTCACAGAATCAAAACTCAACAGAATAATAACAGATTCAATCTTTCCATCGGTACCAAAATCCTCAGAAGACAGAGGGAGGAGGGAGGGAGGAGGAGTTGCACTGCTCATTAAAAACCTGGGGATTTTTGAGAAAATGGAAGGAATGGATGGCATGTAGGCCGAAAGGGACTATTAGTAGAACAATCCAGTCTGAGGGACATAAGGTGATAATTGCAGTAATGTACAACCACCACAGAACTGAGGAGGGGCCAAGAGTAGAATACGTGATATCAACAGAGCAATGATCGACACACTAGCCGAGGTGGCCAGGAAGAGCACACATGGGGGGAGCATAGTTACTAATTATGGGTGATTCAATCACAAGGAGATTGACTGGGAAAACCTGGGAGCCCCATGGGGGTCCCGAAGCATGGAGAGCCAAGATGATGGATGTGGTACTAGGAAAACTCATGATCATCATGTTAGAGACATACCAGAGAGAGAGGAGAGGATGATGAAACCAGCAAGGCTGGACCTTTTATTCACATGAGTAGTTCGGACATCGAGGGTATATGTATGAAAAGCCCCTGGAGTAGTGCTCATGTGGATCTGTGCTTCGACTACATAGTTGAGCTCCAATGGAGAGAGTAGCAGAATAGGCTGAGAAATCCAAACTACAAAAGGGGAACTACTCAGGCATGAGGAATTCCTTCAAAGACATTCAGTGGGAGAGGGAACTGACAGGAAAACCAGTACAAGAATTGATGGACTATGTAGCAACAAAATCAAGGAGGCAGAGGGACCGATGGTTTGTTCAAGGGAAACAGAAATAATGGGAAGACAGAAGAGTCCTGGTTCACCCAAAGGTGTAGGGAGGCAAAAACTAGGGTGAGTACTAGAGAATGGGAAAAGGTACAGAAGAAGAGAAACTCAGGAAATGAAAGAAAATCAGCTCGAAAGCCAGAAACGAAACATGCCCCACAGATAAGAAGGGAGGCTCTGAGACAATATGAAACTGACTAGCATCAAAAGTAAAAGACTGTCCAGAAAGCTGTTGTCCAGCACATCAGGAGGAAAACGAACAGTCAAGGACCAGTGTAGGCCAGGAGGCCTGGTCACAGACGGCGCGGGGTCGTGACCCCGGAACTCTCTCCAGGTAGTAAATCCAGGTAATCAGACTGAGGAAGGGTGATGGGGGAATTCACAAGAAAGACCAAGAGGTATGTCAGGAGCTCAACCAAGATTTAAAGAGGTTATTACAGTGGAAAGCAGTAGGACTCCAGGAAATCAGAACAGGGGGCACACAGCAAGTGCTGGATGAGATACATTAAACAAGGAGGAGGTGAAGAAGCTGACTATGCGAACTTGACACCTCAAAGGCGTGGACCAGACAAACATCTCTCATGGGTCTTAAAGAGGGAGCAGAGACATTGTGTGGCCATTAACAAAGATCTTCAACACATCATTTGGAAACTGGGCCAACCTCCCTGAGGTATGAAAATGGCCAAATGTAGTCCCATTTTTTAAAAAGGGAGACTAGACATGAGGCACTAAACTACAGACCTGTATCACTAACGTGTATAGTATGCAAGGTCCATGGAGAAGATCATCAGGAGGAGAGTGGTGGGGCACCTGGAAAAGAAACAAGATGTTATAATTGGACAACCAGCACGGTTTTCAGGGAACAAGGGAAAATCCTAGCCGTCACAAACCTACTAGAGTTTTAAGAACAAGGGTGACTGAAGTAAGACAAGAGGAGAGAGGGGTGGATCGACTGCATATTTTAGGACTGCAAGAAGGCCTTTGCACAGTTCCTCACAAGAGGTTACTGCAAAAGACTAGAGGATCAGGCACACAAACAGGAGAAAAGGCATGCAATGGATCAGAGAATACCTGACAGGGAGGCAACAACGAGTCATGGTACGCGACAGGTGTCAGAGTGGGGCGCCTGTGACAAAGCGGGGTTCCACAGGGGTCAGTCCTGGGACCTGTGCTGTTCTAGGTATATGTGAAACGGCATAACGGAAGGGATAGATCAGACAGAAGTGTCTTGTTGCAGATGATGCGAAGTTAATGAGGAAGAATCAATCGGATGAGGATCTGGCAGGACTACAAAGAACCTGGAAGGCTACAAGCCTGGTCCAGCAACTGGTTCTTGAATTTAACCCTGCAAATGTGCAAAAGTGCATGAAGATTGGGGAAGGGCAAAGATGACCGCAGACACAATATTAGTTTAGATGGCCAAAGACTGCAAACCTTCACTCAAGGAAAAAGATCTGGGGGTGAGCATAACACGAGCATATCTCCGAGGCGCCCCCAAAATCAATCAGATAACTGCTGCGCATACGGGCGCCTGGCAAAAATCGGATAGCGTTCCGATACCTCAGTAAGGATTCGTTTAAAGCTCTGTATACCATTTACGTCAGGCCCATACTGGAGTATGCAGCTCCAGTTTGGAATCCACACCTAGTCAAGCACGTCGATGAAATTAGAGAAGTGCAAAGGTTTCCAACAAGACTAGCCAGAGCTACGGGGATTGTCCTACGAAGAAAGGTTGAGGGAAACGGCTGACGACACTGGAGGCCAGGAGGTGCAGGGGAGACATGGATAACGACATATTAAAATTTACTGCACGGAATAGACAAGGTGGCACAAAGACGGATGTTCCAGAGAAGAGGCACAGACACAAGAGGTCACAATGGAAGTTGAAGACTCAGATGAATCAAAGGGGATGTTAGGAAGTATTTCTATCAGTCATAGAGTCAGTCAGGCCGTGGAATAGCCTAGAAAGGCGACGTACGTGAGGGCGGGGGGGGGGGGGGAACCATACATAGTTTTAAGGCGAAGGTATGATAGAGCTCAAGAGGCAGGGAGAGAGGAGGACCTTAGTAGAATCAGGCGAAGAGGCGGGGCCAGGAAGAGCTGTGAATCGACCCCTGCAACCACAAATAGTGTGAGTACCACACACACACATACACACACACACACACTCCACACACACATACGTGGTAATGCATTAATTTACAGCTAGGCAAAGTCCAGGGTCTTTCTCCAGAATGGTCTGCAATATACCACTGTGGATAAAATACTTTGCCATTTTCTTGGAACACTTCTGATGTGAGTTATTTCTAAATTCATAATTTTATCGCCCCCCCCCCCCCCCCCCCCCCCTCCGTACATAATGACGCAAGGTGTGACAATAGTCCACCTGGCATAGTTTACATTTCGTTTTGGTCTACATCTGGTTGGTGGTGAATTTAACTGCCAAGATACTTGTAACCCAGCGGAGCCGGCGCGGTAGGTGGACATCCAGAGTCTGCTTATTTTGGTTGGATGCACCATAGACATGTAGATCCTCTGCATGGATATGGAATGATGATTAGATAGACTGACTCGGTGTCAATCTCCTGAGTCTTAAGTGAATAAAATTCAGTTGAAGTTCTTTTGTAATGAATGTTTCTCAAAACTATTACATTGGAAAAGCCAAGATTGTAATTACTCCTCTTTGAAAGCATACAGATTAGCCAAATTTATCAGTTCTATTATGCATCTGGAAGACCATGTGAACGATGGATCCACAGCATGTGCACTCTTGACTCCACGTCCACAATTCTACCATACCTGTGATCTGGCTTCTGACACCAAGCATGCACAATTTTATGAATGAGTTTGAGAGCATTTATGGATGGACAGAGAATCAGTTACAATTAAACTGTCTCAATCAAAGATACATAGATGATTCAGTGCAAGGAGTATGGCAAACAGTTCTGTCTGAGGTTGAGGCCCAAATTATTGATGGCAATGCCTCAAATTCTTTAAGAGAGCCATCACTCTGTACGAACAACAGCAGCCAATACCAGCTGCACCAGTGGATTGGTGAACAGAAACCATTCAACGTAAAAAATTGGCGAGAGTGTGTGCTGTGTGACTAAGTTTTCAATACAAGTTAAGGCATCATGTTTGGCTTTCAAGGCGAAGTTTTGGTTGTGATTTAAGAAGTTAGTTTGGGGGGAAAATGCGAGGAATGGTAGATTGGAATGAGGTAAAATATCCCATGGAGCGGAGAAGTGCCGCTGTTGCCTTACTGACATAGATCATGTAAGCTGGTTCATGTGGAGGTCTATTCAGTTTTTTCTATTCATCTGGAGGAGTGTTCACCAGTTCTGAGGACTCAAGTTTGGAGGGAGCTTTGTTGCAGGGATTTGAATGGCTTGCCTGAGCTATTAACCGACCCACAATTAGGATATTTCTTTCAGTAACACGATCTCTGATGCTTGGAATATACAAGTTCTTTTTGCATATTTAAATTTGGGCAGTAAGAGGGCATCTCTAAATGATCCTCATTGCTTCGTTCTGCAGTTATTCCAGCCCTCCAAGCTATCCAGTCAGACACAAGAGCAAGTAGTGGCGCAGCATAATCAACAATGATCTAATATAAGCAAGATCTATACATCAATTTTCACAATTTAACATTAGCACATACCTGGGGTAAACCAGTCACAATCTAAGTGCTCTTAGTCTTTCTTTGACATTGGCGCAAAGTCTTGTTACAACAGGTCCAAGTAGTGGAACCTAAAGCCTAGATACCCTGTATCTGTTACTATTCTAGAGAGGACCCATCATGCAATTGGATCTGGACGAACTGTGCCTCTTGTCGAGGAGGACTCCTATGAGTATCTTTGTTTTATCTGTAGAAATTATCAACCCCAGGTCCTGACGGTTTCCTGGACACGAGGCTAGTACGATGGTTAAGAATGTTTTGGTGATGTTGGAGAATCCGGTGGTTGTGAATCATTATATCAATCAGCAAAAACTAATCATTTAATGATGGAGCTGACTAGGCATACATTACATAATGCATTAATTAGAATATTGAAACAGTGTGGGACTGAGCACACTCCTGTGGGTCTAATTCTGTCTTTAGTTACACTTTCTATGTCCCTGGGAACAACAACAGACGATTTTTCTGTTGGACAGGAGCTTTTAATCCAGCGGAAGAAGAAAGCATCCTCCAACATCCATTCTGGCAAGTTAACTAATGATTACATGTCGGTAGGCTACAATCAAAAGCGGATTTAAGGTCTCAAGGAAAGGTAGTGTATGAGCTGTCAGTGTGCAGGGTGAGTAAGGTGGCTATGCAATGATGGCACGCTCCTTCCATGCGATGAAACCATGTAACAGGGGAGACAAAAATTGTTTGATTCTGTACATGAGACGATAAGAATCATTCTCTCAAATGTTTTACACCAAGCAGCTAGTATGAGATATTGGGCAAAATGCATTTTATGATTGGGCTTAGGAATTGGAATGATGAGGATGTTGGGTCAAGTTGAGGGAGCTCCCCAGTTACATAGCTCATGTTTTTATTTAATTCAAGTAATGGATTACCTGGTACTCGACACAGCAATATGATATGTTGTAAGTAATACCATCCTCACCAGGCGACGTGGAGTTTGCCCTTAGTTAGTGCTGCATTCAAGTCATAATTAGTGAACGAATGTTTGCAGTCATCTTCCTTGCCTGAAGCATAAAGCAATCAAGTCTCTCCCTTGCATCATATGTGTCATTTATTTTCCTGTGTGGTACTGGGGAAGATTGTCATAGCTAGATGTAGCAGCCCAAGCCTGCACTAACTCATTCGCCCTGGTGTAAGGGATGGGTTGTGCGCGATCTGGCCCAGTTCTGTTACCCTATTTCTATCTATGTCCCTCCATGCCGGCTAAGTGGGGTGTGAGCCATTAAGGTAAAGGAGACCAGCCCATTGCCGTCATGGGGTGGGGAGGGGGGAGGGGGGAGGTTTTACTATTCGGAGTGGATGGGTATGAGGGGAAGAGTAGGGAATGTTTTGTGGGGGGTATATATGCCGGCAATTAGTAATATGAGGGTAAAAGCAGTCTTTGTTAGGGAAGCCTTTTTTTGGGGTTTTTTTTTTTTTCTACTATCTCAGGGGTTTACCTGCTATTTCGGTAGTTGGAGGAGATTGGGAAACTGTTGTGATTCGGCATGGAGGTGTGATAGTAGGGGTGCAGGGTTGTGTGTTGAGTGTTTTAAGAGATGCTTTACGGGATGTGGAGGTGGTTGATGTGGTGGCAGGGGGGCTATCAGGTGAACACACCTTGTGCATGGAGAGTTTTGAAGCATGGTTGGGATGATAGGAATTTATGTAAGGCAGGTGGGTCATGGGTGATGTGAGAGGGTTAGGACTATTTGACGTGGTTTTGTCTGATAACAGGCGGTGTGGGGACCTTAGGGTAGATGGTATTCACGCTATTTCCGGTTATATAAATTGAAATGTGCGGCTTTACAGGAGGGGATTAGGTTTGTCTTTCAGGAACTGGTGAAAGTTTTTTTGGGAGGGCTGGGATGAGGATGTGAATTTGCTAGATTGGTGGGAGTTGATGCAAGGTGGAGGATAGCGAAATTTTTTAAGGCTACGTGACATGGGAACGGGCATGTTGGCGGTTTGGCCTGACAGAATTACTTAGGGCAGTTGAATGTTGTTATGGGGGGGTAGGGAAGGTGCAGAGAGTGGTGGGCCCGGTGGCCTGGTGGCTTAAAGAAAACTCCCGCTTCACACACGAGGGAAGGGCCCGAGGTTCGATTCCCGGCGGGTGTAAACCATTTCGCACGTTTCCTTACACCTGTTGTCCTGTTCACCCTAGCAGCAAATAGGTACCTGGGTGTTAGTCGACTGGTGTGGGTGCTCTGGGGGGACAAGGATAAGGACCCCAATGGAAATAAGTTACGACAGTCCTCGATTGACGCACTGACTTTCTTGGGTTATCCTGGGTGGCTAACCCCCCGGGGTTAAAAATCCGAACGAAATCTTATCTTATCTTATCTTAACTAGAAGTCGTTTTTAGTGGAGATTCATAACGAATGGTTTGATGCACTCTGAGTCAAGGGAGGGCTTGGGGACGTCTTAAAAGGTGACAGGCCGCCGGTATGTACTAAGGAAATCAAGGGACTGACAGTTGAGGACTACTGTGGCCATTTAGTGGTGGGGAGGGGGGGGTTATGTGCCAGGGTTAGGGTCTTTCTGTTACAGACAGTATCAGTAGGGTATGCAGATTATTGGTTTAGTGAGAAAGGAAGAGGACGGCGAGGGGGTTTGTTGGGTTGGATTAATTTGGGGTTATCGGAGCAATCTGGGGTTTGGGGCATGGGGACAGGGAAATGTTGGAGGGCAGCATTACGGAGGCAGAGGTGGGGCGAGGTGGTCAAGGGTTGAGTCAGGGAAAAAGGCACCAGGAATAGATGGTTTATCTAATGATTTTTATAGAGCACATTGGGGGGTTGTGGGGGGGAGAGTCTGGAGGGCAGAGTGCCTAGTGGAGTCTGAATTTTATGTTGAGAGTGGTAGGATGGGGCGAGAACACAGAGAACTGGGATTGTTGTCTTGGTGCCGAAGGGGAGGGAGGGGAAAGGTTTTGGGTGATTATCGTCCGTTGTCATTAATGTGTTCGGATTTTATAAAATTTTTGCAAGATATTGGGTAATAGATTAAAGAAGGTAATTGGGGCTGTCATGCATAGAGGTTCAGTATGGGGATTCCCAGGACGGTATGAAGAATGGGCACAGTAGGATAAGGGATTTTAATAGAGAAACTGCCGGGAGGGGGCATCCTTGGTTTGGATTGGTTTGGACTGTGTGACAGAGGGAATTTTTATGGGTTGTTTGGTGAAGTGGGTTTTGGGAATGGGTGTTAGTGAGATGGGTGCGCACTCTATATGAGGGGCAGTTATGAGGGTGCAGGTTAATGGAAGGCTGGGGGACGCGGTTGCTGATGGAAACAGGGTTAAAGGAGGTTGACCCGCTCTCACATTTGCTCTTTGAATGTGTGCAGCATCCTTTCTTTGAGGCTGTGGAGGAGGAATTGCAGGGGTTGAGGGGGGTGAACGGGGGGAAATAGTGGGTTATGTTGATGACACACTGTTTCTGTAATGAGTTGGGGGCTTTAGAAGTGTGGGTGAGGTAATTAAGGGTTTTGAGGGGATGTTTCAGGCATGGAAGTTAATCTTGCAAAGTCGAGGTTATTGGATGGTAGGGACTTGGGTTGGGGGGAGACTGGGGGGGAGGGTTTGGATGGTAGTTGGTGATAGGACTTAGGGTTTGGATTTGGGTACATGGAGAGGTTGCAGGATTGCAGTGAGGATCTAACTCTGAATTAGTCATGGTAGGGTTTCTGGGCAAGCTTAGAAGGTTTGAGGGTTAGCGAAGTGGCGTTACAACAGGGAGGTTTTGGTTACTAATTCACTTGTGTATTATGTAGGTATGGGTTGTGGCAGAGCAGAGGTGTTCCATTTGCAGGCGCAGGACATTCAGGAAATACAGAAGGCGGGTTTTGAGGTTTGTTGTGGGGGTTTGGAGGGTCTGGTTATCTAAGGAGGTGGTTATGATGGATGTGAAACGGGGGGGGGGGGTCTGGGATTGTTGGCTTCGGGGCCTAGGGTGATGGCACTGTTTATTAAGCAGAGGTATATTTAGGGTGGGGGGGATGGGTTGTTAGGGTGGATAGGGTGATGAGGGATGCAGAAATGGTTGGAGTGGCGGGTGGGACTTGAGAGATTGTGAAGATTTGCTGAGGATTTATTAACAGTGCGACAGGTTTCAATATTGAGGGTTAAAACGTTGGTGGTGTGGCGTGGGGTTGGGGTAGGGGGTGTCTTACAGGGGGTTTGTTGTGTTACCCATGTTATAACTGGCAGGTGATATGAAGGGAGTTCAGGCTGCTTAGGATACCAGCAAGGGTCAGGGAGTGGTTATACCGTTTCCTCATGGGGGTAAGTAGCATCCAAGCATGGTTGCATAAAATGGGTTGGTGAGGGAGGCAACATGCTTGTTCTGTGGGAAGGAGGAAGCGCCTATTATGTGTTATTTATGCTCGTCTTATTGGGGAGTGAGGGTCTGGATGGCGAGTCTTATCAGGTGTTGGGGGAGGGAGTTGGTCGTTTCTTAGACTTGTCGATAGATGTTAAATGGGGTATCAGGAGCGTGGGGACAGGGCTTTGTGTATGTTATGGCAGATTATTGCATGTTTCTTGGGAATGAGGGAGGTTTCAAGCGTCAGTTGAGGATAAAAGCGTTAGCAGCCTAGTTCTATAGAACAATGTGTAGGAATAGTTAATATATGGGGGGCGTTGGGAGTCCAGTTTCATCGGAGGTTTATCGTAACCTATCTTTGGCGTTACTCCTCCGGGTCATGGGGGCGGGGCAAGGGGCTGGCGATTTGTCCAGGTAGTCAGGAAATATACGCAGGGGGATTGCATATAAATTACCACATGGGAGAACGGAAAAAAACAAGGGGGAAAAAAGCTGTAGTGGGGAAACAAGTGTAGTCCAAGGACAAGATAAAAACCAATATTACAAACTGTAATCCACAGGAATAGCAAACAAGAGGAGTATAGGAATAAGACAGGAACATGCACCAACAGGGAATACAGTTACAGAAACCCAAGGCAAACGGAAACCAAGCTGTGCACATACCATGCACTTGGTATCTGCAGGCATGGGAAATCTGGAAAAAGATGGACGTGAAACTATGACCCACCCTAGAAAATGTGTGACCATATGACAACAGGAAAATGCAACTCCTTCCTGTAGCTTTTCACCTGAAAAATGTGTCCCTCCTTCAGCACAGGAAAGACTGTGCTATAACTTTAAAATTGCCAGGCACACATTCTAAAGGGACAAAGATACAAACCCAGGCCATGGGAAAACCTGGGTAGCACAGCCACTCAAGGGGAGTGGTTTTTGGTCCAGAAGGAAAAAAAAAAACTGGCAGAAAATGCGGAAATCGTACACCAAATCCAGTCATTCCTTGAGAAACAAAACTGGAAACCTCAGTCGATGGCCTCCACTCCAACCCAACAGATACAGATACTAAATGCCGGGAAAAAAAATCTTCCCCCCAGTACCAACGATACCACCAGTCCGATATGCATTCTTCTTCGAAATATACAGGGTCTAAAAGCCAGCACGAACAACAAAATACTTTCACATCCGTGGACTGCTTGCAGAGCAGATGCAATGTTGTGGCTTTTCACAGAGGACCCACATAAAGGATCACTTGGGACAACGAATATGTATCCCAGGTTACAACCTATACAGATGCGACAGAGTGGAAAAGGCAAAAGGAAGGGGGGTTGGCTGTACATTGCAGAATCACTTGTTTGCACAGAACTGCTTATGCCTCAAATGATGTAGTGGAAGTTTTAGCAGTAAGATCGAGAACCAAGCAACTAGTCATTGTGGTAGTATACAAAGCCTCTGGATGCAACGTTCCAGCAATTCAGGAACAGCTAGTTAAAAATTGACCACTGTCTGGAAATCTGCCAGCTCCTGCCCCAACTTCTTGTCTGGGGGATTTCAACCTTAACGCACCTAAAATGGAGGAATATAGCAAATAATGTTGTTGCAGTTATACACCAGGAGGCAGCTCTGACGAGAACTCACACACACACGAGCTTTTAAATCTCTGCACAAAACAATTTAAACCAGCAAATAATAGAGCCTACTAGACTGGAGAATACCACTAGACCTCATATTCACTAACAATGAGGATCTGATACGAAATGTCATCATATCAAAAACAAAATACTCAGATCACAACATTAATCGAGGTTCAGACATGTATGCACGGAGCCCCAGACTGACATAATGAGATTAGTCTTGAGGAGCATTCACCAAAATTCAAAAAAAAAAAAAATTCAATACAAAAACATAAAGTGGGGACCAAGTAAAGCAAGTCCTAAACTGATATAAGCTAGGGAAGATAGACTAATCAACACAGACCCCAACTTATGCCTAGAACAGATTAACTCGGTGGCCACTCGATGTATGCAAAAGGCTTATTCTCTAAGAAAAAAAAGGAGGAGTAGATGTAATAGAAAGAGACAGCGTTCCTTTACATGCGACGGAAAGAATAACAGAGCGGCTAAAGAGGCCAATATATCTGAAATGCGTAGGGAGTCACTGGTCAGAGAAATAGCAACATTGAACTTAAGCTAAAGGAATCTTGATAGGAGTCTGAATCGTGGGAAGAACTAAAAGCCATAAATGAAAATCGAAGAGTCCAAAGTATTTCTTTTCCTATGCCAAATCAAGTGAGAACAACATCCAGTATTGAGCTTACTTAACAAAGATGGCTCCTACACAGATGACAGAAAGGAAATGAGTGAGCTACTTCAAGTCCATCCCAATATGGACTCAGTTTTAGCAAGCCGCCTAACCGACTGAGTCGACAGATCAAAATTAATTTTTTATGAGAGAGCCACAGAATTTGGTTAACACATAGCCTATCTGATGTTATCTTGACTCCAAATGACTACGGACAGGCGATAAATGACTTGCCATGCACTCTGCCCCAGGACCAGACTCACTGAACTCCGTGTTCATCAAAAAACTGCAAGAAGCCCCTATCACGAGCTTTTTACCATCTATGGAGAGGGAGCATGGACACGGGAGTCGTCCCACAGTTACTAAAAACAACAGACATAGCCCCACTCACAAAGGGGCAGTAAAGCAATAGCACCAACATCCCATATCATAAAATCTTTGAAAGGGTCCTAAGAAGCAAGATCCGCCACCATCTAGAAACCCATCAGTTACACAACCCGGGCAACATGGGTTTAGAACAGGTCGCTCCTGTCTCAACTATTGGATCTCTACGACACTAGAAGACATAAGAATGCGAGGTAATATATACAGACTTTGCAAAAGCCTTCGACAAGTTGTGGCCATGGCGTAATAGCGCACAAAAAATGCGTGTAAAGGAATAACAGGAAAAGTTGGTAGATGGATCTATAATTTCCTCACAAACAGAACACAAAGAGTATGTAGTCAACAGAGTGGAAGTCCAAGGCAGCTACAGTGAAAAAAAGGGGGGGGGGCCCCCCTTTTTCTGTTCCATAAGCACAGTCTCGCTCCTTCTTGTTTCTCATCCTAATTTTTTAAATCTGACATAGACAAAGGATGACAGCCACAGCACAGTGTTTCCTTTGCAGATGACACCCGAATCTGCATAACAGTGTCTTCCATAGCAGACACTGCAAGGTCCAGGCGGACATCAACCAAATCTTTCAGTGGGCTGCATGAAAAAACAATATGAAGTTCAACGATGAGAAATTTCAATTCCAGATATGGTAAACACGAGGAAATTAAATTTATCAGAGTACAAAACAAATTCTGGCCACAATAAGAGTGGAAACACCCAACGTCAAAGACCTTGGGAGTGATCCATGTCTGGAGGATCTCACTAAGGGACCATAACATTGTATCAAATCGCACTCTGCTTTAGGAAAAATGACAGGGCTGGATAATGAGAACCTTCAAAAAACTAGGAGGCCCAAGCCATGATGACACTCTTTCAGGTAACTTGTTTATCTAGGCTGGAATATTGCTGCACAATAACAGCACTCTCAAGGCAGGTGAAAATTGCTGACCTAGAAAATGTACAGGAACCTTCACGGCCAGCATAACGGAGATTAAAAACACTCAATTACTGGATAGCGCTTGAGGTTCCTAAACAAAAAAAAACTGTATTCCCTGGAAATGCAGGCGGGAGAGATACACGATATATAAACTGGAAAATCCTAGAGGGACTAGTACTGAACTTGCACACGGAAAATCACTCACAACGAAAGCCAAAGACTTGGCAGAAGATGCAATACATCCCCCAATGAAAAGCAGGTGTGTCACTACACGTTAAGGAGGACCATTACAATAAGTGTCAGGGGCCCGAGAGACTGTTCATCTGCCTCCCAGCATACATAAGGGGGATTATCAATAGACCCCTGAGAGCCTTCGAAGTCTGGCCACTTGGACAAGCACCTAAAGTCTGTACCTGGACCAGCCGGGCTGTGGCTCGTACGTTGGTTTTCGTTGCAGCCAGCAGTAACCAGCCTGGTTGATCAGGCTCTGATCACCAGGAGGCCTGGTCACAGACGGGGCGCGGGGGCGTTGAGCCCCCGGACTCTCTCCAGGTAAACTCCAGGTGGGTATGGTAAGGTTGTGGAGGTTGTGTTTTATGTGATGTGTGGGTGGAGTATGTGAGGGCTCAATTTGAGACCTGGTTGTGTTCCTTGCGAGTTAATTCATCTTTTAATTCGGTCAAAGTCACCCTGTTTTCGGTTTAGTTCCACATGTAAGTCATATAGATTTTTCTTTTTTAGTAATGGGATAATTATTGAACTAACTGTCAGGGTATTGGTGGCTTAGGCATCTGTTCTGGTGGTTTATATAATGTCATGCCTTGTGACCATTTATACTTTATGTGAATTTAGTCCATTGTGTTACTAAGCATGTCCATAGGTTGTGTTTTGAATCACTTTGTAATAGGTGTTTGGGGACGTTAAGCTTGCTAAGTAGGTCAAGAGTCCGATAGCATGGGCTGTTTATTGCATATATGTAGGTCTAAGATTTAGCTGCAAGTACTTCCTGTTATTGTTTTATTCAATGCCAGATTTAGGATTGTTATACACTTTCTCATGTCCATGCATTGCACAATTTAATTTTAGCAATAATGTACTATTGTGTTTCAAATAGGGAGGTAAGGATTTTATGTACTGTAACTAGACAGTTTTGATACCTTATGTTAAGATTTTGTTAGTTGTATGGGTTGTACTTGCATATATAATGTTATGTCTTTTACTTGTGGGTGTTTCCTGCCCAGTTTTTATGTGGGGAGTTTCATTGTGATATGTACCAATGTAATGTTTATTGTAGGTTTTGGTTTGCCTAATGTTTAAGTTAATGTACTGTATAATTTAATTTTTGTGGGGGATTTGTGTGTGCACAGACATAAATTGTGAGTTTTTGTTTTTGCTAATGTTTTTGTTCGGTGCTGGAGCTCTGTCGCTCTTTATTCTGTTAAGAGTTTCCTGCTATTTGCGGGAAGTATTATTGTGGAATGTCTTTGCAATTTTATTGTAGTGTTAGGTTTGTCTTTTATTTAATTATTGTAATGTATAATTTTATCCTTCGTATGCTGTATCATATCATCTGTGTACTTTGTGCAAGAAGGTCTTATTGTACTGTATAACAGGCATGAATTGTAGGTTTAAACTTTGTTAATGTATTTTCTGAGCAGGTGTTATCCTCTTCTTTTCATTGTTGGGTGATGATATATCCTTTAATACAATATGAATGTAACACTTAGTGTATGTTATGGTGTTGATGGTAGGTCATTGTATTTGTAAACGGTTAATTATTGTGTTCTTTTATTCATTTATATCTTGTACTGTGTCCTTTTAAATAAAAATATAAAAAAAAAAAATTCTGTGGAGTATGACAGGTATACCCAGAGGGCATTCCGGGGGCCAACATCCCCGTGGCCCGGTCCATGACCAGGCCTCGCGGTGGATCAGGGCCTGATCAACCAGGCTGCTTCTATTGGCCACACGCAAACCGACGTACGAGCCACATCCCAGGTGGTCAGGTACTGATGAAAGTTAAGACACTTGTGCAACATCTGGTTATCTTTATTGTAGACGTTTCGCCATCCAGTGGCTTTATCAATACAGATTCTTGGACATAATTAGAAAACAGAAGAACTATATACAAAAGATGAGGTAATCAGTCCCTCAGCCTTGGAGGTGGTGTTTACAGCACCATGATTGTAGAGATTCTGAAGCACAGGTTAGGAGACTGGCGCTTATATAGGCGTCAGTGAACAGGGAGTGTAGCAGACGAGGGATAGTCA
>NC_069461.1:26626686-26671834 GCF_026875155.1 Cherax quadricarinatus
CTTGTTTATAATTGCTGTATCTAGCTTTTCTAGGTTTTTTTTCGTCTCCACCACAATAAATGCTATATTATCACTATAGTTGACTGGTGGAAATTTTGGAGGAAGGACGCTTTTTCTGTAGTAATAATTGCTTCTCGTTGTGTATATTGCGACCGCTGGTAACTACAGGTTATATGAAATTCACAGTATGCGTCTGGTAATTCAAGAAAAAAGAAACTAATGAAAGTCACTCCACTCCACTAAGTACCATTATAATACTGGTTAGTTGCTACTACAACACTGTAATCTGCTATTCACTGGTATCACTAGATTATATGCGTGTACACTATCAGATTGGGGAAGGGCAAAGAAGACCGCAGACACAAAGTCTGCAAACCTCACTCAAGGAAAAAGATCTGGGGGTGAGTATAACACCGAACATATCTCCTGAGGCGCACATCAATCAGATAACTGCTGCAGCATACGGGCGCCTGGCAAACCTACAGATAGCATTCCGATACCTCAGTAAGGATTCGTTCAAGACTCTGTATACCATTTACGTCAGGCCCATACTGGAGTATGCAGCACCAGTTTGGAATCCACACCTAGTCAAGCATGTCAAGAAATTAGAGAAAGTGAAAAGGTTTGCAACAAGACTAGTCCCAGAGCTACGGGGATTGTCCTACGAAGAAAGGTTGAGGGAAATCGGCCTGACGACACTGGAGGCCAGGAGGGTCAGGGGAGACATGATAACGACATATAAAATACTGCATGGAATAGACGAGGTGGACAAAGACGGGATGTTCCAGAGATGGGACACAGACACAACAGGTCACAATTGGAAGTTGAAGACTCAGATGAATCAAAGGGATGTTAGGAAGTATTTCTTCAGTCATAGAGTAGTCAAGCCGTGGAATAGCCTAGAAAGTGAAGTAGTGGAGGCGGGAACCATACATAGTTTTAAGGCCAGGTATGATAAAGCTCATGGAGCAGGGAGAGAGAGGACCTAGTAGCAATCAGTGAAGAGGCGGGGCCAGGAGCTATGACTCGACCCCTGCAACCACAATTAGGTGAGTACACACACACACACACAAACACACACACACAAACACACACACACACACACACACAGCCTAAAGAACTAAAGAACATTTTGGGATTGACAACAGAGACTGCTACCTCAGCCACGAATAAGGGGACTGTAGGGAAAGAAGGGGCACAACTGCATGGGGAAGCTCTATCAGAGGAGACTGTAGTAAATGAAAGAGCTAAGCTTTATGTGGAGGTCCTAACAGACAACAACAGAGCCCAAGGAAAGCCGAGAAGGGAAAATGACAGGCCACTGAGCCCAAGTACATTAGCCAGTGAAACTGAAGAAAGGAAAGCTGCAGTGCAGGAAACCAAATTAAATGAGGGGATTGTTATGGGGCTATAGGACCCAACATGTATTTATAAGTAACAGTTACTCTGGAATACCTAATTATATTGAATTGATGGGGACTTTGCTCTAAATGTCAGAAGGACTGATCAACCTTATGACTGAGAGGCAGCTGGGTCAAGCCTATTTTTCTCAATATAATAGGTTATACTATAGACACATAAACACACAATTTAAATAAGTAGTTTATAAAGTTGTATTTCCTTTTGTAAAAGTAAAATTAAGGTGTGGTAGAATTGTGGTAACTGGAGAATTGTGCTTGGCAACAGTCTTTTGTTTTGGTGGGAGGAGCTTAGCCGCTTTTCTCTCTCCCCCTCTCACTGACTTCTTCTCTGTGGTGACCTTCAACCGGGCAGGATCTCTGGGTCCTTCTTCTATTTTTGGGGGGCATCATGTGTGCTCGGGGTGAGTGTTTATAATTTAAGTTGTGGCCACCATCCCCAGGGGGGAAAAAAGTGTGTCAAAACACTGGTTACCCCAGATTATGTCAGGAAGAGTGGAGGAAAGAGTTGTTGCAACACACCATGTGGAGACAGGTTGGAGTGTGAGATTTTGTTTAAAAATGGAGGCTGTGATTGTTATTTGTTCATACCCTTTATTAGAATACAGTTATATTTTTTTTGTGTGTTTACATAACCTGTGAAGAGGGTGGTAAAAGGGTACAGGACATCAAGATGTCACCCCATGATGAAAGTTTTTCCCCTAGACAAATAAGGCCTTTAAGAAAAAGCTACCCCCACTAAAAATGTAGTGAGAACCTTACATCAAAGTAATGGGACAAACCAAACGTAACAGGGGGGCCTGTCCGGGTAGTTATTTGATGCTAAAAAAACTAAAAAACATTTTTTGAACTTATGTGTGGTTTATGGGGTAATAACTTTTGCTGTTTCTGGTAGAAGTTTTCCCAAGGGGGGGTCTTGGAAGGTTGTTTTCATATATTGTTTACAGGTTGTTTTTCCCCAAGGTAGGAGAAAGGTTGAGAAACACATTTTTTTTTTGGGGTTTTTATGGTAAGTGCTATGTGTTTGTTTACATTAAATTTGTGTTATTTTATGTGCCTGTGGGAAAACTTTGTCCCTGATATGTGGGGAAGCAAGTGTTTAAAGAAAAAAACTATGTCAGAAGATGGTCTTCGATTTTTTAGGCTTCGGGGAAAGAAGGTAAAAAATTCATCAGTAAACATGCCTTTTAAAACAGTAAACATGGGGGATCCCCTACTCCGGTGATTGGAAAGGGAGGAATGAGATTTAAATTAGCAGTACTAGGGGCTGAAATGAATTAATAAAACTAAGGAGGGGGAACGTCAAAGAAGGAGGTTCTGAAAAGACCCTGACAGTACTTTAACATAACAAAGTTTCAAATTTTGTCCCAAATTTTTACAGAGAGTGCCCCAGATTTTTTATTTTTTTTTTTGGAAAGATGCTTTGGAGAAAAGGGGGCCCCAAACAGAAGTGGGTACCTAGTTCGAACAACTTGTGGGTAAAGGTTTCCCAGAGAGTAGAGATTGGGGGCAAGTTTTTCTGTTATGTAAGAAAAAAAGGGGAAGTATTGTTTGATCCCAAAAATATACCTGAGAAATATAGACAAAAATTCAGGAATCAAACTTTTCAGGATGGGCAGCCTTAACTGATTTTGGGGAATGAAAAACTGTTCCTTTTTTTAAGAAATGGGTTTTTTTAAAAGGATTTAAAAAAGACTATAACAAATTAGTAGATCTGTTGGTTAGGGAATTGTACATCAATCCCTTTTGCCCTCAGAGAATATTTGGAGGAAAAACCCCCAGAAAATCTTTCAGAAGCACTGGATCTAGGTGATCGATTCTTGGCCGAAAGGAATGGTAAGAAAAACAGTATGCTCCTGAAAAATTTTCCCCATCGTTCAAAAACCTTATCCAAGTCCTTTGGGTTTTTAAAGGTAAGTGGGAAAGAATTTTCGGAACAAAAAAGGCTGAGGTGCCCTATAAAATAGAAGGAAAAGGTAAGTCAGCTGGGGTTAAAAGTTTTACCTAGTAAACGATAAGTTTCAGGTCCTCGAGAAAGTACCAGTCCTACCCCAAAAGGGTTAAAAAAATCCCTTTAAGTTATGCCTTTTTTATACTGTAAAAAAAATGGCACACTAAAAAATTTTTGTGGTAAAGGCGGCGAGATCAGGAAAGGGGGGAAACCCACCCCAGGGACTCTAACGCGAGTACACCATTTTTCCTGATTAGGTCTTCAGGAAAGGTGAGGAGGAATTTTGGATCTAGCCCCCCAGGATGTGATATTTTCTAGTGGTCCGATTTGGTTTGCAAAAGGTGTGGCAAGTTGAAAAATATGCCCTTGAGAGATGGATGTAGCACCTACTCTTTGCTACGGTGGAGTGTCCCGTGTCTAAGGATCCTTTTAGGGGTAGATTATTTTTGAAGGGTTTTGGGTTAAACCATAAGGACACCTGTAAAAAATTATGGGTAAAATCTGCATCCCAAGTTGGTATCTTGTGGTATCCAGATGAAATTCCCTTAAAAAGGGGTCGCCCTTTTTAGGGAAAAATTTTAGGGGGCGTTGACAGTGAAGAACCATGTATGGGGGAAACCAGGCCCCAAAGTTTGGGAGAAAATGGCTAGGAAAACCCCCCAGCCTTCCCCCTGATGGTTCCCCCATGAAAAAGTATGGTATGATATGCTCCCAAACAGTCTTCTGTATTTTCATGAGGATGGGAGGGCTTAAGTTTGGAAACTTGCTTTCTGATGTTAAAAATTCAGTCAACGAAAAAAAGGATGTTCCCCCAGGCTGAGCAGATTGGAGAATGGATATTAAATGTGGAGAGAGGCTGCACCTGCTGGGTGAAATTTAAATTTTGTGAGGAAAATGCCCCGTTTTTTGCTGAGGAAGAGATTTACAGTTAAATAAGTGTTTTCTTTTAGGGGGAAACTTTATAAGAATTCACCCTGTTTGCAGTATCGATGGAAGGAGAAAAAGGGCTTTGTCCCCAGGTGGTGATGTCCAAGGTTTTCCGGCATTTCTTCTGGTCTCAGCTGTGGGAGACGTCAGAGAGAATTGAGCCTTCTGCCTTTCAAATTAAGGGAAACCTAGTGAAGTATTAAACCTGTTCCCTTCAGCCGTTTCAGCCCCAGGTGAACCCTTCAGCAAGCTGGTAGTGGATTGTTGGCCCACCCCCAAAGGGGGCCAGAAGGGAAAAATGATTTTTTACCCCAAAATATTTGCTCCACTACCAGGTCCCGGGAAAGCGCCCTTGCTAGATACACCCTCTGTGTTTTTAAGGGCTTTGTGAAGTTTTTTTTTCTTTTGGGTTTTTCCCACAAGCAGTGCAAAAAGACCAGGGGCCTAACTTTACTCAAAGTCTTTTGAAATGTTTTGAAGGATTAAAATAGAGAACTTTGAAGGCCCTATCCCCCTAATCAAAAGGGGGAAAAATGAGAAATTACATAAAACCCTCAAGAAATGAGAAAACCCTTGGTTAGACAATACTAACAACTGGGATGGTGACCCCTTTTCTTTGTTTTTGGAGTGGGGAAGCACTCTGGAATCTTGAGTTTTGGGGTTTGGGGAGGATGGTGATGCTCCCCCTCGGAGCTTTTTTCAGTTTCAGTATGTTTGGCTCGTATGAGGTGGAGGGTCAGTGAACGTGTCATAAACCAGACCAGGATGATGATGGGGCCATAATGTGGCATTATCTGGAGGTGGAGAGGAAGTGCTGTACGGAGCCAATTTGGAAAATCTGTTGGAAAAGTTGTGGAGCAAAACTGTTGTGGGGAAAGTTCCCGGGGTTAGATATAAAACCCACCCCCTGAGCAGAAAAAAAATGGTAAAAATGTAACGTAACCGGTCAAAGGGTTTGAAGTTGTGTCAAAAATTCAGAGGAGACCAAAAGTTTTAATGGAAAGTAAAGGGCCCGCAAAACATCTGTATGAAATACCAAAAATTAAATTTTTTAAGAAATAAATGTGTGTAAAAGATTTTGGGAAATGCTGCTTGGTTTTAATGAGAAAATGTTGGAGAGTTGGGTCAGCCCCCTTGGAACTTTAAAAAGTTTGGGATGTCAGTAATGGGGAAAAAAATTTAAACCATGAGGGAAATTTTTTAAAGGAAGTGAGCCCAATTCAACTATTTTTTTGTGGGAAAAAATTGTATGAAAAAAATTTGGTATAGAAGAAAAAGTGAAATTTTACCCCGTTTTTGTGGGTTAGTGAGAGTCAGTGGGCATTCCCATGCTTCATGGTTCCCAAAAATTTGATGGGACCGGGCTAAACATGACTCCACAAAGTACGTTTAACAACTAAGGTTTTACAGGATTAGAAAAGTGATACTTTTGCATAGAGATGCAAACATTTTAAATAAAAAAAATTGGGGAGGAAGATGGATTTCCCTGGCTGGTTCCAGTCCTTTTTTTTGTGTGTAATGAAATTTTGTTATTGTGTGCTTAAATTTTTGTGTGAGATGGAACGTGATGGTATTTATTAAAATTTAGTATCCAACCTGGGGGCAAGAGTTTTCTTTGGTGTTTGTTGTTGTACTGCGAGAAGTTGCGAATGTTTTCTATCAGGGAGCAACCTTTTTAAATTTTAAAAAGTAAAATTTTACCCCAGGAAAAAAAATTTTCATTTTGGGGTGGCTATTCAGCATTTGTACATGTTTTCAGGTCCTTATCCCGTTCCTGGTATAGTGACTTAAAAACGGGTCTTAAAATGGGGTTTGTTCCCCAGCCTTTTAATTTGAAAGTTAAATTATAAAAAGGGTCGAGGAAAGTGGTTGCTGATGCTCTCTCTAGTGTTTCATTGAGCATGGTGCTTACTTTGTACAGGTGTTTGCTGGTGCCTTGTTGTTTTTGCAGTGGTGAACTTCGGCGAGCCTGGTACTCCCACAGCCATCTGGTGTGAAGGAGTTGAGTCAAGCCAAAAATGGACGAGGTCGGGTGTACGTAATGGGTTGAGGCATAGTTAAAAAACCCTTTGGTAACATGAGGTTCAGGAAGGTACGTGTGTTGTGTCTTTGGTGTGTCTTTACAAAACGGCCCCCACGGTTTGCCTTTGTGGTCCCCTGGACCCCTCCTTTCTATGTCAGCCCCTTTCATAAATTTGGAGGATCTGTGTGGGGTGGGACCCCGGAAGATGGGCTTGAGTCCTGACCCTGTTAAGGATCGGGAGTGTTGTGGAAGTTTTGTTTGGTTCGGCACCAAATGAGAGACACCTTGAATGTTTTGTGAAGTTTCCTGTGGTGTCACCTGGGCTGCTCTGGGGTTGGCCCCTTCTCTCGTTCCCGATCAGGAAGTGCCACCCTGGGTCCGTTTCTTGCTGGATTTCCGTTTTGAGAGGCACAGGCCCGTTGGTGCGGGCTTTCCAGTGGGGTTTTGTGCAATTTTTTTCATTGTAAAGTGTATTGTTTAAAAGTCATTAAAATTGTAAAAAAGTTAACCCCCCGAGTATTGGGTTGGTTAAAAAAGCTTTTCTAAAAAAATTTTGAATTGTTGTAAAAAACAGTAAAGTGAAAAGGTAGTTATGGTGTAGGAAATATGGATTTCTAGTAGCCTTGTTTACCGCCTTCAGATTAAACAATATATTTTTACTAGCCTATCCTGAGGGACACGGCTAGCTTTGTGAGACTTCGTCTGGGGGGGGGTGTTATGGGGGTATAGGACCCAACAGTATTTATAAATAAAAAAGTTACTTGGAAAACTAAATTTTAAATTTAATTGATGGGGCTTTGCTCTAAATGTAGAAGGACTGATCAACCTTTTGCTGAGAGGCAGCTGGGTCAAACCTATTTTTTTTAATATAAAAGGGTTTTATATAGAACATAAACACAATTTAAATAAGTAGTTTATAAAAGTTGTATTTCCTTTTGTAAAAGTAAAAATTTAAAGGGGTGGGAGAATTTGGTAAGGAGGGGAATTTTTTTGGCAACAGTCTTTTGTTTTGGTGGGAGGGGCTTAGCCGCTCTCTTCTCTTCCCCCCCTGACTCTCTCTCTCTGGGCTACCTTCAACCTGGCGGATCTCTGGGCCTTTTCTACTTTTGGGGGATATGTGGCTCCAGGGGTGAGTGTTTTTAATTTAAGTTGTGGCCCCATACCCAGGGTGACTAAAGTGTGTCAAAAAACTGGTTAGCCCGAGTTTGTCAGGAAAAGTGGAGGAAAAAGTTGTTGCAACAACCATGTGGAGCACAGGTATGGAGTGTGTAGATTTTGTTTTGAAAATGGAGGTGTGATTGTATATTCTGTACATATTATTGAGAATCAGTTAATTTTTTTGTAGTAGTTTACATAACCTGTGAAGAGGGTGGTGAAAGGGTTTTCGAGACACTCAGATGATCAGCCATGTGTAAATATTACCCCCAGACCCCAATAAAGGGCCTTAGTAAAAGCTACCCCACTAGAAATGTAGTGAGAACCCTTTCAATCAAAAATAATAAGGGAAAACCAATGTAACAGGGTACACAGGGATACGCAATGGGAGATGAAAGGGTGGGTCAGTTTTGTGTATGGGGTCCAGGAAGTTTAAGGGGGAAAAAAATTGAAGCAAGAACAAGGGAAAAAAAAAAACAAATTTGAAAGCATCATGAAAGCAATAGGAGAAGACGACTGACCCAGTGGAAATTTTCGGAGAAAAGGGGGGGGTTTTAAAAAAAAAACCCGGGAAGTGAAAAATGACCTTCAAGGCAGAAGGATCGGACCCGGATTGAGGAGAAAAGCACGATTTTGGGCATGCCGGATACAGGAAGGTGATTTTCGACTGCGGACGTAAAAAGAAAAAAGGCGAAAAAATGAGAGAGATGGTCAAAGGCTAAAAGGGAAAGAGAGGGGATGGGGAAGACAGAAAGGGGATCCCAGACCCCGGAGAAGATTTAAATACGCCCCTCTACAACTTCCATAGAACCCCCCAACCAGGTCAACCCCAGTGCAACCAAACACTCTAAAACAAAAAAAACCCCTGCCAATCCCAAAGCCCCCCCCCAATACATTAAAACTCCCCCCCCAGCAAAAAACCATGTTCCTTTCCCGGTTCCCCCTTCCCAACCCCAAAAAACCCCCAGACCACAGTCTTAGAAAAAAAGTTGAAAGGTGTAGTATACAAATGCAGATGGGAAAAAAAAAAGTATGAGGGTGGCACGAAAAAAATAAAGAGACATCCCCAGACATAATAGCCTCACGAAAAAAATCACCAGAATAATAAAAGATTCAATCTTTCCATCGGTACAAATCCTCAGGAAAAACAGAGGGGGGAGAGGGGGGGGAGGAGTTGCCTGCTCATTAAAAAAAATGGGATTTTTTGAGAAATGGAAGGAAGGATGATGGGGGAAAGGGATACTTAGTAGGAACAATCAGTCTGAGGGACATAAAGGGGATAATTGCAGTATGTACAACCCACCCCCAGAAAAGCAGGAGGCCAAGGAAGAATACGATGATATCAAAAAGAGCAATGATCGACACACTAGCGGGGGGGGGCCAGGAGAGCACACATGGGGGGGGGCAAAAGTTCTTAAAATTTTGGGTGATTTCAATCACAAGGAGATTGATGGGGGAAAAAATGGAGCCCCCTGGGGGTCCGAAAATGGAGAGCCAAGAGAGGATGTGGTACTGGGAAAACCTCATGCATCAAATGTTAGAGACACTCCCGAGAGAGAGGAGAGGTGAACCGCGGGGGGCCCTTGTATTCAAATGGTGTTGGAACGGGGTATCATGTATGAAAGGCCCCCGGGGAGCTAGTGATATGTGGATCTGTGCTTGGATAATATTTGAGCCCCAAGTGGAGAGAGTGCAGGAATAGGCGGAAAAACCAAACTAAAAAGGGGGGGGGAACTACTCAGGATGAGGAACTTCCTTAAGACATTCGTGGGAGGGGGAACTGACAGGAAAACCAGTACAAGAATGATGGACTATGTAGCAAAAAAATGCAAGGGGGCGAGGGAGGTTTGCCCCCAAAGGGGAAAAAGAAATAAGGGAAGAACAGAACGAGTCTTGGTTCCCCCAAATTAGGGGGGGGAAAAAACTAGGTGTATAGGAAGGGAAAAAGGGACAAAAGCGGGAAAACTCAGGAAATAAAAAAAATCAGCGAAGACCCAGAAAAAAACATGCACAGATAGAGGGAGGCTCAGGCAATATGAAAATGACAAGCATCAAAGTAAAGATGACCAGAAGCTGTTGACAGCCATCAGGAGGAAAAAACGTCAAGGCCGGTAGGCCAGGGGGCTGGCACGCCGGGGCGGGGGCGTTTACCCCGGAAATTTTCTCCGGGAAACTCCAGGTAATCAGATGAGGAAGGGTGATGGGGAATTCCAAAAAACGACCAAGGGTAGTCAGGAGCTCAACCAAGATTTAAAAAGGTATTTACAGTGGAAAGCAGTAGGACTCCAGGGGAAAACGAACAGGGGGCACACCAGCAATGCTGGTGAGTACATATAACCAAGGAGGAGGTGAAGAAGTGCTATCGAACTTGACACCCCAAAGGCGGTTGGGGCCAGAAAATTCCCCCAGGGTCCTTTAAAAAGGGGAGCGAGACTTGTGTGAGCCATTAACAAGATTTAAAAACATATTTGAAAAATGGGCAACTCCCTGAGGTATGGAAATGGCAAAAGTAGTTCCAATTTTTAAAAAGGGAGACAGACATGAGGCACTAAACTACAGACCTGTATCACTAACGTGTATAGTATGCAAGGTCATGGAGAAGATCATCAGGAGGAGAGTGGTGGGGCACCTGGAAAGAAACAAGTGTATAATTGACAACCAGCACGGTTTCAGGGAAGGAAAATCCTGCGTCACAAACCTACTAGAGTTTTATGACAAGGTGACAGAAGTAAGACAAGAGAGAGAGGGGTGGATCGACTGCATATTTTTGGACTGCAAGAAGGCCTTTGACACAGTTCCTCACAAGAGGTTACTGCAAAAGCTAGAGGATCAGGCACACATAACAGGAAAGGCACTGCAATGGATCAGAGAATACCTGACAGGGAGGCAACAACGAGTCATGGTACGCGACGAGGTGTCAGAGTGGGCGCCTGTGACAAGCGGGGTTCCACAGGGGTCAGTCCTGGGACCTGTGCTGTTCTTGGTATATGTGAACGACATAACGGAAGGGATAGACTCAGAAGTGTCCTTGTTTGCAGATGATGCGAAGTTAATGAGAAGAATCAAATCGGATGAGGATCAGGCAGGACTACAAGAGACCTGGACAGGCTACAAGCCTGGTCCAGCAACTGCCTCCTTGAATTTAACCCTGCCAAATGCAAAGTCATGAAGATTGGGAAGGGCAAAGAAGACCGCAGACACAATATAGTTTAGATGGCCAAAGACTGCAAACCTCACTCAAGGAAAAAGATCTGGGGGTGAGCATAACACCGAGCATATCTCCTGAGGCGCCCATCAATCAGATAACTGCTGCAGCATACGGGCGCCTGGCAAACCTACGGATAGCGTTCCGATACCTCAGTAAGGATTCGTTTAAGACTCTGTATACCATTTACGTCAGGCCCATACTGGAGTATGCAGCTCCAGTTTGGAATCCACACCTAGTCAAGCACGTCAAGAAATTAGAGAAAGTGCAAAGGTTTGCAACAAGACTAGTCCCAGAGCTACGGGGATTGTCCTACGAAGAAAGGTTGAGGGAAATCGGCCTGACGACACTGGAGGCCAGGAGGGTCAGGGGAGACATGATAACGACATATAAAATACTGCACGGAATAGACAAGGTGGACAAAGACGGGATGTTCCAGAGAAGAGACACAGACACAAGAGGTCACAATTGGAAGTTGAAGACTCAGATGAATCAAAGGGATGTTAGGAAGTATTTCTTCAGTCATAGAGTAGTCAGGCCGTGGAATAGCCTAGAAAGTGACGTAGTGGAGGCGGGAACCATACATAGTTTTAAGGCGAGGTATGATAGAGCTCATGAGGCAGGGAGAGAGAGGACCTAGTAGCAATCAGCGAAGAGGCGGGGCCAGGAGCTGTGAATCGACCCCTGCAACCACAAATAGGTGAGTACACACACACACATACACACACACACACACACACACACACACATACGTGGTAATGCATTATTTACAGCTAGCAAAGTCAGGGTATTTCTCCAGAATGGTCTGCAATATACCACTGTGGATAAAATACTTTGCCATTTCTTGAACACTTCTGAGTGAGTTATTTCTAAATTCATTAATTTTATCGCACTCCAGTACATAATGACGCAAGGTGTGACAATAGTCCACCTGGCAAAGTTTACATTTCGTTTGGTCTACATCTGGTGGTGGTGATTTAACCTGCCAAAGATACTTGTAACCCAGCCGGAGCCGGGCGGTAGTGACATCCAAGAGTCTGCTTATTTTGTTGGATGCACCATAGACATGTAGCTCCTCCTGCATGATGGAATGATGATAGATCGACTGACTGGTGTCAATCTCCCTGAGTCTTAAGTGAATAAAATTCAGTTGAAGTTCTTTTCGTATTATTGTTCTCAAACTATTACATGACAAGCCAAGATTGTAATCTACTCCCTCTTTGAAAGCATACAGCTTAGCCAATTTATCAGTTCTATTATGCATCTGAAGACCAATGTGAGATGGAATCCACAGCATGTGCACTCTGACTCCACTGTCCACAATCCTACCATACCTGTGTCTGGCTTCTGACACAAGCATGCCACAATTTATACTTAATGAGTTGAGAGCATTTATGGATGACAGAGAATCAGTTACAATTAAACTGTCAATCAAAGATACATAGATGCATTTCAGTGCAAGGAGTATGGCAAACAGTTCTGTCTGAAGGGTAGAGGCCCAATTATTGATGCATGCTCCAAATTCTTTAAGAGAGCCATCACTCTGTACGACAACAGCAGCACTACCAGCTGCCCAGTGGATTGGTGAACAGAACCATCAACGTAAAAAATTTGCGAGAGTGTGTGCTGTGTGACTAAGTTTTCAATACAGCTTAAGGCATCATGTTTGGCTTCAAGGCGAAGTTTTGGTTGTGATTTAAGAAGTAGTTTGGGGGGAAATGGAGGAATGGTAGATTGGAATGAGGTAATATCCCATGGAGCGGAGAAGTGCCGCTGTTGCCTTACTTGACATAGATCATGTAGTGGTTCATGTGGAGGTCTATTCCAGTTTTTTCTATTTCATCTGGAGGAGTGTTCACCAGTTTGAGGAAAGTTTGGAGGGCTTCTGTGCAGGGATTTGAATGGGCTTGCCTGAGCATATTAACCCCCAAATTAGGATATTTCTTTCAGTAACACGATCTCTGATGCTGGAATATCAAGTTCTTTTTGCATATTTAAAATTTTGGCAGTAAAGAGGGCATCCTAAAATGATCCTCATTGCTTCGTTCTGCAGTTTTTCCAGCCCTCCAAGCTTCCAGTCAGACACAAGAGCAAGTAGTGGCGCAGCATAATCAAACAATGATCTAATATAGCAAGATACATCATTTTCACAATTTTAACATTAGCACCATACCTGGGGTAAACCCAGTCACAACTCTAAGTGCTCTTAGTCTTTCTTTGCATTGGCGACAAAGTCTTGTTACAACAGGTCCAAGTAGTGGAACCTCAAAGCCTAGATACCTGTATCTGCTTACATATTCTAGAAGAGACCATCATGCAATTGGATCTGACGAACTGTGCCTCTCTGTCGAGGAGGACTCCTATTGAGTATCTTTGTTTTATCAGTAGGGAAATTATCAACCCCAGGTCCTGACGGTCCTGACACGAGGCTAGTACATGGTTAAGAATGTTTTGGGTGTGTTGGAGAATCCGGTGGTGTGAATCATTATATCATCAGCAAAACTAATCATATAATGATGGGAGCTGACTAGGCATAACATTCATAATGCATTAATTAGAATATTGAACCAGTGTGGGACTGGCACACTCCCTGTGGGGTTCCTATTCAGTCTTTAGTTAACACTTCTATGTCCCTGGAACAACACAGACGATTTTTCTGTTGGACAGGTAGCCTTTAATCCAGCGGAGAAGCCATCCTCCAACATCCATTCTGGCAAGTTCACTAATGATTACATGTCGGTTGGCTACATCAAAAGCGGATTTAAGGTCAAGGAAGGTAGTGTATGAGCTGTCAGTGTGCAGGGTGAGAAAGGTGGTATGCAATGATGCACGCTCCTTCCATGCATGAAACCATGTAACCGGGGAGACAAAAATTGTTTGATTCTGTACATGAGACGATTAAGAATCATTCTCTCAAATGTTTTACACAAGCAGCTAGTAAGAGATATTGGGCAAAATGCATTTTATTGATTGGGCTTAGGAATTGGAATGATGAGGCTGTTGGTCCAAGATTGAGGGAGCTCCCCAGTTACATAGCTCATGTTATATAATTCAAGTAATGGATTACCTGGTACTCGACACAGCAATCTGAGTATGTTGTAAGTAATACCATCCTCACCAGGCGACGTGGAGTTGCCCTTAGTTAGTGCTGCATCAAGTTCATAATTAGTGAACGGAATGTTGCAGTCATCTTCCTTGCTGAGCATAAAGCAAACAAGTCTCTCCCTTGCATCATATTTGTCATTTAATTTTTCCTGTGTGGTACTGGGAAGATTGTCATAGCTAGATGTAGCAGCCCAAGCACTGACTAACTCATTCGCCCTGTGTAAGGGATTGAGGGTGCGCGATCTGCCCAGTTCTGTTACCCTTAAATTTTCTATCTATGTCCCTCCATGCCCGGCTAAGTGGGGTGTGAGCATTAAGGTAAAGGAGACCAGCCCATTGCACGTCATGGGGTGGGAGGAGGGGGGAGGGGGGAGGGTTGTTCGGGTAGGATGGGTATTGGGGGGAGAGTAGGGTATGTTTTGTGGGGGTTTATATGCCGGCAATTAGTAATATGAGGGTTAAAAGCAGTCTTTGTTAGGGAAGCTTTGTTCTACTATCTCAGGGGTTTACCTGCTATTTCGGTAGTTGGAGGAGATTGGAACTGTGTGATTCGGCATGGAGGTGTGATAGCTAGGGGTGCAGGGTGTGTGTTGAGTGTTTTAAGAGATGCTTTACGGGATGTGGAGGTGGTTGATGTGGTGGGCAGGGGGGGCTATCAGGTGGAACACACCTATGTGCATGGGAGTTATGAAGCATGGTTGGATAGGATTTATGTTAGGCAGGGGATGGGTGTGGAGAGGGTTAGGAAATATTGACGTGGGTTGTCTGATCACAGGCGGTGTTGGCTGACCTTAGGGTAGATGGTATTCCACGCATATTTCCGAGTTATATAAATTGAATGTGCGGCTTTTACAGGAGGAGGATCTAGGTTTGTCCTTTCAGGATGGTGGAAAGTTTTTTGGGAGGCTAGGGATGAGGATGTGAATTTGCTAGATTGGTGGGAGTTGTATGCAAAGGTGGAGATAGCGAAATTTTTCAAGGCACGTGACAGGGAACGGGCATGTTGGCGGTTTGGCCTGCAGAATTACTTAGAGGGGCAGTTGAATGATTGTTATGGGGGGGTAGGGAATGGTGTGAGTGGTGGCCCCGGGGGCCTGGTGGCTAAAGCTCCCGCTTCACACACGGAGGGCCCGGGTTCGATTCCCGGCGGGTGTAAACATTTCGACACGTTTCCTTACACTGTTGTCCTGTTCACCTAGCAGCAAATAGGTACCTGGGTGTTAGTCGACTGGTGTGGGTCGCATCCTGGGGGACAAGATTAAGGACCCCAATGGAAATAAGTTAGACAGTCCTCGATGACGCACTGACTTTCTTGGGTTATCCTGGGTGGCTAAAACCCCCCCGGGGGTTAAAAATCCGAACGAAATCTTATCTTATCTTATCTTAACTTAGAAGTCGTTTAGTGGAGATTCATAACGAATGGTTTGATGCACTCTGAGTCAGGGCGGGCTTGGAGGACGTCTTAAAAGGTGACAGGCCGCCGGGTATGTACTAAGGAAATTCAAGGACAGACAGTTGAGGACTACTGTGGCACATTTAGTGGTGGGGGAGGGGGGGGTTATGTGCAGGGTTAGGGTCTTTCTGATACAGACAGTATCAGTAGGTATGCAGATTATTGGTTTAGGGAGAAATGGAAGAGGAGGGAGGGGGTTGTTGGGTTGGATTAATTTGGGGTTATCGGAGCACATCTGGGTTTGGGGCATGGGACAGGGAAATGTTGGAGGGCAGCATTACGGAGGCAGAGGTGGGGGAGGTGGTGCAAGGGTTGGTCAGGGAAGGCACCAGGAATAGATGGTTTATCTAATGATTTTATAGAGACATTGGGAGAGTCTGAGGGAGTGCCTAGTGGAAGTTCTGAATTATATGTTGAGCAGTGGTAGGATGGGGCGAACACAGAGAACTGGGATTGTTGTCTTGGTGCCGAGGGGAGGGAGGGAAAGGTTTGGGTGATTATCGTCCGTTGTCATTAATGTGTTCGGATTATAAAATTTTTGCAAAGATATTGGGTAATAGATTAAAGAAGGTAATTGGGGGCTGTCATACATAGAGGTCAGTATGGGATCCCAGGACGAAGTATGAAGAATGGGCACAGTAGGATAAGGATTTTATAGAGAACTGCCTGGGAGGGGGCATCCTTGGTTTGGATTGGTTGACTGTGTGAAGAGGGAATTTTTATGGGTCTGTTTGGAGAAGTTGGTTTTGGAATTGGGTAGTGTAGATGGGTGCGCACTTCTATATGAGGGGCAGTTATGAGGGTGCAGGTTAATGGAAGGCTGGGGGAGCCGGTGCTGATGGAACAGGGCTTAAGGCAGGGTTGCCCGCTCTCACAGTTGCTCTTTGCAGGGTGTGCAGCATCCTTTCTTTGAGGCTGTGGAGGAGGGAATTGCAGGGGTTAGAGGGGGGCTGAACGGGGGGGAATAGTGGGTTATGTTGATGACACCACTGTTCTGGTAATGAGTTGGGGCTTTAAAAGTGTGGGTGAGGTAATTAAGGGTTTTGGGGATGTTTCAGGCATGGAAGTTAATCTTGCAAAGTCGAGGTTATTGGAGGTAGGGACTTGGGTTGGGGGAGACTGGGGGAGGGGATGGGATGGTCAGTTGGTGATAGACTTAGGGTTTGTGGGATTTGGTACATGGCGCAGGTGCAGGATTGCAGGAGGATCAAACTCTGAATTAGTCATGAGTAGGGTTCTGGGCAAGCTTAGAGGTTTGAGGGTTAGCGAAGTGGCGTTACAGCAGAGGGTTTTGGTTACTAATTCACTTGTGTATAGTAAGGTATGGGGTGTGGCAGAGGTGTTCCCCTTTGCAGGCGCAGGACATTCGGAAATACAGAGGGGGGTTTTTTGAGGTTTGTGTGGGGGTTTGGGAGGGTTGGTTATCTAAGGAGGTGGTTATGATGGATGTAAAAACGGGGGGGGGGGTCTGGGATTGTTGGCTTGGGGGCCTGGGTGATTGCCCTGTATATTAAGCAGAGGTATATTAGGGTGGGGGGATGGGGTGTTAGGGTGGATAGGGTGATGAGGGATGCTAGAAACTGGTGGAGGTGGCAGGGATTGAGAGATTGTGAAGATTTGCTGAGGATCTTATTAACAGTGCGACAGGTTTCAGTTTGAGGGTTAAAAACGTTGGTGGGTGTGGCTTTGGGGTAGGGGTGTCTTACAGGGGGTTGTTGTGTACCCCATGTATAACTGGCAGGTGATATGGAGGGATTTCAGGCTGCTTGGGGATACCAGCAAGGGTCAGGGAGTTGGTATACCGTTTCCTCATGGGGGGTAGTAGCACCCAAAGCATGTGTTGCTTAAAATGGAGTTGGTGAGGGAGGCAACATGCTTGTTCTGTGGGAAGGAGGAAGCCCCCTATTTTGTGGTATATTTTTGCTCGTCTTTTGGGGGAGTGAGGGTCTGGAGGCGAGTCTTATCAGGCTGTTGGGGGAGGGAGTTGGTCGTTTCTTTAGGCCTTGTCGATAGATGTTAAGGGGGTATCAGGAGCAGTGGGAAGGGCTTTGATGTATGTTATGGCAGATTATTTGCTGTTTCTTGGGGAATGAGGGGAGGTTCAAGGTTCAGTTGAGGATAAAAGCGTTAGCAGCTAGGTTCTATAGAACAATGTGTAGGAATAGATTAATATATGGGGGGCGTTGGGAGTCCAGTTTCCCCGGAGGGTTTTCGTAACCCATCTGTGGCGATACTCCTCGGGATCAGGGGGCGGGCAAGGGGCTGGAGATTTTGTCCAGGTAGTCAGGAAATATACGCAGGAGGGATTGCATATAAATGGGCCTCATGGGAGACAGGAGCTGTAGTGGGGGAAACAAGTGTAGTCAAGGACAAGATTTAAAACCAATATTACAAACTAGTAATACCACCCGGAAATAGCAAAAAAAGAGGAGGATAGGAATAAGACAGGTAAACATGCACCAACAGGGAATACAGTTACAGAAACCCCAAGGCAAACGGAAACCAAGCTGTGCACATACCATGCATTGGTATTGCAGGCATGGGAAATCTGGGGAAAAAAAATGGGACGTGCAACTATGACCACCCTTTGAAATGCTGTTTCCCATATGACAACAGGAAAATGCAAACTCCCTTCCTGTAAGCTTTTCACCCTGAAATGTGTCCCTCTTAGCACAAAAGGGGACTGTGCTTAACTTTAAATTGCCAGGCCCCATCTAAAGGGGACAAAAAGATAAAAAACACCCAGGCCATGGGAAAAGGGTAGCCACACCCACTCAAGAGGGAGTGGTTTTTTATGCAGGAAAAAAAAAAAAAAATGGCAGAAATGGCGGAAATCGTACACCAAACCCAGTCATTCCTTGGGGGAACCCACAGTCGTGGCCTCCACCCCCAAACCAACAATAAGTTACTAATCCCGGGAAAAAAAATCCCCCCCAGTAAACATAAAAACCAGCCGAGGGACTTTCTTCTTCGCAAATATACAGGGTCAAAAGCCAGCAACGAAAAACAAATTCCTTTCCCCGTGGACGCTTGCGAGGCGATTGCAATGTTCGTGGCTTTCACAGAGACCCCCATAAAGGACACTTGGACAAGAAATATGGATCCCCGGTTACAACCTTTACAGATGCGACAGATGAACAGGCAAAAGGGGGGGGGTTGGCCCGTACTTGCGAATCACTTTTTTGACAGAATGCTTTAATGCCTAAAAAGATGTAGTGGAAAATTTTTGCAGTAAAGATCGAGAACCCCAAACCCAGTCATTGGGGTAGTCTACAAACCCCTGGTGCAAAAGTTCCAGCAATTCCAGGAAAGCTGTTAAAAAAATTTCCCTGTCTGGGAAAATCTGCCCGCTCCCGCCCCCAATTCTTGCTCCTGGGGGGTTTCAACTTAACGCACCCAAAAAGGGGAAAATAGCAAAATGTTGTTGCAGTTATACGCCCGGAGGCAGCTTGCGGAACCACACACACGGCTTTTAAATTCTGCCAAAATTCAATTTAAAACCCCAAATAAAAGAGCCTACTAGACTGGGAATACATGACCTCATCTTCATAACAAAGATGATCTGATACGAAATGTTCTATCAAAAAAATATAATCAGATCCCAAAATAAACGAGGTTCGACTGTAGCACGGAGCCCAGACTGACATAAAGGTTAGTCATGAGGGGATTCACCAAATTTAAATTTTAAAAACAAAAAAATAAAGTGGGACCAAGTAAAGCAATTTCCCAACTGTTAAGTGGAAGATGGGGCTAATCAAACAGACCCCCAAATTTGCCCAGAACAGATTAATCGGTGATGTGTATGCACAAGGCTTATTCCCCTAAGAAAAAGGAGGAGTAGATGTAAAATGAAAAAAGGGCAGGCGTTCCCTTTACAGGCGACGGAAAAGAATAACAGAGCGGCTAAAGGGCCAATTATCTGAAAAGGTTGGGAGTCTGGTCAGGGAAATAGCAAACATTAAAATTAAGCTAAAGGAACTTTAGGAGTCAGGAAACGTGGGAAGAACTAAAAGCCATAAATGAAATCGAAAAAAAACCCAAAGTATTTCTTTTCCTATGCCAAATCAAAGTCGAGAACAACATCCAGTATTGAGCCTCTACTTAAACAAGATGGCTCCTACACAGATGACAGCAAGGAAATGAGTGAGCTACTCAAGTCCCAATATGACTCAGTTTTTAGCAAGCCGCTAACCAGACTGAGAGTCGAAGATCAAAATGAATTTTTTATGAGAGAGCCACAGAATTTGGTTAACACAAGCCTATCTGATGTTATCCTGACGCCAAATGACTTCGAACAGGCGATAAATGACATGCCCATGCACTCTGCCCCAGGACCAGACTCACTGAACTCCGTGTTCATCAAAAACTGCAAGAAGCCCCTATCACGAGCTTTTACCATCCTATGGGGAGGGAGCATGGACACGGGGGTCGTCCCACAGTTACTAAAAACAACAGACATAGCCCCACTCCACAAAGGGGGCAGTAAAGCAATAGCACTAACATCCCATATCATAAAAATCTTTGAAAGGGTCCTAAGAAGCAAGATCGCCACCCATCTAGAAACCCATCAGTTACACAACCCAGGGCAACATGGGTTTAGAACAGGTCGCTCCTGTCTCAACTATTGGATCTCTACGACACTAGAAGACAAAAAGAATGCAGATGTAATATATACAGACTTTGCAAAAGCCTTCGACAAGTGTGGCCATGGCGTAATAGCGCACAAAATGCGTGCTAAAGGAATAACAGGAAAAGTTGGTAGATGGATCTATAATTTCCTCACAAACAGAACACAAAGAGTAGTAGTCAACAGAGTGAAGTCCGAGGCAGCTACAGTGAAAAGCTCTGTTCCATAAGGCACAGTACTCGCTCCCATCTTGTTTCTCATCCTCATATCTGACATAGACAAGGATGTCAGCCACAGCACCGTGTCTTCCTTTGCAGATGACACCCGAATCTGCATAACAGTGTCTTCCATTGCAGACACTGCAAGGCTCCAGGCGGACATCAACCAAATCTTTCAGTGGGCTGCAGAAAACAATATGAAGTTCAACGATGAGAAATTTCAATTACTCAGATATGGTAAACACGAGGAAATTAAATCTTCATCAGAGTACAAAACAAATTCTGGCCACAAAAATAGAGTGAAACACCAACGTCAAAGACCTGGGAGTGATCATGTCGGAGGATCTCACCTTCAAGGACCATAACATTGTATCAATCGCATCTGCTAGAAAAATGACAGGGTGGATAATGAGAACCTTCAAAACTAGGGAGGCCAAGCCCATGATGACACTCTTCAGGTAACTTGTTCTATCTAGGCTGGAATATTGCTGCACAATAACAGCACCTCTCAAGGCAGGTGAAATTGCTGACCTAGAAAATGTACAGAGAACCTTCACGGCCCGCATAACGGAGATAAAACACCTCAATTACTGGGAGCGCTTGAGGTTCCTAAACCTGTATTCCCTGGAATGCAGGCGGGAGAGATACACGATATATACACCTGGAAAATCCTAGAGGGACTAGTACCGAACTTGCACACGAAAATCACTCACAACGAAAGCAAAAGACTTGGCAGAAGATGCAACATCCCCCCAATGAAAAGCAGGTGTGTCACTAGCACGTTAAGAGACCATACAATAAGTGTCAGGGGCCCGAGACTGTTCAACTGCCTCCCAGCATACATAAGGGGGATTATCAATAGACCCCTGAGAGCCTTCGAGCTGGCACTGGACAAGCACCTAAAGTCGGTACCTGACCAGCCGGGCTGTGGCTCGTACGTTGGTTTTCGTGCAGCCAGCAGTAACAGCCTGGTTGATCAGGCTCTGATCCACCAGGAGGCCTGGTCACAGACCGGGCCGCGGGGGCGTTGAGCCCCGGAACTCTCTCCAGGTAAACTCCAGGTGGGTATGGTAAGGTTGTGGAGGTTGTGTTGTATGTGATGTGTGGGTGGAGTATGTGAGGGCTTCAATTTGAGACCTGGTTGTGTTCCTTGCGAGTTAATTCATCTTTTAATTCGGTCAAAGTCACCCTGTTTTCGGTTTAGTTCCACATGTAAGTCATATAGATTTTTCTTTTTTAGTAATGGGATAATTATTGAACTAACTGTCAGGGATTGGTGGCTTAGGCATCTGTTCTGGTGGTTTATATAATGTCATGCCTTGTGACCATTTATACTTTATGTGAATTTAGTCCATTGTGTTACTAAGCATGTCCATAGGTTGTGTTTTGAATCACTTTGTAATAGGTGTTTGGGGACGTTAAGCTTGCTAAGTAGGTCAAGAGTCCGATAGCATGGGCTGTTTATTGCATATATGTAGGTCTAAGATTTAGCTGCAAGTACTTCCTGTTATTGTTTTATTCAATGCCAGATTTAGGATTGTTATACACTTTCTCATGTCCATGCATTGCACAATTTAATTTTAGCAATAATGTACTATTGTGTTTTTAAATAGGGAGGTAAGGATTTTATGTACTGTAACTAGACAGTTTTGATACCTTATGTTAAGATTTTGTTAGTTGTATGGGTTGTACTTGCATATATAATGTTATGTCTTTTACTTGTGGGTGTTTCCTGCCCAGTTTTATGTGGGGAGTTTCATTGTGATATGTACCAATGTAATGTTTATTGTAGGTTTTGGTTTGCCTAATGTTTAAGTTAATGTACTGTATAATTTAATTTTTGTGGGGGATTTGTGTGTGCACAGACATAAATTGTGAGTTTTTGTTTTTGCTAATGTTTTTGTTTCGGTGCTGGAGCTCTGTCGCTCTTTATTCTGTTAAGAGTTTCCTGCTATTTGCGGGAAGTATTATTGTGGAATGTCTTTGCAATTTTATTGTAGTGTTAGGTTTGTCTTTTATTTAATTATTGTAATGTATAATTTTATTTCCCTTTGTATGCTGTATCATATCATCTGTGTACTTTGTGCAAGAAGGTCTTATTGTACTGTATAACAGGCATGAATTGTAGGTTTAAACTTTGTTAATGTATTTTCTGAGCAGGTGTTATCCTCTTCTTTTCATTGTTGGGGTGATGATATATCCTTTAATACAATATGAAGTAACACTTATTTAATTTTAAATGGTTTTTTGAGGGTAGGTCATTGTTTTTGGAAAAAGGGTTTAAATTTTTTTTGTGTTTTTTAAATTTATTTTTATCTTGTACCGTGTCCTTTTAAAAAAAAATATAAAAAAAAAAAAAATTTTGTGGAGTATGACCCGGTATACCCAGAGGGCATTCCGGGGGCCCCAAAATCCCCGTGGCCCGGTCCATGACCAGGCCTCGCGGGGGACAGGGCCTGAAACAACCAGGTGCTTCTATTGGCCCCCACGCCCAAAACCCCGTACGAGCCCATCCCGGTGGGCGGTACTGTGAAGTTTTAAAACATTGTGCAAAATTTTGGTTATTTTTATTGTGACGTTTTTGCCATCCAGTGGCTTTTTCAAAAACAGATTCTTGGACATAATTAGAAAAAAAGGGAAAATATATACAAAAAATGGGTAATCAGTCCCTCAGCCCTTTGGGGGTGGGGTTTACAGCACCCTGATTTTTAAAGATTCCCGAAAACACAGGGTTTGGGGACTGGGGCTTATATAGGGGTCAGTGAAAAAGGGACGGGGTAGGCCCGACGAGGGCATAGTCCCCTTGGGAGGCGGGATTCCCAGGGAAATAGGTCCCCTTTCCCAAAAAAAATGGGTAGTTGTGAAGTCTGAAGAAGGGCATGTTTGATGTCCTTTGAATCAAGATAACCCTTTATGTTGCAGTGCCTGAAAAAGTTGTTCAAGACAGGGATACAATACCCCCCCAAGATGAAATTTAAAGACACTTGTGCAACATCTTGGGTTAAAGGTATAAACCTTGGGATAAAAAAAATACCGGGAAAATTTTTTTTAGAAAAGGAAAACTAAGCAAACACTATGGGGAAATTTTTTAGGGAAAAAATTTTTGGTCCTGGGACCTTGAAACACTTCTAAAATTTCATCCCAACTTTAAAATTGACATTCTTAAAGGGCACCGTGCGTCCACTCACACCTCACAAATCTCCTTCCCGCCTTTTATAAATAATTTTCTTTCCCGTTCACACACCTTTAGTTTCACGGAAATTTTTACTACCTTTTCACAAGATAGGCACATGGGTTCTGCCGAAAAAAAAAAGGGGCCAAAGATGCTCCATGAAAAACGACGGAGGATGGATTTTGGGAAAAGTGGGGCGCAAAATTTTAGCGAAGAAGTTCGGGGACCACTCGTGTATCGGGAAAAGGAGAGGAAGATCCCGGCCCCACATTTTTAGGGAGATCTGACAGTTCCAACCATGGAGTCAGCGAATATGGAAACAGGGGAGGAAATAAACCCCCCCACCACCCGAAAACCAAGAAGGATGGACCCCTGTGGACAACAACAAAAAGCGCTGTCCGTAAAAGGAGCAGGCAAACCAGCTCAAACCGCCCTTTGGCAAATTCAAGATGAAGTCTTAGGGGGACCACAGAACCCACTATGGCGTTGTTTCATACCGGGAATCACGCACAACCTGAAGTTCAAGATATGGTTCAACTTGAGGGGAGAACCAATATTGACTCCTCTAAACAAGGAAATGTACACCACCTTAAAGAGAGCCCATGGAGACAGATCGCTCATTCACCCTAGAGGAACTGGACTTTTCGGCAGAAGATCACCAAGGGTGTAGTGATGCGATACCCGCTGATGATCCCCCATCGAGGCATAGCAGCTCACCCCAGTGTGGTGTCAGCTCAACGTCTCAAGGCAAAGACGGCGGGCAACGCAACAAACCCGACAGGCCCCTCATTCACCCATGTAGGACCACTGCCATCCCAGCTGGACCTCGGTTCTTGGGCAGGTACGATGTCAGGACCTTCACAGCAGAAACCATTTCGCTGTTTCAAGTGTCAGCGTTATGGACACCTGGGTGCACTCTGTCCGAACAGAGTAATCTGCGGTGTCTGCAGCCAGCACCACCCTACCGAGGAATGCATCACCAAGCTGAAAAATGCATCGCCACCCACTCCACAATGCCCGAACTGCAGGCAGAAACACCATGCCTGAAATCCTCGATGCCCCGAGAGGCTCACTAGAATTCAAGGAGTCTGGAAGACGCCAAAAACTCGGGAACAGGCTACGACGGATCATCACTCTCAGCAAACGATGGTGCAGAGAACCCTGCCATACCGCAGATCTCTCAGCAGCTAACCCAAGTCAATGCCCAGGAATTCCCAACCCTCGAAGCCTCAACCAGGCGTCAAGGTCAAGAACCTCCTGCACCCCTACCTCAACGAAGAAGTCGAAACAAGAGGAACAGGAGGCGTCAACAGGGTACATCTGGTCAATGCGATCAGCAGGCAGCACTAAACGAGCCCCCACCGGCCATAGTACGACAACGCAGGCACTCCTTACCCGGCACAGGTGCTTCGCAGGCTCAACTGGCACCACACCAGCACATCCCGGCTACCCAACCTGGTATACAGCAACAGACCACGGTGCATACAATAAAGAAATCCAACCCTCAGCAGTCCCTACAGACCACAACAGCCCAGATAATATCCACTGTTTCGAACACAACCCCAAAGCAGGCCCTCACCAGGGAGGATCTCGTATCACTCATCAAGGTGTTCACGGATCTTATTTGCAACACAATCAACTCCACGGAACAACAGAGCATATTCCGGCAGATGGTCAATACGCTCCTGAGAGTGTGCTTACTGACCGAGGAAGAGACAGTGGATGCCATGAATTTGTAGGTTCTCAGAGCGGGCAGGGCTCGGTCTCCAGCTCAGGAGACAACAGCGATGGAATAACCTCGGTACCAAATTACACCCTCAAGGTCCTACAATGGAACATTCAGGGCCTGAGGGGCAAACAGCACCTCTTGCTGGAGGCAGTAATTCGGGATCGGGTTGACATCGTCTTGCTACAAGAAACTCTGACTGTCCCGACTATGTGCCCAAGACTACCCGGTTTTGCTGGGTATTTTCGGCACATGGACCCGGGCGTTTACTGCAGAGGCACAGCTGTATTTGTATCCTCACGAGGTTATAGCCAACCCTGTGGACTGTGGGGAGGATGTCGAGGTACAGGCCATCCTTGCACACATGCCTGGGGCGCCCATTACCATCTATAACATCTACAAGAACCCAAGACACACCCTCGACATTGCAGAGCTCCTCGCACTAGCACGCACTGAGTGTATTATTGTGGGTAGAGATTTCAACGCACATCACCCAATGCTGCACTCTCACTCAGCAACCAATGCTGCTGGCAGACACATAGCGATGCTCCTACACGATATTCCAGAGGTAAAGTTGCTAAACAATGGAGACCCCACACACCTGTTGGGTGGCTGCCTCGACCTTACCTTCGGGGTCAAGACAACTCGCAGCAGGAGCCACATGGGAAACTCATCCTCACCTTGTCAGCGACCACTTTGCAGTGATCACCACCTTCAACATCAACAGGCCTCCCACAGTTGTGCTGCCTCCTTGATGGAACGTAAAGAGGGCCAACTGGAAGGTGTTCCAGGATTATCTTCATGACTGGTGGTCCACATACTCTCTATCTGAAGACTGTGATACGGCTGAACAGGAGCTAATCACTGTTCTCATCCAGGCAGCAGAGTGTGCAATTCCAAAGAAGTCCGCAGGACGCACTCACAAAAGAGACTGGTGGTTCTACAACGACGAGGTGCAGGAGCAGAACCACCGCATCAACTCTTTTAGGAAGCTATACAGGCGTAACCCTACGGCAAAGAACAGGAATACTCTGAGAGCCATTGTGCAGCATGCCCGGAGAGTCTCTCTCAAAGTAAAAACTGAGAAATGGCTGGAGTGGTGCTCAACATTCGGGCATCACACCACCTTATCTGAGATATGGGGCAAGTTCAACATAGCAACTGGCAAGAGCAAGCCGAGGCCACCCAGCACACCCGGACCCATCCCAGGAAGCCGAGAAACTAGTGGAGCTTTTCACTTCCAGGGGAGCTTCCACTCAGCTCCCACAGGACATCCGGAATATACAGACGGATCTTCTGCCATAGCGCCAGCTAACGATACAAGCTGCATGTGAGTCGAAGATGTGACTGATGAAGACCTCACGGACTTGGAACTCCGACATGCCATTAAGAACACAGGTGACACTGCCCCGGGCATCGATGGTGTTATGTACTCCATGATTGCACGGGCTGGGCAGAGTGATTGGGAGGCCATACTAGACGTCATTAACAAGTCATGGAGGGCCAGGACACTCCCAGCAGCTTGGAAGAAAGCTACCATCGTACCAATTCCAAAGCCCAAGGACCCAGGCAATATGAGACCCATATCGCTGACCAGCTGCTTAGCCAAGACTGCTGAGAGGATGGTGTTAAACCGCCTCCTATGGAAACTTGGACCCTCTCATCATCACATATTTGGCTTCACCAAAGGAGTGGGTACAGCAGAGTGCATAACCAATCTCCTAAGTCAGATTGCTGATAGTAACAAAAAACCTAGTATCGTCGTCTACTTCGACCTTAAAAAGGCATTTGAGCTAGCCAGCCCCACAGCAATTCTGGCAATACTAGCTCGGAAGGGAATCAAAGGACGCCTCCTGGCCTGGATAGAGTCCTACCTTAGGGGCAGACAGGCCTGTGTCAGCTTTCAGGGACATTACTCTTCCTTTAAAACCCTGGAAAACGGTACGCCACAAGGTGTGCTCAGTCTTACCCTGTTTAACATCCTTATGCAGGAACTTGTGAGCCTTCCCTTTCATAGTGGTACACAGCTCCTCAGCTATGCTGATGATCTTGCACTCATAGTGAATGGGAAAGGCAATTTAGAGCGACAGGCTCAGAGAGCTTTGGACCTAACTATGCAGTCTTGCAAGGAACTAGGCCTCAAGATCTCGGCCGAGAAATCTCTTGCAATGAAGTTCAAGGGACCAGATCCTGTGAATAGATTACGTATTCAGGATATTAGAACTTGAGTGGACAGGCTCCCCTACCTGTACTGTGGGAATCTACATTGATAAAAAGCTGACCTTTTCAGAAACAGGCCGAGTATGTCAGGTCACGTGCTCTACTCAGACTCAACGCCATGAGAGCCATGACGAGGCACCGTGCAGGGGCAAGCAAAGATGTACTTCGCTTGTACTATATACAAGCTATACGCTCGCTCATTGGCTACGTGCACCGGCGTTAGCTCACTCTTCCCGCAGAGCAGGCAAAGGGGGAGGTCGTACAAACCAGCGATAAGAACTATGCTTGGGACCCCCATCTGGACCAACACCGTATGTCTCAGATCTGAGACCCGGCTTCCTTCCTTGGCTGACAGAGTAAGATACATAAACGCCTGCAAAGTGGCCACGATTCTGCACCGGCAGCAAGTATCCCACTAAGGAGACGGATATTGACAACCATGACACAAAATCCCACACTCTTCACGGACTACTCCTGGATTCGTTCGTTTTGTGCTGCTGGGCGGAAGGCTGCTGCCTATACAACTACTCCTTGAGAAGAGTTGTGACCTTCCTGTTGCTGGTACCATCCACCACCTCCCTGGCGCCCAGATCCAGCCGATGTTTGCATCAGCAGCTACCCATCTCTAAAGCGTCTCTGCAGTCAAGACACCCTCAGCAATCATCTGAGACAAGCATGGCACTGGCAGAGGGAGGCACATGTGCAGTGTATTTCACAGATGGTTCTGTCGACCCTGGCAGGAAGAGTGCAGCAGCTGGACTGTACCACAATGGTCACACACAAGGCTGGCGACTCCCTGACCACTTCACGATCCTTCAAGCTGAGCTGGTGGCGATTCAGCAGGCATTGTCACATGCCCTACAACATCAACTCCGACCTGTCATACATGTTGATTCCACCTCTGCAATCAATGCCCTCTCCCATCCTCAACCACAGGACAATGTTCACCTCATCACATCGATCCTGAGCATAATGACAGCCTTAGAAGTTCAGGGTAACAGATCGACATTGAACTGGATCCCCAGCCATGCTGGCATCCGGGGAAATGAGGCGGCAGATGATGCAGCCAAGGCAGCTACAGACTATCCACATGTTGGGATTACTGTCCCCATCAGCCTACGACAGACCAAACTGGTGGCCGCCAGAGCAATGAAACTTATGGGGGAGGTCTTAGGTGATACCCCATCTCAACAGTGGTACCCCCTCCATATGATAGAAGCTTGTCCAGAGCGCAGTGTACCGCCATCCATCGGCTTCGTATGGGCTTTCCCACAGCCAAGATGATGGTAGACAAGGCTGAGGAGGAGATGTGCCAGTACTGTCAGCACGTTGTCCAGCGGCCCCTAACACACTATCTTCTGGAGTGCGAAGTTACTGAGACACTCCGCAGGCAACTAGGAGTGATATTCCCTCCCGAAGAGGACCCAGAGATGACTGCGGCCACACTAGTGTACCATGGAGTCAACGAACCAGACAAGCTGTTACCCGTGATAACGACATATCCTCCTCCTCGCTAGTGACCATAGTTAGGAGTACATATGGTGTTGTCGCTTATGAGATGCACCAGTTGAACTGACCAGAAGAATGCTTGAGCAGCATACGTCGCATCATTGTAGAAACCTTTCTCCCTCGGGAGCCAGAGGGGTCATCGCAAGATTGAGACCCGTGCCAGGACTACGGTCTTGGCGAGCATTATACATACATACATGTATGTTAGAAGTGATGAAGGTCCCAGGACCGAAACGTTTTCTGATAAATATGTCATAGTGTTTGCTTACGTGTCTTTCTAAACCAACATCTGGTTATCTTTATTGTAGACGTTTCGCCATCCAGTGGCTTTATCAATACAGATTCTTGGACATACAACTAGCCCATCAAATTGGAAAGGACCTACTTCCACTAGGGAATCCCGCCTACCAGTGACTATGCCCTCGTCTGCTACACGTCCCTATTCACTGACGCCTATATAAGTGCCAGTCAGGTACCATTCTCTGACCCATGTTCGCCTTAGCTTTTGGGTTAAGACATGTCCAAGTTCTACACTCCTCTCTAGCGCTAAACGTCGCATGTCCCTTCCTCCCCGCTCACCCCACCGGAGTCCCAACAAAAGAGCCTGATAGGTAAGACACATATGCAACAGTTAGGTATCTTTATTTCGAAACGTTTCGCCTACACAGTAGGCTTCTTCAGTCGAGTACAGAAAAGTTGATAGAAGCAGAAGATACTTGAAGACGGTGTAATCAGTCCATCACCCTTAAAGTTTTGAGGTGGTCAGTCCCTCAGTCTGGAGAAGAGCATTGTTCCATAGTATGACACAATATGGAGATGAAGTGACAGGATGGAGCCTTATATAGCGCCAAGAGGTGAGACGTAGGTCACTAGAAGAGGTAAGAACTCAGATGTTGGGAGGTCAGGTCCCTCTCAAATCCAGCCGTTCTCACTAGTGGAGGTTGTCGAAGTTGATTGCAGGTCTGTACCAAGATACCCTTGTGTTGCAGTGTCTGACAGATTGAAAAATAAAATGGAAATAAAATACCGACGGGTTGTTAGGTAAGACACATATGCAACAGTTAGGTATCTTTATTTCGAAACGTTTCGCCTACACAGTAGGCTTCTTCAGTCGAGTACAGAAAAGTTGATAGAAGCAGAAGATATTTGAAGACGGTGTAATCATCCATCACCCTTAAAGTTTTGAGGTGGTCAGTCCCTCATTCCTGGAGAAGAGCATTGTTCCATAGTATGACACAATATGAGATAAAAGTGACAGGATGGAGCCTTATATAGCGCCAAGAGGTGAGACGTAGGTCACTAGAAGAGGTAAGAACTCAGATTTTGGGGGAGGTCAGGTCCCTCTCAAATCCAGCCGTTCTCACTAGTGGAGGTTGTCGAAGTTGATTGCAGGTCTGTACCAAGATACCCTTGTTTTTGCAGTGTCTGACAGATTGAACATTAAAATGGTATAAAATACCGACAGGTTGTTAGGTAAGACACATATGCAACAGTTAGGTATCTTTATTTCGAAACGTTTCGCCTACACAGTAGGCTTCTTCATTTCGAGTACAAAAAGTTGATAGAAGCAGAAGATACTTGAAACGATGTAATCAGTCCATCACCCTTAAAGTTTTGAGGTGGTCAGTCCCCTCATCTGGAGAAGAGCATTGTTCCATAGTATGACACAATATGAGATGAAGTGACAGGAGAGCCTTATAAAACGCCAAGGGGTTTGAGACGTAGGTCACTAGAAGAGGTAAGAACACAGATGTTGGGAGGTCAGGTCCCTCTCAAATCTAGCCGTTCTCACTAGTGGAGGTTTGTCGAAGTTGATTGCAGGTCTGTCCCAAAGATACCCTTTTTGTGCAGTGTCTGACAGATTGAACATTAAAAGGGTTTAATAAAATACCGACGGGTTTTGTTAGGTAAGACACATATGCAACAGTTAGGTATCTTTATTTCGAAACGTTTCGCCTACACAGTAGGCTTCTTCAGTCGAGTACAGAAAAGTTGATAGAAGCAGAAGATACTTGAAGACGATGTAATCAGTCCATCACCCTTAAAGTTTTGAGGTGGTCAGTCCCTCAGTCTGGAGAAGAGCAATGTTCCATAGTATGACACAATATGGAGATGAAGTGACAGGATGGAGCCTTATATAGCGCCAAGAGGTGAGACGTAGGTCACTAGAAGAGGTGACCATAATTTTTAAAGGGGTGGACCGGTAAGCCAGCGGAAGGCCTCGGTCAGATGACCAAAAGCTCCAAAGGCGGGTCATCATCTGACTAAGACCCGCGTCAGGAAACATTTGTCCTGTTTCCTGACGAACCTTACCTAACCTAACCTAACTAGAAGAGGTAAGAACTCAGATGTTGGGAGGTCAGGTCCCTCTCAAATCCAGCCGTTCTCACTAGTGGAGGTTGTCGAAGTTGATTGCAGGTCTGTACCAAGATACCCTTGTGTTGCAGTGTCTGACAGATTGAACATTAAAATGGTATAAAATACCGACAGGTTGTTAGGTAAGACACATATGCAACAGTTAGGTATCTTTATTTCGAAACGTTTCGCCTACACAGTAGGCTTCTTCAGTCGAGTACAGAAAAGTTGATAGAAGCAGAAGATACTTGAAGACGATGTAATCAGTCCATCACCCTTAAAGTTTTGAGGTGGTCAGTCCCTCAGTCTGGAGAAGAGCATTGTTCCATAGTATGACACAATATGGAGATGAAGTGAGAGGATGGAGCCTTATATAGCGCCAAGAGGTGAGACGTAGGTCACTAGAAGAGGTAAGAACTCAGATTGTTAGGCAAGACACACATGCAACAGTTAGGTATGTTCAAGAACTCAGATGTTGGGAGGTCAGGTCCCTCTCAAATCCAGCCGTTCTCACTAGTGGAGGTTGTCGAAGTTGATTGCAGGTCTGTACCAAGATACCCTAGTGTTGCAGTGTCTGACAGATTGAACAATAAAATGGTATAAAATACCGACAGGTTGTTAGGTAAGACACATATGCAACACATATCCTCCTGTTCTTCAAGATTCTCCTTTGTATGGACTGATGAAGCCACTGTGTGGCAAAACGTTTCCTCAATAAAGATACCCAAGAGTTGCACTTGTGTCTAATTTATCAACATGTCGGTTCTCTGAACCATTCATCTACAAATCTGTCAGACACTGCAACTTCTTGGGATCTTAATACTTGGGAATTCTTCGCTTGCCTAATTCTTGGGCACGACCTACTTCAACATTGAACAAATGTTACACGACCTATGACTGCTGCACCTCTCCTGCCAAAGGGTTTTTAAGCTCCTTCTCCACACGTATGCCGTATTCTATTCAAGATTGATGGACTGACCACATCGACCCCAAGGGTTTAGGACTGATTACCTCATTCTCCTCCTGTTCTTCAAGATTCCCTTTGTATGGACTGATGAAGCCACTGTGTGGCGAAACGTTTCCTCAATAAAAGATACCCAAGAGTTGCACTTGTGTCTAATTTATCAACATGTCGGGTTTTCTGAACCATTCATCAAAAAATCTGTCCCGACACTGCAACTTCTTGGATCTTAATACTTTGGGAATTCTTCGCTTGCCTAATTCTTGGGGACGACCTAAATTCAACATTGAACAAATGTTACACGACCTATGACTGCTGGACCTCTCCTGCCAACGGTTTATAAGCTCCTTCTCAGCACGTATGCCGTATTCTATTCAAGATTGATGGACTGACCACATCGACTCAAGGTTGAGGGACTGATTACCTCATTCTCCTCCTGTTCTTCAAGATTCTCCTTTGTATGGACTGATGAAGCCACTGTGTGGCGAAACGTTTCCTCAATAAAGATACCCAAGAGTTGCACTTGTGTCTAATTTATCAACATGTCGGTTCTCTGAACCATTCATCTACAAATCTGTCAGACACTGCAACTTCTTGGGATCTTAATACTTATGAATTCTTCGCTTGCCTAATTCTTGGGCACGACCTGCTTCAACATTGAACAAATGTTACACGACCTATGACTGCTGCACCTCTCCTGCCAACGGTTTATAAGCTCCTTCTCAGCACGTATGCCGTATTCTATTCAAGATTGATGGACTGCCACATCGACTCAAAATTTTAGGGGCGATTACTATTCTCCCCCCCTGTTCTTTCAAGATTTTTTCCTTTGAATGGACGATGAAGCCACGTGTTGGGGAAACGTTTTTCCCCAATAAAGATACCCAAGAGTTCACTTGTGTCTAATTTATCAACTTCGGGTTCCCCTGAACCATTCATCTACAAAACTGTCAGAAAACTCAACCTTTTTTGGATCTTAATACTTGGGGAAATTTTTCGCTTGCCTAATTCTTGGGGCACGACCTACTTTTTAAAATTGAACAAATGGGTTTCAAAGACCTATGACTGCTTCCCTTCCTGCCCCGGTTTTTTAAGCTCCTTCTTTAGCACGTAGCCGTATTCCCAAATTTAAGATTGAAGGACTGAAAACCCCCTGACTCAAGGGTTTGGGGGCTGATTTTCCTCATTCTCCCCTGTTCTTTTAAGATTCTCCTTTTTATGGGCTGATGAAACCAAATGTGTGGCGAAACGTTTCCTTTAATAAAATACCCAAGAGTTGCACTTTGGGGTTAAATTTTTCAACATGTCGGTTCTCTGAACCATTCATTTTACAAAAACTGTCAGACACTGGGAACTTTTTGGGATCTTAATACTTGGGGAAATTTTTCGCTTGCCTAATTCTTTGGGGACGACCTACTTCAACATGAACAAATTTTACACGACCTATGACTGCTGCAAACCCCTCCTGCCAACGTTTTAATTTAAACCCTCTCAGGGACGTATCCGTAATTTTATTCAAATTGATGGACTGACCACATCGACTCAAGGTTGAGGGGGCTGTTACCCCATTCCCCCTCCTGTTCTTTTTTAAAAATTTTTCCTTTTATGGGCTATGAAGCCACTGTGTGGGGAAACCCTTTTCCCCCAATAAAAAAACCCAAGAAAATTTCACTTGGTCTAATTTAAACAAAGAATTCTTCAAAAAACTTGTTTCAACCCTTTTGGGCGAAGACCCCACCTTTTGCCCAGTGATTTGGGACCACTATGACCCCCCCCCCTCCGCCTGCTTCACCTCACCTCACAAGGGAACTTTTCCCCCTCACAACTACCCAAAGGGAAAATTTGGGGTTTTGGAAAAATTGGGGATTTTATGAGTGGAACAGTCACCCCAGTTTTTTTTATTGAGGCTAAAAACTTTGAGTAGGTTTTTAAAAATTTTGGTTGGGTAAGTACATGAGTGGGGGGGGGTTGGATTTGAGTGGGACTTTCACATCAGAAAATTATTTCTTGGGTAGCATTGAAAATTGGGTTGGTCAAATGTTTTGTTAGTGGGATGAATTGTAAAGGACCTGCCTAGTATGGGCCAACAGGCCTGCTGCACTGTTCCTCCTTTCTTAAGTTCTTATGTTCTTATGATTTTATTTATATCTTATGTAAAAACAGAAGAAGTAAATGCTGAAAATAATACACATTTCTTTGTCACCTGAGCAACTGCACCTGTCCTTAATCTTATTCCTATATATTTTAAAGAAACCCTTTGGATTGGAACTGATTCCCTTGCAACCTTAATTTCATATTCTTTTTAGGTTTTCCTTATTCCTTTTTAAACTTCTTTCTTAAATTGAATATATTGTTCAGTAAGGGTCATTTGTATTTTATATCATTTTACTATTTAAAATATATGGAGCTTTGACGGCTCGTACAACGACCTGGAGTCATATTGACATCCATCACCCGTGTATTAGGCCTCCCTGGAGTCATATTGACATCCATCACCCGTGTATTAGGCCTCCCTGGAGTCATATTGACATCCATCACCCGTGTATTAGGCCTCCCTGGAGTCAATTGACATCCTTAAACCCGGTGCATTAGGCCTCCCTGGAGTTATATTGACATCCATCAACCCGTGTAATTAGCCTCCCTGGAGTCATATTGCATTCCTTTCATCCATATATAGGCCTCCTGGAGTCATTTGACACCATCCCCCGTGTATTAGGCCCTTCCCGGGATCTTTATTGACATCCATCGCCCGTGTATTAGGCCTCCTGGAGTCAAAATTGACATCCATCACCCGTGTATTAGGCCCCCCTGGAGTCATATTGACATTCACATCCGTAATTTAGGCCTCCCGGGAATAAATATTGACATCCATCAACCCGTGTATTAGGCCTCCCTGGAGTCAATATTGACATCCATCACCCGTATATTAGGCCTCCCTGGAGCCCTATTGACATCCATCACCCGTGTATTGGCCTCCCGGGAGTTATATTTGACATCCATCACCCGTGTATTTGGGCCTCCATGGAGTCATATTGACATCCATCACCCGTGTATTAGGCCTCTTTTGAGTCATATTGACATCCATCACCCTGTTTTAGGCCTCCCTGGAGTCATATTGACATCCATCACCCGTGTATTAGGCCTCCCTGAGTCAATTGACATCCATAAACCCGTGTATTAGGCCTCCCTGGAGTCATATTGACATCCATCACCCGTGTATTAGGCCTCCTGGAGTCATATTGACATCCATCACCCGTGTATTAGGCCTCTGTTGAGTCATATTGACATCCATCACCCGTGTATTAGGCCTCCCTGTAGTCATATTGACATCCATCACCCGTGTATTAGGCCTCCCTGGAGTCATATTGACATCCATCACCCGTGTATTAGGCCTCCCTGGAGTCATATTGACATCCATCACCCGTGTATTAGGCCTCCCTGGAGTCATATTGACATCCATCACCCGTGTATTAGGCCTCCCTGGAGTCATATTGACATCCATCACCCGTGTATTAGGCCTCCATGGAGTCATATTGACATCCATCACCCGTGTATTAGGCCTCTGTTGAGTCATATTGACATCCATCACCCGTGTATTGTCAGCATAGTTGCTGATCCCTGTATTCCCTGTATTATATAGCATAGCATATTAGTATCATCCATGTGCTTTAGATACGAGATCCCTTGTAGGCCTGTGGCTTTGTGTGACGTCACGGGATGCAGATGTGTAGGCTCATACCTCTGCCCCGGCCTCACTCGGCGGCAGACCATTCAGCGGACAGGCAAGGCAGCTGGGCTCCATCCCTCGTCATCTGTCTGACAATATAGTTACCATCCTACAAGTGTGTCTACCTTCAACCTACGATATCTCCATTAAAGAACCCTTACAATAAATGGTGGCATCGGAGGGCCTGTAATTCTGACGATTACAGCGATTTCTGGAGATAAAATTTCGACCAGCAAGACGGCCATTTCGTGTCACCAGTAGGCCTACCGAGGTTCACCCCATCCAGCTACTTCAAGTCAGCTACTCGCCCAAGCTCCTACCAGCTTCTACATTATTCACTGGTCAGTCTCTTTGTATTAGTGTTTTCTGCTTATTTGCATCACTCCCGAGGGGTTGACCCGAGTTTGCAAAATAAGCCAGCTTCCAGTCTGTGGTGGGGGAGTCAGAACAACCGAGCCCAGTCGAGCCTAGTCTACTCCATCCAATTCCTTTGCCTGCCAAGCCAGCTTCCACCCCTGCTGTCTCATCGTGTGAAGTTATCAAGCTATTCTGTGTGAAGGGTTAAGATAAGCCAGCTAGTAACTAGCCCAGGTGTCTTACCCCAGTACTCGAGCAAGCCACGTGAGTAGTCTTTATCGCTTGTGATTCAAGCTCCAAGCATTCAAAGTGCTCTTTTTCATCCTTGTGGTGTTGTAGTATTTCGTGGGTTTATTTTAAGCCAGCCGGCTTAGAATTATCTTCGCGGCAGTGTGGGTGTTCCCAGTGAGGCTTACGACGTTCAACCCATAAGCCCAGCCACTCACGATCACGTGTGTCTCACCATTGCCGGTCTCAGATCTGTTAACCCATAAACCCAACTACAGTCAGCCATTACACACTCACCTACCTCATCAGTGTTTTGGTGCACTGCTAAGGGTTGTAGCACCATATTTTAAGGACCACATAGGGGGTCAAGAGCTAGAGTGTGTTCGTGCCATCTTTATAAAGCCTCCTGTGTGTGTTTATCGCCGATTTAAGCGCAATTCTACGATCATCTGTGCAGAGGACAGCAGCAAGACCATATAAACAATCCATCAATCTCATTCTTCAAGTGTTACAGCGATAATATTTTTTTTTAGAGACATTTGCGAGTGTTGAGACATTTTTTTTTCTATGTTCCCAGTGATTTTTCTCTTAGTGACATTCAGTGACTCTAGATCAGACTCAGTGTTTATCATGTACTGATTGCATTAATTTCTTTTAATCTCCTTAACTCAGTGTTAATTTTCGTGCATTATTTTATGTCTGTTGTGTTGTGTATCTTTTTATACACTTGAAGTAAGTACTTAGTGTTTCCTTTGTTGTGTGTGCAACATATGAGCAGTATAGAACTTGTGTTTACACTTCAGAATCACCTTGTGTTCTCAGTATTCCAGTGAAGTATTTCAATAAATTTTTCACCTCATATTCTGCATCACAACTCAGTGTTGTCTGTTATTTTTTTTTTCTTCCCAGCATTTGTGTATTTTTATTTTGTTCCCTGTGTGTTGAACATTCTTGTGTTCATATTCTTTCATTTAGCCAGTGTTTAATTTGTCTTATTTCCACAGACAATAGTGCCATTTTTAAAGTCCAAGCAAGAAATCATTTTTACAAAATTTTTCAAACATCAAGTTTCATTGCAAGAAAATTCTAGTACTGTGTTTATGTTGATGAGTTGTGTTCTGCATCACTGCAAGTGTTCAAACTTTTTGTTATGTGTTTTAGCACCTATTATTTTTATGTTTCATTGAACAAATTCACTCTTAGTGCAATTTTTAAGTTCTCCTTTTAAAGTAAATTGTTCTTTGCTTGTTAAGTGTTGTTTAAGTTGCAGTTAAGAGTTAAAGTGTTCATTCCTTGATATATTTCTTTTCTTGTGTGTTATAATTTTTATTATTGCACATTGATTCATTTTGCAATAATTCTTGTGCAAATATTGTGTTGCTATTAAAGTTTCCTTGCAGAAAATTTTATGAAGTACTTGTTGATTAGCAATTGTTAATTTGATATATTGCTACAGTTTATTACAGTGCAGTTTCTTATGCTCTGTTCTGTGCATAGTATTTTATTCTGTCTGTGTCATTTTATTTTTATTTCAGTGAATTGTGTGTCTGTTTTAATTTTTGCACAAGTTTATTGAGTCCATTTTATCATTTAATTGTGTTTTCCTGTTGCATTGAAAGTAAAGACAACTCACTGTGCCATCCTTTCAATTTAAAGTAAAAGTTGAGCATATTAGATTTGAGCAAAGTACAAGTTCTCTTGATTTTCAGTGTTTGTTAAGTTGCATATTCTTCTTGTGTGAGTTCTTTGCTTACTGTGTGACCTGTCAATTTTTAATTACTTATGCAGAATCGTTAAGCATTTTCTTCCTGTTTAAGCTTATTGTGTCATTCTCTTCATTTTTCTTGTCTTTATGTCCTTCAGTAAGTTCACTAAGATGTCCCAGTCACTTTTGAACGTTCACTTAGTGTATCATTCCAGTCAAAGTCAATATGAATCAGTCCACAGTACCAACATTCCCTTACTGACTGAAAGACAATATCTAGCCCTTGAACAATGTGTTTGTTCTCACAGCTTGTATCTGAGATTTGTCAAAGTGCTGCAAAATGTGAAGTTCAGATTAAGTTCCTATAGATCCGTGAATTACTTATTAACGTAGCCGAGCGGTCAGGCACTAGTAATACTGTCACTCCTGTCTGGACTCCAGCCACAATATCGTGCACGCAGGATAGTGCTGAGACTACTATCCTTGCGATGGCGACTTGTTCAAGTACTCGTTCCTTCCCAGGGGACGCTTTGAGAAGAACTTTACTTGCAACGAGTTATGCCATCTCTTGCTGATACCACAAGCCATTGCAGAAAGACGTTTCTGTGGCTAGTGTGCTCACTTGAGTGTTGTTGTTGTCCCTTGTGTTTCAGATTGTGATCCCATCCTAGTTGACAGTAATCAGTGCATTGTAAGAAGTTATTTCTCGAGTAACTTTCACATGTTAACGTTTGTAAGTGTAGTTTCTTTATAGCTGATACCTCGTGTCACTGTGTGCGACTCAGATTGAATATCAGCATTGTTCACCGTGTTCATTTCTTTTCTCCTGTGCTTGCAGTTTGAGATAGTAGATTTCGTTCTCCCTTGCTCATATTGCGTGTTATAGCGTTAATTTTTTCAACCGGGGGGAGTCATCCACTCCACCGAGGTTTTTTCTTTCCTCCATAAAAAGAACTGTTTACCCTTATTCCAAAACAAAAAGCCTACTGGAAAGGGTTTGCCAGAAAGGGCCTTGGGTATCCAAAGAGTTTTAAACCCCCCTTTTGAACATTTTTCCTGGCAAGTCGAATGTAAAATGCAGATGCTTTATCGTTTACACGTTAGTTTTATTACTTTTCAGATTCCCCCACTTACTGTTTGAGGATGTCAAAAATTTCCCAAAGAAAACCATCCCCTGTGGGTTTTTTGGTTTTGATTCGTATTCCTGCCCCCAGGAAATTTTTATTCTTACGGAAAAACCACCAGCCCCCCTTAGTGACTTTTAATGAAATTTAAGAATTACTGTATCCCAATAGGCGAGTTTTAGTACTCCAACAGACGAGTTAGTAATTTCCCCAGTCATATGATTGAATTTTATTTTTGTAGATTTCTCGTTCAGACTGCCTCAGTCCAAGGGATGTGTTAGCCATTGCAGAGGGGAAATTTAATCCCCCAGAGGGTGAAAAACCATTTTGCATACCTTAAAAACCTTTCCCCCCGGGGAGAATTGGGGTTTTAAATGTAAACAAGGGGCCCGCATAATTAATGTCCCAGATGAATGAAATTATTAAAATGTGTGGTTTTTTTCATTATTTATCAATTTTTAACCCTTTATTTTAATTTTATAATTTAAATTTTTCCCCGAAACCGTAGAGTTTCATGAATACAGATCGAAACGATCAATTTTCCTCCATATTGTACAATGATTTTTTCTTATAAGTTTTTTTAAAATACTTTAACAACCCTTACGTTTAAAATTTCCCTTAAGATACCATCCTTAGTTTTTAAGTTTTATATGAAAATTTTTTTACTGTATAGGAAAAAGCCCAATCCGCCTGCCTTTCAAATCTTTTAGTTTTAGTAGTTATTCGGGGCGACAAAAGGGAAACCCCCGACTTTTCAGCGTAAAATTATGATCCCTGGGATTCCCTGTATTATATACCCTGCATATTTTGTAAACATCCATGTGCTTTTTGATACGAGATTCCCCTTTTAGGCCTGTGGGTTTTGTGACGTTTACGAGATGGGAGATTTTGTTTGGCCCCATACCTCTGCCCCCCGGGCCCCCACTTGGCCCGGGAGACCCTTTAGCGGGGCAGCAAGGCAGCTGGGCCCTTTCCCTCCCTCGGGCATCTGCCCGACAAAAAAGTTTCCCTCCTAAAAATGTGTCTACCTTCAAACCCACGATAACTCCCTTAAAGAAAACCCCCTTTCGTAGATTTGGCCTCCCTTTTAGTTTATATTTGGGGCATCCCCTCACCCCTGTATTAGGGGCCCCCCCTGGAGTCATATTGACCCTCCATCACCCGTGTCATTAGGGGCCCCTGGGGTCCCCTATTGACATCCTTTACCCTGGTATTAGGCCCCCTGGAGTCTATTGACATCCATCCCCCCGTGTATTAGGCCCCCTGGAGTTTTATTGGCATCCATTCCCCCCGTGTATTAGGCCTCCCTGGGTCATATTGACATCCTTTCCCTCCGTATATTAGGCCTCCCTGGATTTATATTGACATCCACCCCGTGATTAAAGGGGGCCTCCCTGGAGTAAATTGGGGGCAAACCATCACCCGTTTTATTTAGGCCTCCCTTGGGGGTCCCTTTTTGACATCCATCACCCGTTATTAGGGGCCCCCCTGGATTAATTGACATTCCCTCACCCCGTATTTTAGGGCCCCCCTGGAGTCATTTTGCATCCTTCCCCTGTATTAGCCTCCTGGGTTATATTGACAACCCATCATCCGTATATTAGGCCTCCCGGAGTCCTATTGACATCCCTCACCCTTTTATTAGGCCTTTCCCCCGGGGGTATATTGGGCATCCCTAACCCGTTTTATTAGGCCTCCCGGGGTTTTTAATTTGGGCATTTTATCATCCGTATATTAGGCCCCTCGGCATAATTTTGGGTCCCCTTATCAACCCCCGGGATTAGGCCTCCCTTTAGTCATATTTTACATCCCTCACCCCTGTAAAATTTGCCTCCCGGAGGCATATTGACAAAACCATTATCACCCCCTTTTTTAGGCCTCCCTGGGGGTCTAGCATCCCAACCCCCTGTATTAAAGGGCCCCATGGAGTCCCTAATTTACATCCACAAACCCCTGTTTAGGGGCCTTCCCCGGAGTCATAAATTTAATCCATCACCCGTGGTTTTTTATCCTCCCCGGGTTTATTTTGACATCCATTTAACCCCTGAATTTGGCCCCCTTTTCACAAAAACCCAACCCTGGTTAGGGTTTTCTCCAGTTTTTCAAATTTCTCAGAAAAATCCTTCGTGAAATTTAAAAAAATGCACGAGAACCGAAACTAAGTAACTTATGATCAAATTTCTCAAAAAATCCCCTTATTACTCCGTTTTCTAGTAATCCTTCTGTTTTTTTTTCCCCTTTTAAAAATATTTTGCCTTTTTCCAAATTTTAAAAATTAGCTTTAAGTTTTCAAGCAGTAAATTTAAATTTTTTAAAAATTTTAATCAAAAACTTTAAATTTTTGGATAACCAAAAAATCAAAGTTTTTTTTCCAGGGGGATCTTATTTTTATTTGGGGCCTTTATTGGGTTTTGGGGAAATAAAAAAAAATTCATTCATTTCTTTTTTATTTAAAAAATTTCCTCTTGTAAAAAAAAAAAAGTCGCTAGAAAAAAAAATTGGATTGTAAAGGAAAAGGGTTCCATGTGATTAAATTTGGTTTTGAAAACGACAAGGTTGAAAAATTTGGACATTTAGCAACACATGGGATCTTCTACTTCCTTACCCATTTCTATTTTGTATTGTCTGATAAAGCCACTGTGTGGCAAACGTTTCTCAATAAAGATTCCCATGTGTCGCACAAAGGTGTCTCAATTCTTCAAGAGTTCCACTTCCGCAAGGTTTGTTTTGTTCAAATTTTTTGTTTATACATTAAGACTTTTTTTTTATATATTTTATTTAAGTCAACGGGATTTGTGGGAAACACAAGAATACCCGCAAAACCAATATACAGACTGTTTAAAAGATTGATAAAATACATCATTTTATTAAATTTCGACCATTTCCCAAATTTATTACTTTCCGGTTGTCTCCAAGGGTCATTTGGCGACATTCGTTGACATTTTTTCTCGTGGCATTTGGAGAACATATATTTTTGCGCTTTTACTAATTTAAATGAAATTATGTACGCATCTGAGACTTCCAGCCATGTTTATTTTAATATAATTTGAAATATAATCATAACACCGCTCACTACGGGCTGGATACCTATATCATGACCTAGTAAAAACATACCTAGTATATCATGACCTAGTTATCATGACCTGTATATCTATAAACTTAGTATATCAGAAACTCGTGGTCTAGTCGTCAGTACTCATTGGTCAGTCGTCAGTATCAGTGGTCAGTCGTCACGTGAGGTCAGACCTTAGTGCTTTGGGATTTAGTGTGGACGTTACAAGCATGCTTGCTTCTGCATGTTTTAAAATTGAGGTTGGGAATTAAATGGGGGAGGTTTTGCTTTTTCCAGGAGGAGATTAGGAGGCTGAAGTCCACTAAATGGGTTTGGGAGAGAGTGTGAGGTGGCTGAGTTGTGGGAATGAGGCTTTAAGCAGTGAGGTGCAATCTGTCTCTCATGTGAGGAGGCTTGTTGTTGGTAAGGTAGCAACGTCACAGAGTGAGTCTCCACACCTTACAAGTGGCGAGTGGTTCACATATGGAAGGCGCATCAGAGTAAGAAAATTTAAAGAGTGAAGACTGAAGTGGAAAAATCGCTGCCCCCCCTTTTTTCAGGATGAATGTACTTCAGTGGCAGTGAAGGTTAAGGGTACTACGCCCCGCTAATGGGGTAAGCGCATTCTTGTGGTTGGGAAGGGACTCTCAGTAAGATCATTGACCGGGGCTTTTTGTAAGAATAGGAAAGATGAGAGAATAGAGTGTGCTTCCTGGAGCTGGTTTTGGGGACATTGTCAACAGGCTGGTAATATCATGTCGGTAATGGGAACAAGCCCATTATCTGTCTCAGTGTGGTGGAAATGATATTGGGAAGGGTAGGAGAGAAGGCTGCTAGATAAGTACAGGTCAGCTATTAGATTTCATTAAGTCTAAGGGAGGGATCCCAATCATATGTGCATCTTGCCTAGAAGGGGAGTCGGAAATGAATGGGTTTTCTAGGGCAATTGGTGTAAATTGTGGCTAGGGCAGATACTGCAAGGGAACTTGCAATCCCATTCATTGACAACTGGAACAACTTTTATTTGGCAAACATGATATGTATGCAAGGGATGGGGTACATCTCTCTGGGGCTGGGGTGGTAGCACTTGCAGACTCGATTGAGAAGGCCATTGGTGAAATGCCCATGATTTTAAACTGATGGAAGACAGAGGTATGGTGTGTGTGTGGGAAACAAGCAGGTTTTCAACACTTGGGTTGGAAAAAAGTAAATGTATAAAAGGCATTCAGCATGAAGTTATCAATAAAGACAATAGATCAGGTCAGCAAACAAAGGGGGACAGCAGAGGGCAGCAGGGGACTAGCTCCCCTTTAGGTTTACTATACTAATTTGCAGGGGCGTAAGAAATAAGATAGATGAGCTAAGATTAATTGCAAAGTGCAGGAAACATAGATATTATTGCTATAACAGAACTGGCTCAATCTGAAAAATAGAGAGATGCCCTCTGATGTCACATTTCAAGGCTATAAATTATTCCACACTGACAGGGTCAACAGGAAAGGTGGTGGAGTAGCGATGTATATCAGAGACAATTTAAACTGTTGTGTTAGAAAAAGATATTAAATTAGAAGCGTCAGCCACTGAATCTGTTTGGTTACAGCTTCTCGAGGGCCGAGAAAAACTAATTTTGGGTGTGATTTACAGGGCCCCAAATCTTGATAGGGAGTGCAGTAAACTTCTATGGGACGAAATTCGTAAAAGGCATCTACATACGAAAATGTTGTGCTAATGGGAGAATTTCAACTATAGACAGATTGACTGGAGCAATTTTACAGGAAATTTAGAGTCAGGTGACTTTCTTGATCGATCCAGGATTTTTTTTAAACAGTTTGTGACAGAGCCAACTAGGGGAAATAACCTCCTTGACTTGGGTTTTTTGCCAGTAGGGAAACCTAATTAATAATCTTGAGGTTAATGATGAGCTTGGGGAAAGTGATCACAAATCACTCAGTTTTAATATATCATGGAATTCCCTAATAATGGCAATCAAGTCTCCGTCCCTGACTTTCGCTTTGCTGATTTATAGGACTGAAAAATTACTTTGGTGGGCTGAACTGGAATGACCCGACTAAGGTCAGGTAGGTGGTGATGGTTGCCCATATGATGCTTTCCCGGGCATAGTTCTAGCTGCTCAGTCAAATTATGTTCCAAATAGGGAAATCAGATCAACAAAAATGATCCTAAATGGATGAAAAATAGATTAAAATATCTGATTGGTCAAAAGAGAGGCATATATAGGCAAAACAAAGAGGAGAGGGGCAATTGAGAAATCGAATTATTCAGTTAAAGAGAGAAATAAAAAAGGGAATTAGAAAAGCAAAAAGAGTTTATGAGGTTAAAGTTGCAAGAGAATCGAAGACTAACCCAAAAGGATTCTTTACAGGTATACAGGAAGTAAGAAACAGGGACAAGATAGGCCACTCAAAAGTTCCTCGGGTCAGCTCACTGACAGTGATAAGGAAATGTGTAGAATTTTTAACACATACTTCCTCTCAGTTTTTACACAGGAGGATACCAGCGAAAATTCCAGTAATGATAAATTATATAGAACAGGACGATAATAAACTGTGCACTATTAGGGTCACAAGTGACATGGTCCTTAGGCAAATAGATAAAATTAAAACCTAACAAATCCCAGGCCCTGATGAACTGTATGCAAGGGTCTAAGGAATGTAAAGAGGGCTTAGCACACTTTGGCTAATTTTTAACTATACTACAAATGGCATGGTGCCAATAAGGGAAAATGGCAAAAGTGATCCTATTTTTAAAAAGGGACAGGTCCTTAGCTTCAACTATAGACCCAAAAAGCCAACCTCCCTAGGGAAAAAATTTTGGGAAACAATAATGCCCAGCAGTTCGTGCCACCTTTAAAAGATAAATTTAACCAAACGAAAACTCAGCATTGGGTTTTTACAAGGGGCGTTTCCCCC
>NC_069461.1:26672334-26692009 GCF_026875155.1 Cherax quadricarinatus
CTAACCTCATTCTCCTCCTTTTTCTTAAAGATTCTCCTTTGTATGGACTAAAGCCACTGTGTGGCGAAACTTTTTCCCAAAAATACCCAAAGTTGCACTTGTGTTAATTTTTTCAACATGTCGGTTTTCTCTGAACCATTACTACAAATCTGTCAGACACTGCAACTTCTTGGGATCTTAATACTTGGAATTCTTCGCTTGCCTAATTCTTGGGCACGACCTACTTCAACATTGAACAAATGTTACACGACCTATGACTGCTGCACCTCTCCTCCCAAACGGTTTATAAGCTCCTTCTCGCACGTTGCCGTATTCTATTCAAGATTAAAGGGACTGACCACTCGACTCAAGGTTGAGGGACTGATTACCTCATTCTCCTCCTGTTCTTCAAGATTCTCCTTTGTATGGACTGATGAAGCCACTGTGTGGCGAAACGTTTCCTCAATAAAGATACCCAAGAGTTGCACTTGTGTCTAATTTATCAACATGTCGGTTCTCTGAACCTTTCATCTACAAATCTGTCAGACACTGCAACTCTTGGGATCTTAATACTTGGGAATTCTTCGCTTGCCTAATTCTTGGGCACGACCTACTTCAATTGAACAAATGTTACACGACCTATGACTGCTGCACCTCCTGCCAACGGTTTATAAGCTCCTTCTCAGCACGTATGCCGTATTCTTTTCAAGATTGATGGGACTGACCACATCGACTCAAGGTTGAGGGACTGATTACCTCTTTTCTCCTCCTGTTCTTCAAGATTCCCCTTTTGTATGGACTGATGAAGCCACTGTGTGGCGAAACCGTTTCCTCAATAAAGATACCCAGAGTTGCACTTGTGTCTAATTTATCACATGTGGGTTTCTCTGAACCATTCATCTACAAATCTGTCAGACACTGCAACTTCTTGGGATCTTAATACTTGGAATTCTTCCTTGCCTAATTTTTGGGCACGACCTGCTTCAACATTGAACAAATGTTACACGACCTATGATTTGCTGCACTCTCCTGCCAACGGTTTATAAGCTCCTTCTCAGCACGTATGCCTTTATTCTATTAAAGATTGATGGACTGACCACATCGACTCAAGGTTGAGGGACTGATTATCTCATTCTCCTCCTGTTCTTAAAAGATTCCCTTTGTATGGACTGATGAAAGCCACTGTGTGGCAAAAACGTTTCCTCAATAAAGATACCCAAGAGTTGCACTTGTGTCTAAATTTATCAACATGTCGGTTCTCTGAACCATTCATCTACAAATCTGTCAGACACTGCAACTTCTTGGGATCTTAATACTTGGGAATTCTTCGCTTGCCTAATTCTTGGGCACGACCTACTTCAACATTGAACAAATGTTAAAAACCGACCTTGACTGCTTGCACCTCTCCTGCCAACGGTTTATAAGCTCCTTCTCAGCACGTATGCCGTATTCTATTCAAGATTGATGGACTGACCACATCGACTCAAGGTTGAGGGACTGATTACCTCATTCTCCTCCTGTTCTTCAAGATTCTCCTTTGTATGGACTGATGAAGCCACTGTGGGGCCCGAAACGTTTCCTCAATAAAAAATACCCAAGAGTTGCACTTGTGTCTAATTTATCAACATGTGGGTTTTCTCTGAACCATTCATCTACAAATCTGTCAGACACTGCAACTTCTTGGGATCTTAATACTTATGAATTCTCGCTTGCCAAATTTCTTGGGCACACCTGCTTAAACCCATTGAACAAATGTTACACGACCTATGACTGCTGCACCTCTCCTGCCAACGGTTATAAGCTCCTTCTCAGCACGTATGCCGTATTCTATTCAAGATTGATGGACTGACCACATCGACTCAAGGTTGAGGGACTGATTATCTCATTCTCTCCTGTTCTTCAAGATTCTCCTTTGTATGGACTGATGAAGCCACTGTGTGGCGAAACTTTTCCTCAATAAAGATACCCAAGAGTTGCACTTGTGTCTAATTTATCAACATGTCGGTTCTCTAAACCCATTCATCTACAAATCTGTCAGACACTGCAACTTCTTGGGATCTTAATACTTGGGAATTCTTCGCTTGCCTATTCTTGGGCACGACCCTACTTTAACATTGAACAAATGTTACACGACCTAGACTGCTGCACCTTCCTCCCAACGGTTTATAAGCTCCTTCTCAGCACGTATGCCGTATTCTATTAAAGATTGAGGGACTGACCACATCGACTCAAGGTTGAGGGACTGATTACCTCATTCTCCTCCTGTTCTTCAAGATTCTCCTTTGTTTGGACTGATGAAGCCACTGTGTGGCGAAAACGTTTCCTCAATAAAGATACAAGAGTTGCACTTGTGTCTAATTTATCAACATGTCGGTTCTCTGAACCATTCATCTACAAATCTGTCAGACACTGCAACTTCTTGGGATCTTAATACTTGGGAATTCTTCGCTTGCCTAATTCTTGGGAAACGACCTACTTCAACATTGAACAAATTTTTACACGACCTATAGTGCTGCACCTCTCCTGCCAACGGTTTATAAGCTCCTTCTCAGCACGTATGCCGTATTCTATTCAAGATTGATGGACTGACCACATCGACTCAAGGTTGAGGGACTGATTACCTCATTCTCCTCCTGTTCTTCAAGATTCTCCTTTGTATGGACTGATGAAGCCACTGTGTGGCGAAACGTTTCCTCAATAAAGATACCCAAGAATTGCACTTGTGTCTAATTTATCAAAGAATTCTTCAACACTTGTTCAACCTTTGGACGAAGACCTACTTCGACTAGTGGATGGTACCACTATGACCCCGCCTCCGCCTGCTTCACCTCACCTCACTAGGTAGACTTTTCCACTCACAACTACCCTAGGAAAGTTTGGTTTGGAAATTGGGTAGTTGATGAGTGGAACAGTCTACCTAGTTGGGTTATTGAGGCTAAGACTTTGAGTAGTTTCAAATTTAGGTTGGATAAGTACATGAGTGGGAGGGGTTGGATTTGAGTGGGACTTGCACATCAGAGATTATTTCTTGGGTAGCATTGAAAATTGGGTTGGTCAAATGTTTTGTTAGTGGGATGAATTGTAAAGGACCTGCCTAGTATGGGCCAACAGGCCTGCTGCACTGTTCCTCCTTTCTTAAGTTCTTATGTTCTTATGATTTTATTTATATCTTATGTAAAAACAGAAGAAGTAAATGCTGAAAATAATACACATTTCTTTGTCACCTGAGCAACTGCACCTGTCCTTAATCTTATTCCTTATATTTTAAAGAAACCTTTGGATTGGGAAATGATTCCCTTGCAACCTTTAATTTTATATTCTTTTTTGGTTTTCCTTTTCCTTTAAACTTCTTTCTTAAATTGAATATATTTTTCATAGGGTATTTGTATTTTTATCATTTACTATTTTTAAAAAATTTTGGAGTTTGAGGCTCGTACAAACGACCCGGGCATATTGACTCCATCACCCCGTATTAGGCCTCCTGGGGTCAAATTTACACCTCACCCTGTATTAGGCCCCCCTGGAGTTTTGACATCCATCACCCGGTATTAGGCCTCCCCGGAGTCATATTTAATCCTTCACCCCTGCATTAGGCCTCCCTGGAGTTTATTTTACACCATCACCCGTGTTTAGGCCCCCCTGGAGTCATATTGACATCCTTCATCCATATATTTGGGGGCCTCCCTGGGTCTATTGACATCCATACCCGTTATTTGGCCTCCCTGGGTATTTGAATCCATCGCCCGTGTATTAGGCCCCCTGGAGTTATTGACTCCATCACCCCTGTATTAGGCCTCCCGGAGTCAAAATTTACATTCATATCCGTTATTTGGCCTCCTGGGGAAACTAATGACTCCATCACCCCGGGATTAGGCCTCCCTGGGGGTCATATTGACATCCATCACCCGTTATTAGGCCCCTGGAGTCCTATTGACTCCATACCCCTGTATTAGGCCTCCTGGAGTTATATTGACATCCTCACCCGTTTTTAGGGGCCCCCCATGGGGTCATATTGCTCCATCACCCGGGTTTTGCCTTTTTGGTCATATTGACTCCCTCACCCTGATTTGGCCCCCCTGGAGTCTATTGACATCCTCACCCGTGTATTAGGCCTCCCTGGGGTCAAATTAATCCATCCCCCGTGTATTAGGCCTCCCCGGAGTCATTTTTTACTCCTCACCGTTATTAGGCCTCCCTGGGGTCATATTTACATCCATCCCCGTGTTTTTGCCTCTGTTGATCTTTGACATCCCCCCGTGTATTAGGCTCCCTTTGTCAATTGACATCCATACCCCTGTATTAGGCCTCCCTGGGTATATTGACATCCCTCACCCGTGTATTAGGGCCCCCCGGAGTCTATTGCACCTCACCCGTGTATTAGGCCCCCCTGGGTCATATTGACATCCACACCCCGGGATTAGGCCTCCTGGGGTCATTTGACATCCATACCCCTGATTAGGCCCCATGGAGTCAATTGACATCCATCACCCGTTTTTATTAGGCCCCTGTTGAGTCTATTGACATCCATCACCCCTGTATTGCGATAGTTGCTGATCCCTTTTTCCCCGTATTATATAGCATAGCTATTTGTTCACCATGTGCTTTAATAGAGATCCCCCGTAGGCCTGTGGGTTTTTGGTTTGGGCCGGGGTGCAGTGTTAGGCTCATACCTCTGCCCCGGCCTCACTCGGCGGCAGACCATTCAGCGGACAGGCAAGGCAGCTGGGCTCCATCCCTCGTCATCTGTCTGACAATATAGTTACCATCCTACAAGTGTGTCTACCTTCAACCACGATATCTCCATTAAAGAACCCTTACAATAAATGGTGGCATCGGAGGGCCTGTAATTCTGACGATTACAGCGATTTCTGGAGATAAAATTTCGACCACCCAAGACGGCCATTTGTGTCAACAGTAGGCCTACCGAGGTTCACCCATCCAGCTACTTCAAGTCAGCTACTCGCCCAAGCTCCTACCAGCTTCTACATTATTCACTGGTCAGTCTCTTTGTATTAGTGTTTTCTGCTTATTTGCATCACTCCCGAGGGGTTGACCCGAGTTTGCAAAATAAGCCAGCTTCCAGTCTGTGGTGGGGGAGTCAGAACAACCGAGCCCAGTCGAGCCTAGTCTACTCCATCCAATTCCTTTGCCTGCCAAGCCAGCTTCCACCCCTGCTGTGCTCATCGTGTGAAGTTATCAAGCTATTCTGTGTGAAGGGTTAAGATAAGCCAGCTAGTAACTAGCCCAGGTGTCTTACCCCAGTACTCGAGCAAGCCACGTGAGTAGTCTTTATCGCTTGTGATTCAAGCTCCAAGCATTCAAAGTGCTCTTTTTCATCCTTGTGGTGTTGTAGTATTTCGTGGGTTTATTTTAAGCCAGCCGGCTTAGAATTATCTTCGCGGCAGTGTGGGTGTTCCCAGTGAGGCTTACGACGTTCAACCCATAAGCCCAGCCACTCACGATCACGTGTGTCTCACCATTGCCGGTCTCAGATCTGTTAACCCATAAACCCAACTACAGTCAGCCATTACACACTCACCTACCTCATCAGTGTTTTGGTGCACTGCTAAGGGTTGTAGCACCATATTTTAAGGACCACATAGGGGGTCAAGAGCTAGAGTGTGTTCGCGCCATCTTTAAAGCCTCCTGTGTGTGTTTATCGCCGATTTAAGCGCAATTCTACGATCATCTGTGCAGAGGACAGCAGCAAGACCATATAAACAATCCATCAATCTCATTCTTCAAGTGTTACAGCGATAATTTTTTTTTTTAGAGACATTTGCGAGTGTTGAGACATTTTTTTTTCTATGTTCCCAGTGATTTTTTCTCTTAGTGACATTCAGTGACTCTAGATCAGACTCAGTGTTTATTCATGTACTGATTGCATTAATTTCTTTTTAATCTCCTTAACTCAGTGTTAATTTTCGTGCATTATTTTATGTCTGTTGTGTTGTGTATCTTTTTATACACTTGAAGTAAGTACTTAGTGTTTCCTTTTTTGTTGTGTGTGCAACATTTGAGCAGTTAGAACTTGTGTTTACACTTCAGAATCACCTTGTGTTCTCAGTATTCCAGTGAAGTATTTTCAATAAATTTTTCACCTCATATTCTGCATCAAACTCAGTGTTGTCTGTTTATTTTTTTTTCTTCCCAGCATTTGTGTTATTTTTATTTTGTTCCCTGGGTGTTGGAACATTCTTGTGTTTCTATTCTTTCATTTAGCCAGTGTTTAATTTTGTCTTATTTCCACAGACAATAGTGCCTTTTTAAAGTCCAAGCAAGAAATCATTTTACAAAATTTTTCAAACATCAAGTTTCATTGCAAGAAAATTCTAGTACTGTTTTTTATGTTGATGAGTTGTGTTCTGCATCACTGCAAGTGTTAAAATTTTTTGGGTTTTGTTTTTTTAGCACCTATTATTTTTATGTTTCATTGAACAAATTCACTCTTAGTGAAATTTTTAAGTTTCCTTTTAAAGTAAATTGTTCTTTGCTTGTTAAGTGTTTTTTAAGTTGCATTTAAAGATTTTAAAGTGTTCATTCCTTGATTATATTTCTTTTCTTGTGTGTTTTAATTTTTATTATTGAAACATTGATTCATTTTGCAATAATTCTTGTGCAAATATTGTGTTGCTATTAAAGTTTCCTTGCAGAAAATTTTATGAAGTACTTGTTGATTAGCAATTGTTAATTTGATATATTGCTACAGTTTATTACAGTGCATTTTCTTATGCTCTGTTCTGTGCATAGTTTTTATTCTGTCTGTGTCATTTTTTTTTTTTCAGTGAATTGTGTGTCTGTTTTAATTTTTGCACAAGTTTATTGAGTCCATTTTATCATTTAATGTGTTTTCCTGTTGCATTGAAAGTAAAGGACAACTCACTGTGCCATCCTTTCAATTTAAAGTAAAAGTTGGGGCATATTAGATTTGGCAAAGTACAAGTTCTCTTGATTTTCAGTGTTTGTTAAGTTGCATATTCTTCTTGTGTGAGTTCTTTGCTTACTGTGTGACCTGTCAATTTTTAAATTATATGCAGAATCGTTAAGCATTTTCTTCCTGTTTAAGCTTATGTGTCTTTCCCTTCATTTTTCTTGTCTTTATGTCCTTCAGTAAGTTCACTAAGATTTTCCCAGTCACTTTTGAACTTTCACTTAGTGTATCATTCCAGTCAAAGTCAATTGAACCCAGTCCAACAGTCCCAAACATTCCTTACTGACTAAAAGACAATATTAGCCCTTGAACAATGTGGTTTGTTCTCACAGCTTGGTATCTGAGATTTGTCAAAGTGCTGCAAAATGTAAAGTTCAGATTAAGTTCCTATAGATCCGTGAATTTACTTATTAACGTAGCCGAGCGGTCAGGCACTAGTAATACTGTCACTCCTGTCTGGACTCCAGCCACAATATCGTGCACGCAGGATAGTGCTGAGACTACTATCCTTGCGATGGCGACTTGTTCAAGTACTCGTTCCTTCCCAGGGGAGCTTTGAGAAGAACTTTACTTGCAACGAGTTTATGCCATTCTTGCTGATACCACAAGCCATTGCAGAAAGACGTTTCTGTGGCTAGTGTGCTCACTTGAGTGTTGTTGTTGTCCCTTGTGTTTCAGATTGTGATCCCATCCTAGTTGACAGTAACAGTGCATTGTAAGAAGTTATTTCTCGAGTAAACTTTCACATGTTAACGTTTGAAAGTGTGTAGTTTCTTTATAGCTGATACCTCGTGTCATTTGTGTGCGACTCAGATTAAATTATCAGCATTTTTTCACCGTGTTCATTTCTTTTCTCCTGTGCTTGCAGTTTGAGATAGTAGATTTCGTTCTCCCTTGCTCATATTGCGTGTTTTTAGCGTTAATTTTTCAAACCGGGGGGAGTCATCCACTCCACCGAGTTTGTTCTTTCCTCCAGTAAGAAAGAACTGTTACCCTTATTCCAGAAACAAACACCCTACTGAAGGTTAGCCAGATGGACCTTGGACTATCCAAGAGTTCAATCCCACTTTTGAACATTTTCCTGGCAAGTCGAATGTAGTCGCAGATTGCTTTATCGTGACACGTTAGTGTAGTTACTGCAGATCTCCATTTATGTCGAGGATGTCAAAAATGCCCAAAGAACCGATCCCATGTGTTCTGGTGTGATTCGATTCCTGCTCCAGGAAGTTTCTTATTCTTACGTGAAAGCCACCAGCACCATTTAGTGACTTTGTAATGAGTCAAGAATTACTTTTATCGAATAGTCGAGTTGAGTATCCTAACAGACGAGTTAGTAATTCCACAGTCACTAGTGATTGTGTTGTATCTTTTGTAGATACTCGTTCAGACTGTCCTCTCAGTCAAGGCATGTGTTAGCCATTGCAGAGGAATTCAATCCTCCCAGAGATGATAACCATTCTGCATACGTAAACCTTACCCCCCGCAGAATTGGGTTTAAGGTGTAAAAAGCCTGCATAATTAGATGTCCGAGATGAATGAAATTATCAACTGTGTGTTTTGTCATTAGTTCATCATTTCACCTTGTATATATATATATATATTTATTCTTCCTCAGAATCCGTAGAGTGCATGAATACAGATCGATCGATCAATTCCATCCATATTGTACAATGATTTGTTTTATAGTTTGTAATGAAACGTTTAACACCCATTACGTAAAATCCATTATGATACCATCCATTAGTTCTAAGTTATATATGAATTTGTTACTGTATAGAATCAGCCCAGATCCGCCTGCCTGTTCAGTCTGTAGTATAGTAGTGTATGTCGGGACGACATACGGGAACATGACCGAGCTGTCAGCGTAGTTGCTGATCCCTGTATTCCCTGTATTATATAGCATAGCATATTAGTATCATCCATGTGCTTTAGATACGAGATCCCTTGTAGGCCTGTGGCTTTGTGTGACGTCACGAGATGCAGATGTGTAGGCTCATACCTCTGCCCCGGCCTCACTCGGCGGCAGACCATTCAGCGGACAGGCAAGGCAGCTGGGCTCCATCCCTCGTCATCTGTCTGACAATATAGTTACCATCCTACAAGTGTGTCTACCTTCAACCTACGATATCTCCATTAAAGAACCCTTACGATAGTATTAGGCCTCCCTGGAGTCATATTGACATCCATCACCCGTGTATTAGGCCTCCCTGGAGTCATATTGACATCCATCACCCGTGTATTAGGCCTCCCTGGAGTCTATTGAATCCATCACCCGTGTATTAGGCCTCCCTGGAGTCATATTGACATCCATCACCCGTGTATTAGGCCTCCCTGGAGTTATATTGACATCCATCACCCGTGTATTAGGCCTCCCTGGAGTCATATTGACATCCTTCATCCGTATATTAGGCCTCCCTGGAGTCATATTGACATCCATCACCCGTGTATTAGGCCTCCCTGGAGTCATATTGACATCCATCACCCGTGTATTAGGCCTCCCTGGAGTCATATTGACATCCATCACCCGTGTATTAGGCCTCCCTGGAGTCATATTGACATCCATCACCCGTATATTAGGCCTCCCTGGAGTCATTTTGACATCCATCACCCGTGTATTAGGGCCCCCCTGGGTTATTTTGACATCCTATCCGTATATTAGGCCTCCCTGGAGTTCATATTGACAAAACATCACCCGTGTATTAGGCCTCCCTGGAGTCATATTGACATCCATCACCGTGTTATTAGGCCTCCCTGGGTTTATTGACATCTATTTATCCGTATATTTTGGCCTCTCTGAGTCATATTGACATCCATCACCCGTGTATTAGGCCTCCCTGGAGTCATATTGACATCCATCACCCGTGTATTAGGCCTCCCTGGAGTCATATTGACATCCATCACCCGTGTATTAGGCCTCCCTGGAGTCATATTGACATCCATCACCCGTGTATTAGGCCTCCATGGAGTCATATTGACATCCATCACCCGTGTATTAGGCCTCCCTGGAGTCATATTGACATCCATCACCCGTGTATTATGCCTCCCTGGAGTCATATTGACATCCATCACCCGTGTATTAGGCCTCTCTCACAACAATCCCTGGTCAGGTTACTCCAGTTTACACTGCTCAGATAATCCTTCGTGATTAAAATAATCGCACGAGATACTGAAACTAAGTAACTTATGATCACTTTCTCAAAGCTCTTCATAAACCAAGTCTAGCAGGTTAAGTTTATTCAAGTACAGGTACACATAAATACAGTTACATAAATTATCATACATAGCAACATATGTATAGATTATTTAGGATAACCAAAAAATATCAAAGTGAGTTATTTCCACTGGGATCCTTACTTATTTATGTTGGGGCCTTCTAGTTGGTTTTAAGGTTAATACAATAAAATAAAATACTCATTCAAGTTCTTATTTTTATTTTACTAATATCCTACATTGTAATTAGATGAAAAATGTCTTTGTCATAGGAAGAGAAAATTGAGTATCAATAGTCGAAGAGAAGAGGTTCCATGTGATGAATGGTTTTGAAAACCGACAAGTTGAAGAATTGAGACACTTATGCAACACATGGGAATCTTCTACTCTCCTTACCCATTTCTACTTTGTATTGTACTGATGAAGCCACTGTGTGGCGAAACGTTTCTTCAATAAAGATTCCCATGTGTCGCACAAGTGTCTCAATTCTTCAACAGAGGTTCCACTTCCGCAAGCTGTTTGTTCTTAGTTCCAAAAGTTGTGTAGTCACATAAGGACTTTTTTTTTATATATTTTATTTAAGTCACACGGGGATTTGTGGGGAAACACAAGGAAAATCCCGGCAAAACCAACATACAGACTGTTTAAAAGATTGATAACATATACATCATGGTAAGTAAATACGACCATCCCAAATTATTGACTTCCGGTTGTCTCCAAGGTCAGTGGCGACATCTCGTTGACATTTTTTCTCGTGGCATTTGGAGAACATATATTTTTTGCGCTGTACCATAATTATAAATGAAATTATGTACGCATCTGAGACTTCCAGCCATGTTATGTAGATATATATTTTGAAAATATAAATCAAAACACCGCTCACCTAACAGGCTGGATGACCTATATCATGACCTAGTATAACATGACCTAGTATATCATGACCTAGTATATCATGACCTAGTATATCATGACCTAGTATATCAGTACTCAGTGGTCAGTCGTCAGTACTCAGTGGTCAGTCGTCAGTACTCAGTGGTCAGTCGTCACGTGAGGTCACAGACCCTGAGCTGCTTTGGGGATTAGTGTGGACGGTTACAAAGCATGGCTTGCTTCTGCAGTGTTTTAAAAATTGAGGTTGGAGAGTTGAAGGAGGAGGTCTTGCTTCTCCAGGAGGAGATTAGGAGGCTGAAGGTCCACCTCAATGGGTCTGGGAGAGAGTGTGAGGTGGCTGGAGTTGTGGGGAATGAGGCTTCTAGCAGTGAGGTGCAGTCTGTCTCTCACTGTGAGGAGGCTGTAGTTGGGGAGGTAGCAACGGCTACCAGCAGTGAGGTGCAGTCCAGCACCTGCTACAAGTGGCGAGTGGTTCACAGTAATGGAAGGCGCATCAGAGTAAGGAAAGTTAAGAGTGAAGAACTGAAGGTAGGAAATCGCTTCTCTGTTCTTCAGGATGAATGTACTTCAGTGGTCAGTGAAGGTAAGGGTACTACTGCCCCTGCTAATGGAGGTAAGCGCATTCTTGTGGTTGGAGACTCTCAGGTAAGATACATTGACCGTGCTTTTTTGTAATAGGAATAAGAAGATGAGAGATAGAGTGTGCTTCCCTGGAGCTGGTGTTGGGGACATTGTCAACAGGCTGGATAATATCATGTCAGGTAATGGGAACAAGCCCATTATCTGTCTCAGTGCTGGTGGAAATGATATTGGGAAGGGTAGGAGAGAAGAGCTGCTAGATAAGTACAGGTCAGCTATAGATTTCATTAAGTCTAAGGGAGGGATCCCAATCATATGTAGCATCTTGCCTAGAAGGGGAGTCGGAAATGAATGGTTGTCTAGGGCAATTGGTGTAAATTGCTGGCTAGACAGATACTGCAAGGAACTTGCAATCCCATTCATTGACAACTGGAACAACTTTTATGGCAAACATGATATGTATGCAAGGGATGGGGTACATCTCTCTGGGGCTGGGGTGGTAGCACTTGCAGACTCGATTGAGAAGGCCATTGGTGAAATGCCTATGATTTTAAACTGATGGAAGACAGAGGTATGGGTGTGTGTGGGAAACAAGCAGGTTGCAACACTTGGGTTGGAAACAGTAAATGTATAAAAGGCATTCAGCATGAAGTTATCAATAAAGACAATAGATCAGGTCAGCAAACAAAGGGGGACAGCAGAGGGCAGCAGGGGACTAGCTCCCTTGAGGTTTACTATACTAATAGCAGGAGCGTAAGAAATAAGATAGATGAGCTAAGATTAATTGCAAGTGCAGGAAACATAGATATTATTGCTATAACAGAGACCTGGCTCAATCTGAAAGATAGAGAGATGCCCTCTGAATGTCACATACAAGGCTATAAATTATTCCACACTGACAGGGTCAACAGGAAAGGTGGTGGAGTAGCGATGTATATCAGAGACAATTTTAAACTGTTGTGTTAGACAAGATGATTTTAAATTAGAAGCGTCAGCCACTGAATCTGTTTGGTTACAGCTTCTCGAGGGCCGAGAAAAACTAATTTGGGTGTGATTTACAGGGCCCCAAATCTTGATAGGGAGTGCAGTAAACTTCTATGGGACGAAATTCGTAAGGCATCTACATACGAAAATGTTGTGCTAATGGGAGATTTCAACTATAGACAGATTGACTGGAGCAATTTGACAGGAAATTTAGAGTCAGGTGACTTTCTTGATACGATCCAGGATTTTTTTTTAAAACAGTTTGTGACAGAGCCAACTAGGGGAAATAACCTCCTTGACTTGGTTCTTGCCAGTAGGGAAACACTAATTAATAATCTTGAGGTTAATGATGAGCTTGGGAAAGTGATCACAAATCACTCAGTTTTAATATAATCATGGAATTCCCCTAATTAATGGCAATCAAGTCTCCGTCCCTGACTTTCGCTTTGCTGATTTTTATAGGACTGAAAAATTACTTAGGTGGGCTGAACTGGAATGACCTGACTAAGGGTCAGGTAGGTGGTGATGGTTGCCGATATGATGCTTTCCAGGGCATAGTTCTAGCTGCTCAGTCAAATTATGTTCCAAATAGGGAAATCAGATCAAACAAAAATGATCCTAAATGGATGAACAATAGATTAAAATATCTGATTGGTCAAAAGAGAGGCATATATAGGCAAATCAAAAGAGGAGAGGGGCAATTGAGAAATCGATATATTCAGTTAAAGAGAGAAATAAAAAAGGGAATTAGAAAAGCAAAAAGAGATTATGAGGTTAAAGTTGCAAGAGAATCGAAGACTAACCCAAAAGGATTCTTTCAGGTATACAGAAGTAAGATCAGGGACAAGATAGGCCCACTCAAAAGTTCCTCGGGTCAGCTCACTGACAGTGATAAGGAAATGTGTAGAATTTTTAACACATACTTCCTCTCAGTTTTTACACAGGAGGATACCAGCGATATTCCAGTAATGATAAATTATATAGAACAGGACGATAATAAACTGTGCACTATTAGGGTCACAAGTGACATGGTCCTTAGGCAAATAGATAAATTAAAACCTAACAAATCCCAGGCCCTGATGAACTGTATGCAAGGGTTCTAAAGGAATGTAAAGAGGAGCTTAGCACACTTTGGCTAATCTTTTCAACATATCACTACAAACTGGCATGGTGCCAGATAAGTGGAAAATGGCAAATGTGATACCTATTTTCAAAACAGGTGACAGGTCCTTAGCTTCGAACTATAGACCAATAAGCCTAACCTCCATAGTGGGAAAATTTATGGAATCAATAATTGCCGAGGCAGTTCGTAGCCACCTTGAAAAGCATAAATTAATCAACGAATCTCGCATGGTTTTACAAAGGGGCGTTCCTGCCTTACGAATTTATTAACTTTTTTCACTAGGTATTTGAGGAGGTAGATCATGGTAATGAATATGATATTGTGTATATGGACTTCAGTAAGGCTTTTGACAGGGTCCCACATCAGAGACTATTGAGGAAAATTAAAGCACATGGAATAGGAGGAGAGATTTTTTCCTGGATAGAGGCATGGTTGACAAATAGGCAGCAGAGAGTTTGCATAAATGGGGAGAAATCAGAGTGGGGAAGCGGGCACGAGCGGTGTTCCACAGGGGTCAGTGTTGGGCCCCCTGCTGTTACCCAAACTACATAAACGACATAGATGAGGGCATAAAGAGCGACATCGGCAAGTTTGCCGATGACACCAAAATAGGCCGTCGAATTCATTCTGACGAGGACATTCGAGCACTCCAGGAAGATTTGAATAGACTGATGCAGTGGTCGGAGAAGTGGCAGATGCAGTTTAATATAGACAAATGCAAAGTCCTAAATGTTGGACAGGACAATAACCATGCCACATATAAACTAAAATAAAGTAGATCTTAATATTACGGATTGCGAAAAAAAAAAATTTAGGAGTTCTGGTTAGCAGTAATCTGAAACCAAAGGAAACAGTGCATAAGTGTTCGCAATAAAGCAAATAAAAACCCTTGGTTTCCCAAAACCAAAAAGCAAAATTTAATGGGGGTTCCTCGGTTTGGGTTTTTTCAACTTTATACCCCTTTTGGTTGGGCCCTTTTCATTTAGTTATGTGCAAATTTTTGGTACCGTTTTTACAGAATGGGAAAAAATTTTCTCGGGAAAAAATGTAAAAAAGGGGAGGATGAAAATTTGGGATCCAGGGTACAAAACCTTCCCTTTTGAGGATAGACAAAGGGGCCCCTTTGGAAAACTGCACTCTCTAAAAAAGACGTAGAATTAGGGGGGAAAATTTTGAGGGGGTAAAGGGAAAAGAAGGAAAAATAAAGGGGATATAAATATTTGTGGGGAAAAAAAATCTACCCTGGGGCGGACTCCCCAGAAAATGGTTTTAATTTGGGAAAAATTTAGTTTCAGGAAGGATATGGGAAAGTACGGGTTTTTGGAAATGAGTTGTGGAGGGTGGAAAAAACCCCCAAGTACCGTTTTAGAGGCCAGAACGTTGTGTAGCTTTAAAAATAGGTTGGTTTAAAACATGATTTGGATGGGGGGGTTTTGAGTTAGCCTGAAAAGCTTGTGCTACCAGGTCGGTTGCCGTGTTTTCCCCCCTTAAATCAATTTTGAAACCGAACCCGACTAGGGGGGGTGCATTGGCTTAAGGGCCCGGGAGGAGATTTGGAACCGGGCCCCGCATGGGCCCGTGGGCCCTTTTCGTTTTCCATTTGTTCTTATGTTCTTATGTTCTTATCTTTACCTTTGTATATCATGACCCAGTATTAAAATGACCTAGTTTTTCATGAAACCCGTTTTTCAGACTAGTATAACTTTACCCGTATAAAAAATTGGGCCTTGTATTTTCATGACCTAGTATTTAAATGAGCTTGTATAAATGACCTTTTTTGGGGAAATCATGGGGCCCCAGTCTTTCATGACCTTGTTAAAATGGGCCTTTTAAACATGGCCTAAATATAACATGCCCAGTATAAATTGAACCCAGTCTTTATGAAACCCAGTATAACATGACCTAGTTTTCAGACCTAGTTTAACTTGGGCCCAGTTTTTAAAGGGCCCAGTTTAACATTTAACCCAGTATTCTTTACCATTTTTAAAATTTACCTAGTTTTAAAATGAACCCAGTATAAAGACCCCGTATAAATGACCCGTTTTCCCAAAAGACCTAGTATTTAAAATGACCTAGCCCATGACCCAGTATTAAATTGACCTAGTCTATAAAGGGCCCAGTATAAAATTGCCTTGGGCTCTCATGACCTAGTATAAATTTACCTAGTCTATTTATGACCTAGTATAAAATTGGGCCTAGAAAAAATGACTTGCTTCATGGGCCCAGTATTTAAATGACCCCAGTTATCATGACCTTTGTATAAAATGACCTTTGTCCCTCATGACCTAGTATAACTTGACCTAGTCTATCATGACCTAGTATAAAAATGACCTGTATAACATGACCCAGGAAAAACATGACCCAGTCTATCTGACCTAGTTTTAACATGACCCAGTATTAAAATGACCTAGTTAAAAATGACCCCGATTAAAATTTTACCTAGTATAAAAGACCCAGTATATCAAAACCCAGGGCCCATTTGACCTGTATAACAAGACCTAGTATAACATGACTAGATAAATACCTAGTATAAAGGGCCCAGTATAAAATGACCTAGTATATCATGACCTAGTAAACTTGGCCTTTGGATAACATGACCCAGGATAACATGGGGGTAGTATAAACAAAGACCTAGTTAACAAAGACCTAGTATAAAATGCTGTATAACATGAACCCAGTATAACTTGGGCCTAGTTTATATAACCTAGTCTATCAGACCTAGTTAAAAAACTGACCCAGTTAAATGACCTACCCATAAACATGACTAGTTTAAAAAAAAAACCTGTATATCATGACCAGTAAAACATGCCAGTATATCATGCCCCAGTTTTAAAAAATGACCTAGTATAAATGACCCAGTATAAAAATGACCTAGTTAACATGACCTAGTATAACATGACCTAGTTAAAATGAAACCCAGTTAACAAGAACCCGTATAAATTTATTGTATAAAAATGACCCAGATAACTGACCTAGTATATTGCCCCAGTTTAAAATGAACCCAGTATATCAGCCTAGTTAACATGCCCAGTTTAACAGAACCCAGGGATAACATGACCTAGTATAACATGACCTAGTATATCTTGGGCCTAGTATAAAATGGGCCCAGTATAACATGACCCGTATAACATGACCTAATATAACTTTACCCCAGTATAAAAAGGCCCGTATAACGGGCCCAGTTTTAACATGACCTGATAAAAAATGCCTAGTATAACATTTCCAGTTTTAAAATGCCTAGTAATATTGACCTGTATAACTGCCAGTATAACGGGCCTAGTATTAAAAATTTACCTATTTTAACATGAACCCAGTATTTCATGATTTTTTTTTAAAATGACCTAGTATAAATGACCCGTATAACCGGGCCTTTGTTTTTTCATGGGTTGTATATCTGGGGCCTAGTATAACATGACCCAGTTTTAACATGCCTAGTTATTTGACCCTTTGTATAATGCCTAGTATAACATGGGCCTAGATAACATGACCCAGGATAACATGACCTAGTATAAAAATGACTGTATAACTGACCCAGTTTAAAAATGACTAGTATATCATGACCTAGTATAACAGGGCCCCGGTATAAACCTTGGGGCCTTTGTATAACATGCCCCAGTTTTAAAATGACTAGTTTAAAAATGACCTTTGTATAACATGACCTAGCCGTCATTGTTTTTTCCCACTTTCACAGATGTGCATTCCCGGGATTTTGCTTCTTTCAATTTAAAAATCCCTTATCGGGTTTCCGAAAAATCTTAACAAACATTGTCTTAAATTTAAAATTTCGCGTTTTTTAACCATGAAACTTTTATTTGATGTCCCCCATGCATTCTTGCCTTCAATTTAATTGGTAATATTCACTCATTTTTCTAATATGGTAATTTTTTAAGGGCCCTGGCGCCCTTTCTTATTATGTAAAACCCGCATCCCTAACATGAGAATGTATATAAATCTACCGTGCAATATTAAGGCTTTTATCTTTTTTTAAAATATGTACACTATTTAAGGATCAGTACAATGAATTCCCGTGTATTTCACTTTAGTTTCTGTTTAGTACTTTGGGGTACTGTTTGTCCGGGGTACTGTTTTAACGGGTATTGTTTATAAGGGTACTGTTTAGTACATGGGTATTGTTTGTCACTGAGTACTGTTTGTACACGGGGACTTTTTAGTACAGGGGTATTTTAGTACACTGGGTACGTTTAGTACACTGGTATGTTTAAGTACACTGGGTATTGTTTAGTACACTGGATGTGTTAGTACACTGGGTACTGTTTAGTCCCACGGGTGCTGTTTAGTAACTGGGTCCTGTTTAGTACACTGGTAGTTAGTACATGGGTACTGTTTGTAAACTGGTACTTTTTAGTACAATGGTATTGTTAGTACTGGTCTGTTAGTAACATGGTACTGTTTAGACACTGGGTACTGTTTAGTACACTGGTTTTGTTAGACATGGGTATGTTTAGTAACTGGGTATGTTTAGTACACTAAGGACTTTTTAGTACACTGGTACTGTTTAGTACACGGGAATGTTAGTCTGGGTTACTGTTAGTACAATGGTATGTTTAGTACACTGGTATGTTTATTTAACTGGGTATTGTTTAGTCATGGGTCTGTTTAGTACATGGGTACTGTTTGTACACTGGTACTGTTTAGTACACTGGGTACGTTTAGTACACTGGAAATTGTTTAGTACACTGGGTCCCTGTTTTAGTACACTGGGTTTTTATACACTGGGTACTGTTTAGGTACAAGGGTACTGTTTAGTACAAGGGGTATGTTTAGACACTGAGTATGTGTAGTACAATGGGTACTGTTTAGTACACTGGGTACTGTTTAGTACACTGGGTACTGTTTAGTACACTGAGTACTGTTTAGTACACTGGGTACTGTTTAGTACACTGGGTACTGTTTAGTACACTGGGTACTGTTTAGTACAATGGGTGCTGTTTAGTACGCTGGGTACTGTTTAGTACACTGGGTACTGTTTAGTACAATGGGTACTGTTTAGTACACTGGGTACTGTTTAGTACACTGGGTACTGTTTAGTACAATGGGTACTGTTTAGTACACTGGGTACTGTTTAATACAATGGGTACTGTTTAGTACACTGAGTACTGTGTAGTGCAATGGGTACTGTTTAGTACAATGGGAACTGTTTAGTACACTGAGTACTGTTTAGTACACTGAGTACTGTGTAGTGCAATGGGTACTGTTTAGTACACTGGGTACTGTTTAGTACACTGGGTATTTTTTATTTACACTGGGTATTGTTTAGTAAAACTGGGTCCCGTTTAGTACACTGGGTACTGTTTAGTACACTGGGTACTGTTTAGTACACTGGGTACTGTTTAGTACACTGGGTACTGTTTAGTACAATGGGTACTGTTTAGTACACTGGGTACTGTTTAGTACAATGGGTACTGTTTAGTACACTGGGTATTGTTTAGTACACTGGGTATGTTTAGTAAAAGGGTTTGTTTAGTACACTAGGTATTGTTTAGTACACTGGGTATTGTTTAGTACAATGGGTACTGTTTAGTACACTGGGTACTGTTTAGTACACTGGGTACTGTTTAGTACACTGGGTATTGTTTAGTACACTGGGTACTGTTTAGTACACTGGGAAGATGTTTAGAACAATGGGTACTGTTTAGTACACTGGGTATTGTTTAGTACACTGGGTACTGTTTAGTACACTGGGTATTGTTTAGTACACTGGGTATTGTTTAGTACACTGGGTACTGTTTAGTACACTGGGTACTGTTTAGTACACTTTGTACTGTTTAGTACAATGGGTACTGTTTAGTACAATGGGTACTGTTTAGTACACTGGGTACTGTTTAGTCATTTGGGTACTGTTTATACACTGGTTATTTACTGGGTTTTAGTACAGGGTACTTTTTGTACATGGTACTGTTTGTACAGGGATTGTTTAGTCATGGGTATTTTTTAGTTACTGGGATTTTGTTTTTTTA
>NC_069461.1:26692509-26718711 GCF_026875155.1 Cherax quadricarinatus
GTGGTCAGCCATGGTTTGTGGGAGCGCAGCAGCAGCAGCAGCAGCAGCAGCAGGAGAAGGGTGGTCCCCTCAAGTGCGTGCCCGGGTTGTCGGGGGAGGGAGGAGAGGAGGGGAGGGGAGGAGGATGGTGGAAGGAAGGTGGAGGACCCCCAAAACTGCTTTCCCGGTCGTCTAGAGGTGGAAGTTGAGTGGGGAGGTCCAGTAGGAAGTGCTCAGAGGTTCGGTGCGGGTCGTCCTTGTACATAAACACCTAGACAGGTCTTTGTACACAACGTAAGAGCGTCACCGTTGATGCTGTATTTTAACACACACAAAAAGCTAGGTTTTCTGCCTTTAAACAGCGTCTGAGCATACATGCTTTGACGCACATCCCTTTTTCGGAACTTTGCTTGATATACTTCTTGAATGTTCGCCTAAAAAAATTTTTTTTTTGGGGAAAATCCTCAAAAATTTACACAGCCGGAACTGTCACACCGAAAAGGTGCATAGTCCCTTGTTCTTTAAAACTGAATGAACACAGCCGCCAGGGTTTGGTTCATGTAGGGTTTTCGCCGGGGTTTTGGTTTCATGTAGTTTAGCCAGGGTTTGGTTCATGTAGGGTACGCCAGGGTTTGGGTTCATGTGGGCCCGGGTTTGGGTTCAGTAGGGTACCCCAGGGTTTGGTTCATGTGGGTACGCCGGGGTTTTTTTCATGTAGGGTAGCCGGGGTTTGGGTTCATTATTTTACCCCAGATTTGGTTCTGACGCCGGTTTGTTCAGTACGCCGGGGTTTTGGTTCTGTACCCAGGGTTTGGTTTCATGTCCCCCAGAGTTTGGTTATGCGCCAGGGTTTTTGGTTCATGTAGTTTACCCGGGGTTTGGTTCGTACCCCCAGGGTTTGGTTCATGTGTTTACCCGGGGTCTGGTTCTGTGCCGGGGTTTTGGTTCAGTAGTTTACCCAGAGTTGGTTTTGTACGCCAGATTTTGGGTTTTCTGTAGCCGGGGTTTGGTTCATTTTTCGCAGGGTTTGGTTCATGTAGCCGGTTTGGTTCATGTACGCCGGTTTTTTTATGTACGCCAGAGTTTGGTTCTGTACCCCGGGTTTGGTTTTCATGTACGCCGGGGGTTTGGTTATGTACCCCGGGGGTTTTGGGTTCATTTTACGCCAGGGTTTGGTTCATGTACCCCAGATTTTGGGTTATGTACGCCGGGGTTTGGTTTTAATTTCCCCAGGGTTTTGGTTCATGTCGCCGGGTTTGGTTCATGTGTTTACCCCAAGTTTGGTTCATGTAGCCAGGGTTTGGTTCAGTGTTTAGCCGGGGTTTTGGGTTTAAATGTCGCCAGAGTTTTTTTCATGACGCCAGGGTTTTGGTTCATGTATTTTTACCCGGTTTTTGGTTCAGACGCAGGTTTGGGTTCATGAGCCGGGGTTTGGTTATGTCGCCAGGTTTGGTTCAGACCCAGGGTTTGGTTCATTACGCCGGTTTGGTTTTACGCCAGGGTTTGGTTTTTGATTTCCCAATTTTGGGTTCATGTACCCCAGGGTTTGGTTCAGACCCCAGGGTTTGGTTCAGTACGCCAGGGTTTGTTTTTGCCCCGGGGTTTGGTTCATGTCCCAGGGTTTGGTTCATGTACGCCGGGGTTTGGGTTCATGTACGCCGGGGTTTTGGTTCATGTACCCCAGATTTTTGGTTATGTACGCCGGGGTTTGGTTCATGTACCCCAAGTTTGGTCTTAGCCCGATTTTTGGGTTTGTACGCCAATTTTTGGTTCATGTACGCCGAGTTTGGTTTTCTGTACGCCAGAGTTGGTTCTGTACGCCGATTTTGGGTTCAGTCGCCGTTTTTGGGTTCATGTGCCGGGGTTTGGTTCAGTACCCCAGGGTTTGGTTCGTACGCCAGAGTTTGGTCATGTAGCCAAAGGGTTTTGGGTTCATGTACGCAGGTTTGGTTCATGTACGCCAGGTTTGGTTCTGTACGCCGATTTTGTTCATGTACCCCGAGTTTGGTTCTTACCCCAGGGTTTGGTTCAGTACGCCGGGTTTTGGTTATGTACGCCAGGGTTTGGTTAATGTACCCCAGAGTTTGGTTCATGTCCCAGGTTTGGTTCATGAACGCCAGGGTTTGGTTCATGTACGCCGAGTTTTGGTTCAGTACCCGGGGGGGTTTTGGGTTATGTACCCCCGGGGGTTTGGTTCATTTACCCCGGGTTTGGTCATTTCGCCGGGGTTTGGGGTTCTGTACGCCAGGGTTTGGTTCATGAAACCCCGGGGTTTGGTTTTGTACCCCGGGGTTTTGGTTCATGTACCCCAGGGTTTGGTTCAGTACCCGGTTTTGGTTTCATGTACCCCGGGGTTTGGTTCAGTACCCCCAGAGTTTGGTTCAGTACCCCAGAGTTGGTTTTCATGTACGCCAGGGTTTTTTTCTGTCGCCAGGGTTTGGTTCATGACCCCAAGTTTGGGTTAGTCGCCAGATTTTGGGTTCTGGCGAGTTTGGTTCATGTCGCGATTTTGGGTTCATGTACGCCAGAGTTTGGTTCATTACGCCAGGGTTGGTTATGTACGCCAGAGTTGGGGTTCAGTACGCCAGGTTTGGTTCATTTACGCCGGGTTTGGTTCTGACGCCGGGGTTTGTTCATGTACCCAGGTTTGGTTCAGTACGCCAGATTTTGGTATGTACGCCGGTTTGGTTAGTAGCCAAGTTTGTTCATGTACGCCGGGTTTTGGGTTATGTACGCCAGATTTTTGGTTCATGTACCCCCAGATTTTGGGTTAATGTACCCGAGTTTGGTTCATTCGCCGAGTTTGGTTTGTACCCCCGGGGTTTGGTTTTTTTACGCCGGGTTTGGTTATGTACCCCGATTTTGGGTTCAAACGCCGGGTTTTTTGGTTATGTACCCCCAGATTTTGGTTCATGTCGCCAGAGTTTGGGTTCAGTACGCCAGATTTTTGGTTCAGTACGCCAGAGTTTGGTTCATTACGCCAGAGTTTGGTTCATGTCGCCAGAGTTTGGTTCATGTACGCCGGGGTTTGGTTCAGTACGCCAAGTTTTTTCATTACGCCAGAGTTTGGTTCATGACGCCAATTTTGGGTTCATGTACCCCGGGGTTTGGTTCATGTACGCCGGGTTTGGTTCTGTACCCGGGTTTTGGGTTTTGTACGCCAATTTTGGTTATGACCCCAAAGGTTTGGTTCGTACGCCAGATTTTGGTTCAGTACCCCAGAGTTGTTCATGACGCCAATTGGTTATGTACCCCAGAGTTTGGTTCGGGTCGCCAGGTTTGGTTCATGTCCCCAATTTTGGTTTCAGTACGCCGGGTTTGGTTTTCATTCCCGGGTTTTTGGTTCATGTACGCCGATTTGGTTCATTTTTCCCCATTTGGGTTTTATGTACGCCAGATTTTTGGTTCATGTACGCGGGTTTTGGGTTATGTACGCCAGGGTTTGGTTTCTTACGCCAGGGTTTGGTTCATGACGCCGGGGTTTGGTTCAGTCGCCAGAGTTTTTTTTTGTCGCCAGATTTTGGTTCATGTACGCCAAATTTGGTTCATGACCCGGGGTTTTGGTTCATGTCGCCAGGTTTTTGGTTTCATTACGCCGGGGTTTTGGGGTTCATTACCCAGATTTTGGTTCTGACGCCGGTTTTGGGTTCATGTAGGCCAGGGTTTGGTTCATGTACGCCAGGGTTTGGTTCATGTACGCCAGGGTTTGGTTCATGTACGCCAGGGTTTGGTTCATGTACGCCAGAGTTTGGTTCATGTACGCCAGAGTTTGGTTCATGTACGCCAGGGTTTGGTTCATGTACCCCAAAGGTTTGGTTCATGTAGCCGAGTTTGGTTCATGTCGCCGGGTTTTTTTTGGTTCTGAAACCCCGGGGTTTTTGGTTCGTACGCCGAGTTTGGTTAGTACGCCAGAGTTTGGGGTTTCCTGACCCCATTTGGTTCATGTCCCCGGTTTGGTTCTGTAGCCGGTTTGGTTCATGTACGCCGGGGTTTTGGGTTCATGTACCCCGGGGTTTTTGGTTTCTGTACGCCGGGGTTTGGTTATGTACGCCAGAGTTTGGTTCATGTACGCCAGGGTTTGGTTCATGTACCCAGATTTTTTGGTTATGTCCCCGATTTTGGGTTCATTACGCCGGGGGTTTGGTTCATGTACCCCCGGGTTTTGGTTCATGTCGCCAGGGTTTGGTTATGTCGCCAGAGTTTGGTTCATTTTGGGCCAGAGTTGGTTCGTACGCCAGGGTTTGGTTCTGACGCCGGGGTTTGGTTCAGTACGCCGGGGTTTTTGGTTATGTACCCCAGGGTTTGGTTCATGACGCCAGGGTTTTTTGGTTCTGTACGCCGGTTTTTGGTTCTGTACGCCAGGGTTTGGTTCATTCCCCGGGTTTGGGTTCATGTACCCCGGGTTTGGGGTTAAATGACGCCAGGGTTTGGTTCATTACCCGGGTTTGGTTCATGTACCCAGGGTTTGGGTTCTTACCCCAAATTTTGGGGTTCAGTACGCCAAGTTTGGTTCAGTACGCCAGAGTTTGGTTATGTACCCCAGAGTTTGGTTCATGGACCCAGAGTTTGGTTCATTACGCCAGTTTTTGGGTTCATGTACCCCAGGGTTTGGGTTCATGTACGCCAAATTTTGGTTCAGACGCAGAGTTTGGTTATGACCCCCAGAGTTTGGTTTGTACCCCAAAGGGTTTGGTTCATGTCGCCCAGATTTTGGTTCATGTCGCCAGAGTTTTGGTTCATGTACCCCGGGTTTTTTTCATGTACCCCAGAGTTTGGTTCATGTGCCAGAGTTTGGTTCTGTACGCCAGAGTTTTGGTTCTGACGCCAGAGTTTGGGTTTTCATGTACGCCAAGTTTGGTTATGTACGCCGAGTTTGGTTTCATGTACGCCAGATTTTGTTCATGTACGCCAGGGTTTGGTTATGTAGCAGATTTTGGGTTATGTACCCCAGATTTTGGGTTCAGTCGCCGGGGTTTGGTTATGACGCCAGGGGTTTGGGTTTCTGTACCCAGGGGTTTGGTTCATGTACCCCAGAGTTTGGTTCATTACGCCAGAGTTTTGGTTCATGTACGCCAGGTTTGGTCATGTACCCAGAGTTTGGTTCAGTACGCCGAGTTTGGTTTCAGACGCCGAGTTTGGTTCATGTACGCCAGGGTTTGGTTTGTACCCCCGGGTTTTGGGGTTCATGTACCCCAGAGTTTGGTTTTGACGCCGGTTTTGGTTCTGTACCCCAGATTTTGGGTTTCAGTACCCCGGGGGTTTTGGGTTTTCATGTCGCCAGAGTTTGGTCATGTACCCCCAGATTTTGGGTTCATTACCCCGGGGTTTGGTTCAGACGCCGAGTTTGGTTCATGTACCAGGTTTGGTCATGTACCCCAAGGTTTGTTCATGTCCCAGAGTTTGGTTATGTACGCCAGAGTTGGTTCATGTCGCCGGGGGTTTTGGTTATGTACCCCAGAGTTTGGTTCAGTTATGTCAAGATAAAAACTAACACTGAAAGGACTTGTTTCAAAGAATGTTTGTTTGTATCAGTTGAAAAGAAAGTTTTTCCCACATTTTAAAAAGGAGAGGAAGTCACGATTATATATTTAATTACTGTTTTTGTGGTGTGTGTGTTGTGTTTTGGTGTGTGTGTGTGTGTTGTGTGTGGGGTACCACCAATTGTGGGAGGGGTCGGACCCCTCCTGGCTCCGCCTCTTCACTGATAGCTACTAGGTCCTCTCTCCCCCTCCCCCAGAGCTTCATCATACCCTTTTTAAGCATGATGGTTCCTGCCCCACTACCTCACTTGCTAGCTTTTCCCCACTTCCTGATCTATGACTGAAAGAAATATTTTCCTAAATCCCATGACCACCGAGTCTTAACTTAAATTTGTGCCCTTTTTTGGGGTTCCCCTGTCTGGAAACCTGTCTCTGCCCACCTTATCTGTTTCCCCCAGTATTTTGTAGTCGTTATCATGTCTTCCCTAACCCCCTGTCCTCTAGTGTCGTAGGACGTTTTCCCCTTTAAACCCTTTTTTCGGGGGACTTTCCCCCTTGTCTGGAACACCCTTTGTTGAAAACCCTTTTTGCACTTTTCTAATTTCTTGACGTGTTTGACCAGGTGTGGGTTCCAAATGGTGCTGATACCCTAGGGCCTGACGTACAGGGGTGTACAGTCAAAAGTTCCTTACAAAGGTTGGGAACGTATTTCAGGTTTAAGGTGTGGTTGTGTGTGGTGGTGTGTGTGTGGGTGTGTGTGTGGTGTGTGTGTGTGTGTGTGTGGTGTGGGTGTTTTTTGTGGTTTTTTGTGTGTTTGTTTTGGGTATGTGTGTAGAATGATAAACAGCATAAGACTTTTGATGGATAATATAGCAGAGGTTTTATAATGGGGGTTTAGAAGACTTTAAATCGTGTTTTCGAGGGCGCATAAACTTGTGCTCTACATCATGACATCCCATTTTGGTGCATTTTGACTCTTTTTAAAGCAATTTTGAAGGAACTTGGCAGGTTTCAATCAAATATAAAAAAATGTCTTCCCTTTGACGAACACATCTTTGTATCTGTATGTTCACTTTTCACTGTGATGGAGTCTAATTTTATTTTCATTAATCTTATGATCCATCACTCACGCAGCTGTCAAAATTGTAACAATGTAAAAAATTCCTGTAAACCATTTGAGTTGGGAAAAAGGGGGACATTTTAACTTTGGAAAACCTGAATTGTTGTGAGCTGAACAAAGAACTCTTATAGAAAGTAGAACACGAAATACAACCCTCCGTGGGAGACTTATCGTCATATTAAAAATAAAAAAGGCGCTAAATTCGCATGGGTCATACAACATCCTCCGGTGTGTGTGTGTGTGTGTGTGTGGGGGTGTGTGTGTGTTGTGTGTGTGTGTGTGGTGTGTGTGTGTGGTGTGTGTGTGTGTGTGTGTGGTCGAGGTTTCACAGTAATAAAAAATTCGTGTGTCTAGCTAATTAGGAAAAAATTTTAAAAATTTCAGGTGGGCCACAGCCCGCGGTCAAGTGGGCCGCACGGTCTCTCCAACCGCATGTTGGACCCCCCTGAAATTATCTAGAGTCGCTTCCGAAGATCACCGCCCCCGCGGCCCGGTCCCAGACCAGGCCTCCTGGTTCCTGGAGTGATCAATCAAGCTGTTAGTGCCCGACGCCCTCAGTACAACGTATGCACCACAACCCGGCTCATCAGGAAACTGTTTTGAGGAATTTGTCGAGTTCCCTCTTGAAGACAGTTGAGTGTTTGCTGGTAATCCCCTTATATGAAGGGAGAGTGTTGAAGAGTTGTGGTCCCTTAACATCTATTGAGTTCTCGTTTACTGTTCTCGTTGCTGCCGGGCTTTTCACTGGAGGTGTCCTGCACCGTCTGCCAAAACTCTTGTGTTAATAAGTAGTAATATCGGTGTGCATGTTTGGTACAAGTTTTACAGGTGTAGATTATGATGTATATTTCTTAACTACCTCCTAAGGAGCACAGCTGTAGGGACTTCAAGTGCCCCATTAATTTAGGTGCTTGACTTGAGTTTATATGATTTTATTACGACTGATGTGTTGTTGTGGAGACAATGACGTAACTTTTTCAAACCTACACCTCTTTCTTGTTAACTTGTATGAATTGTGCGGTCACCAACAGCCTGGCTGGTTAGATATGGACAGTGATTTGTGGAATAAAGGATGTAGCCTCTACCACTCCTATCGCTGAAACTACCCACACGTGTTTCGCGCTCCTCGATATATAGTTACCTGTAGTCTCTTCCGGAGGTTGTCGCTCCTACGGCTCGGTTTCAGACCAGGCCACCCGGTTGCTGCCCTGATCGATCACACTGTTGGTATAAATAAATCCAGATCAGCTATGTTGTAATGGTTATACAGACCTGCTGGCAGTTAGCAGCAGCACTCTGTTTGCCCTGGAGCTGAGTCTGGGGCCAGGAGCTAAGTCTCAACTCACAAACACAACTCGACGAGCATTGAATTCTGTCTCTTGACAGGGTAGGGTAGGATTGGGGAGTTACGTGTTTGTTGGGTGGAGAGGTGAGGTTGGGTTGTGAGGGGGGTGGATGTTGTGAGGGGAGGCGAGGGGAAGCAGATTTGTGGGGGTGGGGTGTCAGGGTGTGGGTGGCTCCACACAGGCCGCCAGAGTCCGGGTTTGTTTTTGATAAAGCCGCCGCCCCTTCCCCCTCACCCATTCCCCTCCCTCCCACTCAACCTTGGCAGTGAGCCTCGCAAGGAGAGGGGAGACACGCCGCTCCCCTCGGAAGGGGAGGGGAAGCAGCGTAAGTTGCATAGGGAGAGGGAAAGAAAGAGAAGCCGGGAAAGGGGAAGAATCTGTTCCCCTCTTGGGGAAAGGGGAGGTAGCAACATAAGAGGGGAAGCATCGGGTTCCTCAGGGAAGGGGAACTGTGTGTTTGTGGGGGTGATGGGAGAGAGAATAGAAATGAAAAGGATAGGGAGGAGTGGAAATGAGGAGGATAGGGAGGGGTGGATAGGGTGGAAATGAGGAGGATAGGGAGGAGTAAAGATGAAGAATTGAACGAAAAGTAGGTACGTGGGTATGGATAAACAAGGTTAAGATAAAATGGGGAGTTAGAAAAGGATGAAGCAATGAGTCAAGACACAGAGATGGAAAGAAGCTAGTTGATCAAGGATAGTCACTGCTAGGGCTAGAAGCTAGTTGATCAAGGATAGTCACTGCTAGGGCTAGAAGCTAGTTGATCAAGGAAAGTCACTGTTAGGGCTAGAAGCTAGTTGATCAGGGAGAGTCACTGCTAGGGCTAGAAGTTAGTTGATCAAGGAAAGTCACTGTTAGGGCTAGAAGCTAGTTGATCAAGATAGTCACTGGTAGGGCTAGAAGCTAGTTGATCAAGGAAAGTCACTGTTAGGGCTAGAAGCTAGTTGATCAGGGAGAGTCACTGCTAGGGCTAGAAGCTAGTTGATCAAGGATAGTCACTGCTAGGGCTAGAAGCTAGTTGATCAAGGAAAGTCACTGTTAGGGCTAGAAGCTAGTTGATCAGGGAGAGTCACTGCTAGGGCTAGAAGCTAGTTGATCAAGGATAGTCACTGCTAGGGCTAGAAGCTAGTTGATCAAGATAGTCACTGGTAGGGCTAGAAGCTAGTTGATCAAGAATAGTCACTGCTAGGGCTAGAAGCTAGTTGATCAAGGATAGTCACTGATAGGGCTAGAAGCTAGTTGATCAAGATTAGTCGCTGCTAGGGCTAGAAGGTATTTGATCAAAGATAGTCACTGCTAGGGCTAGAAGCTAGTTGATCAAGGATAGTCACTGCTAGGGCTAGAAGCTAGTTGATCAACGATAGTCACTGCTAGGGCTAGAAGCTAGTTGATCAAAGATAGTCACTGCTAGGGCTAGAAGCTAGTTGATCAAGGATAGTCACTGCTAGGGCTAGAAGCTAGTTGATCAAGGATAGTCACTGCTAGGGCTAGAAGCTAGTTGATCAAGGATAGTCACTGCTAGGGCTAGAAGCTAGTTGATCAAGGATAGTCACTGCTAGGGCTAGAAGCTAGTTGATCAAGGATAGTCACTGCTAGGGCTAGAAGCTAGTTGATCAAGGATAGTCACTGCTAGAGCTAGAAGCTAGTTGATCAAGGATAGTCACTGCTAGGGCTAGAAGCTAGTAGATCAAGGATAGTCACTGCTAGGGCTAGAAGCTAGTTGATCAAGGATAGTCACTGCTAGGGCTAGAAGCTAGTTGATCAAGGATAGTCACTGCTAGAAGCTAGTTGATCAAGGATAGTCACTGCTAGGGCTAGAAGCTAGTTGATCAAGATAGTCACTGGTAGGGCTAGAAGCTAGTTGATCAAGATAGTCACTGCTAGGGCTAGAAGCTAGTTGATCAAGGATAGTCACTGCTAGGGCTAGAAGCTAGTTGATCAAGGATAGTCACTGCTAGGGCTAGAAGCTAGTTGATCAAGATAGTCACTGCTAGAGCTAGAAGCTAGTTGATCAAGGATAGTCACTGCTAGGGCTAGAAGCTAGTTGATCAAGGATAGTCACTGCTAGGGCTAGAAGCTAGTTGATCAAAATTGCCCCTGCTAGAGCTAGAAGCTAGTTGATCAAGATAGTCACTGCTAGAGCTAGAAGCTAGTTGATCAAGGATGGACTGGGAAGGGAGCCAAAAGAGAGGTAAGACGAGAAGGTCAGGAAGAACAGGAAATTAGATAGATGGACTGAGGGAACGAAAATGACGTCGCATGAAGGGAAAAGGTGGAGAGATGGTAGGAAATAGAGGAGCAGAGGGGAGTGAAGAGGTGGGGTGAGGTGGGGAGAGAGGGGAAGGAATGGGGGAGAGGGGAGTGAAGAGGTGGGGTGAGGTGGGGAGAGAGGGGAAGGGATGGGGAGAGAGGGGAGGGGATGTGGGCAATTTTTTTTATGTAAATTCGACTCGCTGCCAGTGTCTGCCAGGCAGAAAATATTATAGAAGTTCACTACTGTCTTAGTAAATCAGTCGTATGGAAGAAAAATGTGTGACGTGTGTACTGGAGTGTATTAGTGATGTATGGCGTGTGTACTGGAGTGTGTCAGTGATGTATGACGTGTGTACTGGAGTGCGTCAGTAATGTGTGATGTGTGTATACTGGAGTGCGTCAGTGGTGTGTGACGTGTGTACTGGAGTGCGTCAGTAATGTGTGATGTGTGTATACTGGAGTGCGTCAGTGGTGTGTGACGTGTGTACTGGAGGTGTACTGGAGTGCGTCAGTGATGTATGACGTGTGTACTGGAGTGCGTCAGTAATGTGTGATGTGTGTATACTGGAGTGCGTCAGTGGTGTGTGACGTGTGTACTGGAGGTGTACTGGAGTGCGTCAGTGATGTATGACGTGTGTACTGGAGTGCGTCAGTGATGTGTGATGTGTGTATACTGGAGTGCGTAAGTGGTGTGTGACGTGTGTACTGGAGGTGTACTGGTGTGCGTCAGTGATGTATGACGTGTGTACTGGAGTGCGTCAGTGATGTATGACGTGTGTACCGGAGTGCGTCAGTGATGTGTGTATACTGGAGGTATAGTGGAGTGCGTCAGTAGTGTGTGACGTGTGTACTGGAGGTGTACTGGAGTGCTTCAGTGATGTATGACGTGTGTACTGGAGTGCATCAGTGATGTGTCGTGTGTACTGGAGTGCGTCAGTCATGTGTGACGTGTCTATCAGAGTGCGTCAGTAATGTGTGTACTGGAGATGTACTGGAGTGCGTCAGTGATGTGGGGCGTGTGTACTGGAGGTGTACTGGAGTGCCTTAGTGATGTATGACGTGTGTACTGGAGGTGTCGTAGAGTGCGTCAGTGATGTATGACGTGTGTACTGGAGGTGTCGTAGAGTGCATCAGTGATGTATGACGTGTGTACTGGAGGTGTCGTAGAGTGCGTCAGTGATGTATGACGTGTGTACTGGAGGTGTCGTAGAGTGCGTCAGTGATGTATGGCGTGTGTACTGGAGGTGTACTGGAGTGCGTCAGTGATGCATGACGTGTGTACTGGAGGTGTCGTAGAGTGTGTCAGTGATGTATGACGTGTGTACTGGAGGTGTACTGGTGTCAGCATAGTTGCTGATCCCTGTATTCCCTGTATTATATAGCATAGCATATTAGTATCATCCATGTGCTTTAGATACAAGATCCCTTGTAGGCCTGTGGCTTTGTGTGACGTCACGGGATGCACATGTGTAGGCTCATATCTCTGCCCCGCTCTCACTCGGCGGCAGACCATTCAGCAGACAGGCAAGGCAGCTGGGCTCCATCCCTCACCATCTCAGTCTGACAATATATAGTTACCATCCAACAAAAGTGTGTCTACCTTCAACCTACGATATCTCCATTTAAGAACCCTTACGATAAATGTGCTCGGTCATGTTACGTATGTCGTCCCGACATACACTACTATACTATAGGCTGAACAGGCAGGCGGATCTGGGCTGATTCTATACAATAACAAATTCATATATAACTTAGAACTAATGGATGGTACAACATGATTTTGACGTAATGGGTTTTAACGTAATGCATTACAAACTATAAGAACAAATCATTATACAATATGGATGGAATTGATCGATCGATCTGTATTCAAGCACTCTACAGATTCTGAGGAAGAATAAATATATATATATACAAGGTGAAATTAACAGCAAAAGCATCCGGTGCACTCAGACTATTACTGTCAAATTCTCAGAATACGGAGGGAACGTGAACACGAAAATTTCTGACAACTGATCAACTAATGACAAAACACACAGTTGATAATTTCATTCATCTCGGACATCTAATTATGCAGGCTGTTTACACTTAAACCCAATTCTGCGAGGGTAAGGTTTACGTATGCAGAATGGTTATCATCTCTGGGAGGATTGAATTCCTCTGCAATGGCTAACACATGCCTTGACTGAGGACAGTCTGAACGAGTATCTACAAAAGATACAACTATAATCACTAGTGACTGGGAATTACTAACTCGTCTGCTAGAGTACTCAACTCGACTTTCATACAGTAATTCTTGCTCATTACAAAGTCACTAATGGGTGCTGGTGGCTTCACAGTAAGAATAAGATCTTCCTGGAGCAGGAATCGAATCACACCAGAACACATGGAATCGGTTCTTTGGGCATTTTTGACATCCTCGACAGTAAATAGAGGATCTGCAGTAACTACACTAACATGTCGCGATAAAGCATCTGCGACTACATTCGACTTGCCAGGTAAATTTTCATAAGTGGGATTGAACTCTTGGATAGTCAAGGTCCATCTGCTAACCTTCCAGTAGGCTGTTTGTTCTGGAATAAAGGTATCAGTTCTTCCTTACTGGAGGAAAGAACAAACTCGGTGGAGTGGATGACTCCCCCCGGTTGAAAAAATTAACGCTATAACACGCAATATGAGCAAGGGAGAACGAATCTACTATCTCAAACTGCAAGCACAGGAGAAAAGAAATGAACACGGTGAACAATGCTGATATTCAATCTGAGTCGCACACAGTGACACGAGGTATCAGCTATAAAGAAACTACACTTACAAACGTTAACATGTGAAAGTTACTCGAGAAATAACTTCTTACAATGCACTGATTACTGTCAACTAGGATGGGATCACCATCTGAAACACAAGGAACAACAACACTCTAGTGAGAACACTAGCTGTAACAGAGACGTCTTTCTGCAGACAGCATGTCACATCAACAAGAGATGGCATTACTAGTTTCAAGTAATCGTTTTCTGACAAGGCATCCCCTGTGGAGAAACTACTACTCGAACTAGCAGTCATTGCAGGGATAGGCTGTGCACTCAAGGCAGTCTGAGTGTCCCCGGACACTTGAGGCAACGGAACACTATCCTGCAAGTCTGAAGGTGTAGGTGGAACACAGACGGGAATGACAGAATTACTAGTGCCTGACCGACTCGGCTACGTTAATAAGTAATTCACGGATCTATAGGAACCTAATCTGAACTTCACATTTCGCAGCACTTTAACAAATCTCAGATACAAGCTGTGAGAGACAAACACATTGCTCAAGGCTAGATATTGTCTTTCAGTCAGTAAGGGAATGTTGGTACTGTGGACTGATTCATATTGACTTTGACTGGAATGGTACACTAAGTGAACGTTCAAAAGTGACTGGGACATCTTCTCAGTGAAAATACTGAAGGGCATAAGTCAAAAAAAATGGAGAGAATGACACAATAAGCTTAAATGGAAGAAAATGCTGAACTATTCTGCATAAGTAATTAAAAATTGACAGGTCACACAGTAAGTAAAGAACCCACACAAGAAAAATATGCAACTGAATGAACAACACTGAAAATCAAGAGAACTTATACATACTCAAATCTGATTTGCTCAACTTTTACTTTAAATTGAATGAATGGCACAGTGAGTTGTCTTTACTTTCAATGCAACAAGGAAAATACACAATAAAATGATAAAATGGACTCAATAAACTTGTGCAAAAATTAAAACAGACACACAATTCACTGAAATAAAAATAAAATGACACAGACAGAATAAAATACTATGCACAGAACAGACATAAGAAACGCACTGTAATAAACTGTAGCAATATATCAAATTAACAATTGCTAATCAACAAGTACTTCATAAAATTTTCTGCAAGGAAACTTTAATAGCAACACAATATTTGCACAAGAATTATTGCAAAAATGAGTCAATGTGCAATAATAAAAATTATAACACACAAGAAAAGAAATATATCAAGGAATAAACACTTTAACTCTTAACTGCACTCAAGCAACACTTAACAAGCAAAAGAACAATTTACTTTAAAAGGAGAACTTAAAAATTGCACTAAGAGTGAATTTGTTCAATAAAACATGAAAAATAATAGGTGCAAAAAACACATAACAAAACAAGTTTTAACACTTACAGTGATGCAGAACACAACACATAAATATAACACAATACTGGGATTTCTTGCACTAAAACTTGATGTGTGAAAAATTTTGTAAAAAATGATTTCTTGTTTACACAAAATAATGGCACTATAGTCTGTGGAAATAAGACAAATTAGACACTGGCTAAATGGAAAGAATATGAACACAAGAATGTTCAACACACAGGGAACAAAACAAAAATACACAAATGCTGGGAAGAAAAAAAATAACAGACAACACTGAGTTGTGATGCAGAATATGAGGTGAAAAATTTACTGAAATACTTCACTGGAATACTGAGAACACAAGGTGATTCTGAAGTGTAACACAAGTTCTATACTGCTCATATGTTGCACACACAACAAAGGAAAAACACTAAGTACTTACTTCAAGTGTATAAAATGATACACAACACAACAGACATGAAATAATAGCACAAAAATTAACACTGAATTAAGGAGATTAAAAGAAATTAATGCAATCAGTACATGATAAACACTGAGTCTGATTAAGAGTCACTGAATGTCACTAAGAGAAAAATCACTGGGAACATAGAGAAAAAAAAATGTCTCAACACTCGCAAATGTCTCTAAAAAAAAAATATTATCCCTGTAACACTTGAAGAAAAAATTGAGGCTGATGATAGTGGAGAGTAGGGGAATGTTTATATCGTCTTGCTGCTGTCCTCTGCACAGATGATCGTAGAATTGCGCTTAAATCGACGAAGACAAACACACAGGAGGCTTTATAAAGGTGGCGCGAACACACTCTAGCTCTTGACCCCCTATGTGGTCCTTAAAATATGGTGCTACAACCCTTAGTAGAGCACCAAAACACTGATGAAGTAGGGTGAGTGGGTAATGGCTGAGCGAGGCGTCTGAGACCGGCAATGGTGAGACACACGTGATCGTGAGTGGCTGGGCTTATGGGTTGAACGTCGTAAGCCTCACTGAGAACACCCACACTGCCGCGAAGATAATTCTAAGCCGGCTGGCTTAAAATAAACCCACGAAATACTACAACACCACAAGGATGAAAAGGAGCACTCAAAATGCTTGGAGCTTGAATCACAAGCGATGAAGACTACTCACGTGGCTTGCTCGAGTACTGGGGTAAGACACCTGGGTTAGTTGCTAGCTGGCTTATCATAACCCTTCACACAGAATAGCTTGATAACTTCACACGATGAGCACAGCAGGGGTGGAAGCTGGCTTGGCAGGCAAAATAATTGGATGGAGTAGACTAGGCTCGACTGGGCTCTGTTGTTCTGACTCCCCCACCACAGACTGGAAGCTGGCTTATTTTGCAAACTCGGGTCAACCCCTCGGGAGTGATGCAAATAAGCAGATACGCTAATACAAAGAGACTGACCAGTGAATAATGTAGAAGCTGGTAGGAGCTTGGGCGAGTAGCTGACTTGAGGTAGCTGGCTGGGGTGAACCTCGGTAGGCCTACTGGTGACGCGAAATGGCCGTCTTGCTGGTCGACAATTTTATCTCCAGAAATCTGTAATCGTCAGAATTACAGGCCCTCCGATGCCACCATTTATACCATTTATCGTAAGGGTTCTTAAATGGAGATATTGTAGGTTGAAGGTAGACACACTTTTGTTGGATGGTAACTATATATTGTCAGACTGAGATGGTGAGGGATGGAGCCGAGCTGCCTTGCCTGTCTGCTGAATGGTCTGCCGCTGAGTGAGAGCGGGGCAGAGATATGAGCCTACACATGTGCATCCCGTGACGTCACACAAAGCCACAGGCCTACAAGGGATCTCGTATCTAAAGCACATGGATGATACTAATATGCTATGCTATATAATGCAGGGAATACAGGGATCAGCAACTATGCTGACACTGGAGTGCGTCAGTGATGTATGACGTGTGTACTGGAGGTGTCGTAGAGTGCGTCAGTGATGCATGACGTGTGTACTGGAGGTGTCGTAGAGTGTGTCAGTGATATATGACGTGTGTACTGGAGGTGTACTGGAGTGCGTCAGTGATGTATGACGTGTGTACTGGAGGTGTCATAGAGTGCGTCAGTGATGTATGACGTGTGTACTGGAAGTGTACTGGAGTGCGTCAGTGATGTATGACGTGTGTACTGGAAGTGTACTGGAGTGCGTCAGTGATGTATGAGTTGTGTACTGGAAGTGGGACTGGAGTGCGTCAGTGATGTATGACGTGTGTACTGGAGTGCGTCAGTGATGTATGACGTGTGTACTGGTGTCGTAGAGTGCGTCAGTGATGTATGACGTGTGTACTGGAAGTGTACTGGAGTGCGTCAGTGATGTATGACGTATGTACTGGGTGCGTCAGGATTATGAGTGGTACGGAGGTGTCGTAGAGTGCTCAGGATGTATACGTTGTACTGGGGTGTAGAGGCGTCTGATGTTTGACGGTGTAGGAAGTGTATGGAGTGCGTCAGTGATGTTGACTTATGTCTGGATGCTCAGTGATGTTGAGTGTGTACTGGGTGTCGTAGATGGTCAGGGGAAAGAGGTTACGGAGGTGTAGATGCGTCATGAGTATGACGTGTTACTGGGGGTTACTGGAGTTGTCAGTGTGTATGACTGTGTACTGGAGTGCGTCAGTGATGTATGACGACGTGTGTACGGAGGTGTCGTAAGTGGTTCAGTGATGTTGAGTTGTAGGGGGGTTCGTAGATCCCTCATGATGTTGACGTGGTACTGGAGATGTCTAGAGTGGGGCAGTGATGTATGGTTGTTGGAGGTGTCGGAGTGCGTCAGTGATGTAGAGTGTGTACGTAAGTGTTCGGAGGCGTCAGTGATGTATGAGTTGTATGGAGGCGTCATTTGATGTATGACGTGTGTACTGGAGGTGCGTGAGTGCGTCAGTGATGTATGCCGGGTGACGGGAAAAGTGTACTGGGTGCGCGTGATGTATGGACGTGTGTACGGATGCGTCTGTGTAGACGTGTGTACTGCAGGTGTGTAGGTGCTCAATGATTTGGGTTGTACAGAAGTTACTGGAGTGCGTCAGTGAGTATGACGTATGTACGGGAGTGCGTCAGTGATGATGACGTGTGTAGGAGGGTCGTAGAGTGCGTCGTGATTACAATGGAAACATTGGGGGGAGAAATTAAAAGGAGATTTTCCCCCCCTAGGGGAGAGGGGGTTAAGGGGGGGGCCTTTTAGGGAAAGAGGCAAGGGGAGCAGAAAGGGGAAAGGGGAAGGGGAGAAAGGAAAAAAGAGAGTGGGAAGGAATGGGGGGAAAAAGAAGAGGGGACGGGGAATAAGTTGGAAGGAGGGGAAAGGAGGAGTTATGGACACCAGGTTAACCATGAACGGCCCCCCCCCCTTCCCTCCCTCGTATATGTTATTATTGTAACCACGTACGAGTGGTGTAAAATATATATATATATATATATAATATATATATATATATATATATATATATATATATATATATATATATATATATATATATATATATATTTAATATATATATATATATATATATATATATATATATTTATAATATTATATATATATATATATATATATATATATATATATATGAAGAGGAGAGAGAGAGAGAGAGAGGAGAGAGAGGAGAGAGAGGGAGAGAGAGAAGAGAGAGAGAGAGAGAGAGAGAGAGAGAGAGAGAGAGAAGATTAGAGATACTGTTGATATAAAGGTGGCATATACGGTACATGTTACGTGTGTATCACCGATTATAAGGCGAAAATCTCATCCAGCTCCTCAGAGCTGGGACGTGTGCCCAAAATACAGCAGGCATTACCCCTTTGAACAGCCGCACTGAACCGCTGGAACAGAAAACTAGCTGCCCTGGGATCCCTAGTTACCCTGACCCTGGGATCCATAGTTACCCTGGTGAGTCTTTTTCCCAGCTCCTTAAGGAATTTAGATGCATTCTTCCCCCATGAGCTAAGGGTCTCTGAGCCTATAGGAACAAACATATAATGATGGGAAAGTTCTCCATATTTTCTAGACTTTTGGGACTCCCTGAAGCTGGCAGCTGCCTCTCCTTCCTCCCTGGTGTATTGGAGATAGGTATCAGCTAATATATATATATATATATATATATATATATATATATATATATATATATATATATATAATATATATATATATATATATATATATATATATATATATATATATATATATATATATATATATATTACATATACACTCGTTCGTACCACAATAACCTTAGAAAACTTACCTAACCTTATTTATAACAAGCACAATTTAATTTAGTCTAATCCAACTAAAATATATTTTAGATAAGTTTACAATAATTAATAAACAAACACAATGAAATAATTTTTTTTCATTAGGTTTCAGAATGATTTTTGCAAAATCTTGCATACACAGATTTTCGCTTGCCTTATTCAGGAAGAAGAGCACTGCTATTTAAGCCAAAAATCACAATTTTTACCTATTCAGCACGACATATATGGAAATGGAGGGATGTGGGAATTGTGTTAGCATGACATGTAGAAGTCGTACACCTGTACACATTCTTTTAACCTAATAAATTTCTGTCATGATTATCTCGATTTTTTTATCAGTCTGATTTATTACCTTAAGTTTCATTATTCACAGACTGATGTTCCTTACTTGTATGTATCATTCATAGGCTTCACAAATAAAAATGTATGGAATGTATCCCAGGCTAGGCCTATCAGTTTTTTTGTTACTCATTATTTCAACATTGTCTCTTACCTTCTTAGGCTTTTTAGGAGTTTTATGATTTTTTTTTTTGGTCGTATTTGCGGATGGACGTAAATCACATATATTGGAAGAGCGGGGAGGATCTGCATACAGTAAGTCCTCACTTAACGTCGTTTCGTCGATTCCAGCCAGGGACACTGGGGGGATTTTGCAGGTTTTTTTTTCAACTGTGTGGGGGTAGGTGGAGCTCCTTAAAATTTTTTTTCTTTGCAAACATTTCCCCCTTGATTAAAACCTGTTGTAATGGTGCAAAAAAAGTGAAACTGGGGCACCCCTATGTTTTTTATCAATTAGTCAGGGGAAAAAAAGGGTTTTTCGTTTTTATGTCCATTTTTTTTAAAAAGTCGCATTTTCCCAAGAGCCTTTTTGGGAACGACTTTAAAGTGGGGACTTTTTTTTAATCAGTGGAATACAGTCCCCAGTCGGTACTGTTTTCCCAAAGATATATTACCATAGGCATAGGTTTTTGTTATTTTTTTGTTTTTTTTCCGTTGATTTTTGGAATTTTTGCAAAGGGGGACAGATCATCTGACGCTGGTTTTCATATATAATCGGCTCAGGGGCCGGTTTAAATTTAAAGAGCATCGCACACACACACACACCACCACCCCACACACACAAACACACACACACACACACACAACACAAAAACCACAACACACCCACACACCACCCCACACACTTTACACACAAAGAATAATGAAAAATATTTTGTTTATTGGTTTGAGCAACGAGTTTTTTTGACTGGTTGTCATTCATGTGGGAAAAAAATAGGGCCATTATGACTGGCATTTAGGTTTAATAATGTGTGGATTTATAAAGGATAAGCTAACCTAGAGTTTTTAATAAAAAATGCTTTTTAAATTTAAACAAGTTTTTACCGGCGCAATTACTTATTTATATCGGGAATTTTTTATAACCTCTCTGATATCCCTTTCTAGTATCCCTCGGATGTTTTTTTCGAGATTTTTTCCCGCTTTCGTCCCTGGCCCTGGGCCGGGTTTTTGGCCTGGTATTTGTCTTGCTTTCGCCACCCCCCGCCCAAATCCTCCAAAAATTTCCCAGGTGTAAATTATTATTTTTCCCCCGCCTCGAGTCTGGAAAATTTTTGGTACAGCAAAAGGGGGACTAATGATAAAAGTCAGTTGCCCAAAATAAAAACGCTGCCCAAACCCGCGGGCCCAAAACCCTTATTCTGTTCCCGTCATTTATTTCTGTTAACAATAAAATGGCTTTCCCAAAATGAGTGTTGTAGGAAAACAGCTTTTAGTTTGGAATAAATTAGGAACCCTAAAATTAATCTTTTTAAAACCCGTGAAAAAAAAAAAAAAAACAGTTTGAGGGATTTTAAAAATTTTCTCATAATTTAGGCGTTGACTAAATTTATACAGGCATTTGAAGGTCTTTTGTATTTTTTTTGGCGGTCGGGCAGTTTTGCCGGCCTTAAAAACTCCTGAGTCCCCTGTGTTAGCCCTTTCCCTCAAAAGAGCCCTTAGATTTAAATTTTTTTTTACTATATTCCAGTTTTATTTCTTCACTTCTTCCCAAAATGGGAGTAACTAAGATTTTTTCCTCACTGAACACCATATTGTTTTCTGTGACCGACGGGAAACCTTGTTTATTTCGGGTTGTATTTACTGCGTCGTAAAGGGGGAATGACATTTCCCATACAGATTTAAGGGCACGTAAGTCCCCCCTTCTTCTTTTAACATTTTCTTTTTTTTCCCTAAAAACTACCTTGCCAAAATTTAAATATGTATTTGTTTTGACGGGTTTTATCTGTCCCCATGGTTTTGGTCTTTTTCCCGTAGAGGTTCTCAATTGTCCTAAAAGTTTTTGTTTAATTTATACCATAAATTTAAAGGGAAAGACCCTTGTTTTCACCTTAGGGAAAAAACCCAAAAACAAATGCGATAGTAATCTCCCTAAAAAGATTGAAACAATCCCGGGTGATTTATGTCACTGTGAGATGAAAAAGAGAATAAGATGAAAATTTGTCCCTTGGGGGGCAGAGCTTTACAAAAAATTTTGTCACCCTTTCTAAATTTAACTCTTAAATATTATATAATTTTTTGGGGGTTTTCTTTTTCTACTTGTCGAAGGCTTTTGCAAAACCTATGTTTTTTAAAAACATTTGCTTTTTTGTTTGTCTTCCGCTCACCCAAGCCCATGTAGGGGTCCAGTACTGTAGCTGCAAGAGTCAAAAAGGACCTGCTCAAAAACCAGTTGTTGCATGGGTTGTGCACTTTTTGTGAACCCGTGTAATTAACGATTTTGAAATATTTTTCAAAAGATTTTAAAAATTTGAGGTTTTTGGGCGCTGTAAATCGAAAATTTTTGCATTTTGTTTGGGCTCCCATCTTGTAGGTGGGGGATGGGGCTATGTGGGGCCTTTACCACCGCATCCATCTTCCCACTCTTATCTCCATTTAACCCCTCTCAAACTCTCCCCTTTTTTACTAGTAACTCCCTCGGGTTAGCCCATAAAGAAATTCCGGAGATTTAAACCGCACTGAAAATTTGGGGGGGAAGGCTTAGACTGTAGATGGAGAAAAGTAGAAGCAACAAAAGGAATGGTACAGAGGATTTAACCTAACATAAATAGCTCTCAAAAAAGAAAAAATTTCTCAAAAATAGTAAGCAATAAAAGTAGTAAAAAATGGGGAAGAAAGCAACAAAGGTAAATTGTCTCATGGGAAGAAAATGGCAGAAACTTAGGGTTGAGAAACCTTTTCAAATTTCTTAATTTAGTGGGAAAAAAAAACAATTAAAAAATAGTAATAAAATTAAAAAACCCAAAGCAAAATCCACCTGATAATAAAGGTCAAAAGGGGCTGGGGAAGGGAAAGAAAGCCACTTTCAAAATACCGGGGGAGAAATTTTATAGGGTGGACAAAAAGGTGTTTGACGGCCCGGGAAAAAAGGTTTAAAGAGGGCACAGTTAAAGGGTAAAAAAAATGATCACAAGGAAAGTTTTGGAAGTACTTCTTTTGTTCAGAGTGTCAAGAAGTGGGAAAGACCCGGACAATAGAGTAGTAGAGGTTGGGTCCCAAAATAGTTTTAAGAACCGGAGAATGTGAACCAAGTAGCGCCCAAAAGAAAAAGGGGGCCCCGGAGCTGAGACTCGACCTCTGTAAAAATATAGATGAGTACACCTTTCATCCTGTAAATCTCCATCCCGTATCCCGGGGGATGCCGGGAACGTTCCCCTAACCCAATTTTTCTCCTTGTTTTTTCTCACTCCTCCCCCTTCCCTTTTCTTTCCTCCTCCCAACACCCGTCCCCCTCCAGTCCCCCCCCCCCCCCTCCCCCTTGTTTACGCTCCGTTTTTCTTTTCCCACTCACGGGGCCCCCCTCCCCTCATTTGCTTTTTACATTATCACCATTTTTTTCTCTCTCTCCCATCTCTCTCTTCTTTTCCCCTCTCTCCCCTCTCTCTCTCCCCCTCTTTTCTCTCTCTCTCTCTCTCTCTCCCCCTTCTCTCTCTCCCCTTTTCTCTCTGTTTTTCGCTCCCCTCTTTCTTTGCCACATATATAATTTTATTTAAAGTGTGGGGGTAGATTGTGAAGGACCTGCCCCATGTGGGGCCCAAAAGACCCCGCTGCACCTGTGCTGCCCCAGGGGGGAGTACAAGATCAGCAAAATACGGGGACAATTTGCCAACATATCCAATTTGTCCCAGTGGGATCAGAGAAACCCTTTGGGGTCATGGGGAAAAAATGCCACACGTTTTTCCTTAAAAAATTTGGGGTTTCCCGACCCCATCGACAAACCCCCAGGGACCCAAGGGCAGGCCAAATTTCATGGGTTTCCCGCGCCCCAGGGGTCGCCATCCCGAGGGGAAATGCTTGCTGCATACTTGGGTTTCCCTCCCAGCCTCGGAGGACTGGAAAGGAAAAATTATCATCTTTGATACATTGTTGGGCCCTTGGGATTCATGTTTATGTTTTTTTTCTGTAAATTTAAGGGATTTTGTTTATTAAAAAATGTTCACTTAAGAATATAAAAAAAAGGGGGTGGGAGGAGAAGAAAATATTTAAACAGCCCCCGGGGAGAACCTTGAGTTTTTTCCCTGAGGTTTCGTTTTTTGTCTTCTCTGAGGGTGAGGGGCCCCCTCCCCCGCTTAAAGGGGGTGGTTAAATTTCCCCATAATATATATATATATATATATATTTTTTATAAAATTTGCGATTTTGGCTTAAATAGCAACGCCTTTTTGCCTAAAAAGGCAAGCGGAAATGCAATAATTTCGCAAAAATAATTCTGAAAACCCAACGGGAAAAAAAAATTTTTTTCATAGTGGGTTTTTATTAAAAATTTTTGTAAAAATTATCTAAAAAATTTTTTAAATTTATTAGGTAAATTAAATTTTTCGCTTTTTAAATAAGGTTAGGTAAGTTTTTAAGGTCCTTTTGGTACAAAAAAATTTTTAATTTTTTCATTTACAAATGAAATATATATAATAAAATATTTATATATAAAATTTTTAAAAAAAAATTTTTATATATATATTTATTTTTATATATTTAATTTTTATATATATTATTTATATATATAATTTTATATATATATTATATATTTTAAATATATATATATATATATATATATATATATTTATATATATTTATATTTATATAAATTTATCTTTAAAAAAGTAAAGAGAAAAATTTTTGAAAGGGCTTAATTTTAAAAGAGTTCTTTTCTAATTTACCAATTTTTTTTTCGGCACAAATACTATGGAAGAAGTGAAAAGTGTTCATATATTTGGGAGTTTTACTTTTTAGATGGGCTGTCATCTATAGGGGGCATGGTTAACCCCCAAAAAGATATAAACCAAATTTTCCAGTGGCAAAAAGGGAAAAAAATATGAAAAGTTCAGTGAAGACAAATTTCCCAAATACTCCGTTTGGAAAAAATTGGGGGAGGGGTAATAACAAAAACTGAGTATACTCAAATCTGATCTTTCAAAAGAGTAAAAAAAAAATGTGAGGGGCCTTGGGGTGGTAAAAGTTCCCGAAGATCTCACTTTCAAGGATCAAAACAGTGCCCACAAAACAAACTGCAAAAAAAATGAATAGGATGGTTTAAAGAAAACGTTCACAACCCGAATGCCAAACCAATGATGATTTCCTTTTTTTAAATTTAAATTGTTTCTCTAGGGCCCGGATTATTGCTGTAAAATTAACATGTCCGTTCAAAGCAGATAAAAAAGCAGATCAGAGGCGTTGCTATTTAAGCCAAATTCGCAAGTTTTTTCCCCATTCGGCACGACATATATATATTTTATATATATATATATATAATAATATTATATATATATATATATATATTAAATATTTATATAATATTAAAGTCCCGCCCATCCGGGGGAAGGGAAGAGGTTAAGGAAGCAACATAATTACGCTATAAAAACCAGAGGCCCCCCAGGAGGGAAAAACAGAAAAAATGTACGGTCAAGGCCCCTTTTGCCCCAACCAGCAGATGTAAGAAATAAAAATCGGGAAAAATGGTAAAAGTTTTTTAAGGTGTTTTTTGCCCAACTTACCTGACAGGTGGTTGATCAGCCCGTTGGGTTTTTGGTTGTGTGGCCCGCAGGTCACCGGACCCCACCGAAATAGTCCCTTTTTAGCCCCCCCTGTTTTCCCGCCAGGTCCCCTGACCTCGAGGTGAGGACCCCCCGAAGCTTCCCCCAAAAAAGGGTCCCAGGGAAGGTCCCAAAAACAAAGTGAAGGACATTTGGATTACTAACCCTGAAGCGTCAGTAACCGAGCATCACCCACTAACACTCATCATGATGTGTGGCATATTTCTAATGGGTAAATTTGAGATCCTCCCCAGGATGCGACCCATAATAGTCGAATAACTCCTAGGTATATATTTACTGCTAGGTAGCAGGGAAATAGATGTTAGGAGACTTGCCCATACGTAGGTAGGTAGATAGGTACGTCCCGCTTCGTGGGTTTCCACCCCACGTCCCCTTGCTAGCGAGCTGAGCGCGCTAATTACTGCGCCACGGACACATTCTTGGTATCATGGATCCTTGAAGATTATTAACCCAGAATGTCGGGAGGTATTTAGTTCCAGATTAGCAAGAAGTGTCTTAACTAAGAACTGGTATAGCTGAACTTCATCCACAGCTTCAAGAGTGGATATAATAGGGTTCAGAAGGCAAACAATGGAAATAAAGGACCCCAATGGAAATAAGTCACTCTGTCTGACTTTTTTGGGTTATCCTAGGTTCTCTACACATATGCTGCTATGTATGATAATTCTATGTAACTGTATTTGTGTATACCTGAATAAACTTACTTACTAACAGCTGGTGGACTGAGGGTTGGAGGGAGTGGTAGAGAAAACACAGGGGAGGGAGGGTAGTTGAGGGTTCGGGTATCTAGAGAGGGATGGCTGATGTCACCTGGTTGGGAAGTAGGGAGGGGGCCTTTTTTTCTCCTTGCAGGAAGAGAGGGATGGTGGGAGGTAGATAGCGCGGGAAGACGTGAGGGTAGGAGGGAGGGAATGATGGTGGAAGGGAGGGAGAGGTGGAGTTTAAGGTAACACAAGTAGCGTTGAGCCTCCATCTCGCTTGCCGCTCAATGCCACGCACCCTCTCGTCCTCCACTTTATCGTCTCTCTTCTGAACCTCATCCTCACTACTCCATGTCATATCACGGGCGAGGAGGAGGATTCTTCGTATTCTCAGTACTGGGGAGTAACAAAGTAAGACAGTGGTTCATCTAACATCACCACTCGTATTGAGAGTCAACTCAGTTCCACTTGTTTTTTTCCCTGCCACCACGGTAATACTCGGTCTGATTAAGCAAACAAACTAAAGATGGGGAAATTGTATACTGTATTTAACGCTATTAAAATTTATTAATATTTATTACATCAGTACGCTTGGTTAATGAAAAGGAATCTGATGCTGAGATATTTGGAAAGATGCCAAAGAAGATAGTTGAGGTGAAGGGAATACAATAAACTGAACCCAAATGAATATTCACTTGCAGTATAAAAATATAGACCTTAGTAACTCAATCCTAGAAGACTACTCAGACTCCTAGCCCCAGGTCCAAGACCCCCACAAAACAGTCTCTAGCCTCTGTTCACGAGTTACTTC
>NC_069461.1:26719211-26734211 GCF_026875155.1 Cherax quadricarinatus
TAAGGTAGGCACGAGGTAAACAAACTAATGAATAACACTTCAGAAACCGTGGATATACACTAACATGGAGCAGATCTAACCTATGGTGTTTGCCAGCTAGGAGTACGAGAGGGGTCTGCTACCCGAGGCATTCCTAGAAGCTAGAAAACCGCCCTCGGGTACCCTTCCCTTCCTCTGAGAGCCGTGGAGGGAGTCCCTCCACCGGGAGAGTGACAGAAGGGGGCCAGGAGTTGAGTGACGGGGAGACGGGTAGGAGTGAAGGGTGTGTTCGTGGGTGGAGTAATGGAGGAAGTCTTTCAACGTGTGGAGTCATGGTAGAAGTCAAGAGTTCAATGCGGGAACAGTAAAGGCAGTGTCCGCGAGATGTCCCCTTTAAGTGGAGCAGCAGCAGCAGCAGCAGCAGCAGCAGCAGCAGCAACCCACAATGTTACACTCATATATTGTGAACTATATCTGAATTCTTCATTGCCAATAAAGGTATTATGCATCTATGCTAGCTAAGTGACAGAGGAAATACCAATGGTCAGTTGGGGCTGACCTCTGCTGGGGTTGACTTTTGGTGTGGCTGACCTCTGTTGGGGCTGACCTTCGTTGAGGCTGACCTCTGGGGGCTGACCTTTGTTGGGGCTAACCTCTGTTGGGGGTTGACTTCTAGCTGGGGTTGACCTGTATTGGGGTTGACTTCTATTGGGGTTTATCTCTGTTGGGGTTGACCTTTGTTGGGAATGACCTCTGTTGGGGCTGACCTCTTTTGAGGTCAGTGTATCTCTGTGTATATGCCCTAAGAGATACACTCTTATCAGTGTATATACTTGAGATACATATTTCTCAGTGTATATACCTGAGATACCTACTTCTCAGTGTATATACCTGAGATACATACTTCTCATTGTATATACCCTCAGAGATATATGCTTCTCAGTGCATATTCTCTACTTCATGATTCCTCAAGCTCTTCTCACACTGTGACCCCTAATGACCTCATGTCTCTTTATGCCTCATGTCACTCATACTAACTGCAGCATGACAGCATCATATGCCAGGTGTCACTTTTTATCTTCATCTGGATGCTGCAGACAGGTGAGGTCATGAGAGGCCACAGAAGCAGGGTAGATGGAGGTCACGTAAGGTCGCAGCAGCACGATAGCTGGAGGTCATGAGAGGTCACAGCAGAATAGATGGAGGTTACGTGAGATCACAGCAGCAAGATAGATGGAGGTCACGAGAGGTCAGAGCAACAGGATAGATGGAGGTCACGTGAGGTCACAGCAGCAGGATAGATGGAGGTCACGTGAGGTCACAGCAGCAGAATAGATGGAGGTCACTTGAGGTCACAGCAGCAGGATAGATGGAGGTCATTTCGGTATGACAAGTGACTCTGGGAGATAGTCCTCTGGAACACTATCTTACTTGCACCTCCAAAAACAGTGGAATACCAAGTAGTTTCTCTCTCTCTCTCTCTCTCTCTCTCTCTCTCTCTCTCTCTCTCTCTCTCTCTCTCTCTCTCTCTCTCTCTCTCTCTCTCTCCTCTTTTCTTCTCTCTTCTCTCTCTCTCTCTCTACCCCCTCTCCCTCTCTCTCCGCCAGATGACATTGTTTTGGTCTCCGGGGACAATACTACTCAAATATTTACCCTGGTGGTACAACTGGAACAACTGCTCGCCTTGTTCCATGCATTTCTCACCATTCGCCGGAAATTCCAATCGCGTTCATTGCGCAAACATTTGCTCGCGGGACGAACGAACGCGCCGCGAAGCTTCAGTTTATAACAATGCAACTCGTCTCTTGCAAATTGAATCGTGAGTTACAACAAGTACTGCGGTGGTTGTTAATGTTCGGGACACGTGATAATGTTGATGGTCGTGTTGGGTCTCCCTGTAATGGTGCAGTATGAGGGAGCTTTTAGGAAGACAGGGAGTCCTCAGGAAGGGAGGAGGAGGAGGGCTCTGAAGCAGGAAGGGAGGGTGTTCTCAGGAAGGAAGGGCTGCTGTGGAGGAGGGAGGGAGGGTGTGCTGAGAGAGGAGTGCTCTGGAGGAAGGTAGGAGTGCTGTTGAGGAAGAAAGGGAGCTCTTACGTAAGAAGGGAGCTTTCGGTGAGGTGCAAGGGAGGGAGGAGTCTTCAGTAAGGTGCAAGGGAGTATACCTGGAGTATACCTGGAAGGGGTTTCAGGAGTCAACGCCCCGTCCGAGACCAGCCAGGCTATTACTGCTGGCCGCAGGCAAACCGACCTAAGAACCACAGTCTCGCTGGTCAGGTACTGACTTTAGATATCTGTCCAGCTCCCCTTGAAGACAGCCAGGGGTCTATTGGTAATCCCCCCTTATGTATACTGGGAGGCAGTTGAGCAGTCTTGGGCCACTGACACTTACTGTGTTGCCTCTCAACGTATTCATGGCGCCCTTTTTATTGGGGGGATGTTGCACCTCTGCCCAGTCTTTTGCTCTCGTAGTGAGTAATTTCCGTGTGCAGATTTGGGACTAGTCCCTCTAGGATTTTCTAAGTGTATATTATCATATATCTTTCTCGCCTGAGTTCCAGGGAGTACAGATCAAGGGACTTCAACCGTTCCCAGTAATTTAGGTGCTTTATCGTACTTATGTGTGCAGTGAATGTTCTCTATATATTCTCCAGGTGGGCGGTTTCGTCTGCCTTGGAAAGGGCCCTTAATGTACAGCAATATTCCAGCCTAGAGAGAGCAAGCGATTTGAAGAGAATCATCATGGGTTTGGCATCCCTAGTTTTGAAAGTTCTCATTATCCATCCTATCATTTAGGGGTTGGAGCCTTCAGTGAGATGGAAGGGAGGGAGGGAGCCTTCAGGGAGGTGTAAGGGAGGGAGCCTTCAGGGAGGTGTAAGGGAGGGAGCCTTCAGGGAGGTGTAAGGGAGGGAGCCTTCAGGGAGGTGTAAAGGAGGAAGGGAGGGAGCCTGCAGATCGAGTACCATTAATAACGTCTCCCTGTGTTACCTTCAAGAAGACACATGTGTACAATTACACCTCCCTTGTCTGCTCCCTGCTGGACAAGGGTAGTAGGACATACCCCATGTCCATCCTATGGATGGTAGTAACTAGTAATTTGTCCTTCCCATGTCCATCACTCACCCCACCCATCACCCCACCCATCGCCTCACCTCTCACCCCACCCATCACCCACCATCACCCCACCCTTCACTCCACCCATACCCTACCATCACCCCACCCATCACCCCACCCATCACCCACCCATCACCCCACCCATCACCTCACCTTTCACCCCACCCGTCACCCCACCCATCACCCCACCATCACCTCATCCATCACCTCACCCTTCACCCCACCCAACACCTCGCCCATCACCTCACCATCACCTCGCCCTTCACTCCACCCATCACCCGCCCATCACCCCACCCATCACCCCACCCATCACCCCACCTCACCCCACTCATCACCCCACCCATCACCCCACCAATCACCCCACCCATCACTTTACCCATCACTTCACCCATCACCTCACCCTTCACCCCACCCATCATCCCACCCATCACCTCACCCATCACCTCACTCATCACCTCACCCATCACCTCACCCATCACCCCACCCATCACCTCACCCATCACCCTCCCATCACCCCACCCATTACCCCACCATCACCCCAACCATCACCTCACCCATCACCTCCCTCATCACCCCACCCCATCACCCCGCCCATCACCCCAACCATCACCCCACCATCACCCACACCATCACCCAGCCATCACCCCACCCATTACCCCACCCATCACCCCACCCATCACCCCACCCATCCACCCACCCATCACCCCACCCATTACCCCACCCATCACCCCACCATCACCTCACCCATCACCTCACCCATCATCCCACCCATCGCCCCACCCATCACCTCACCCATCACCCCACCCATCACCCACACCATCACCCCACCCATCACCCCACCCATTACCCACCATCACCCCACCCAACACCTCACCCATCACCTCACCCATCACCCCACCCATCACCCCACCCATTACCCCACCCATCACCCCACCATCACCCCACCCATCACCCCACCATCACCTCACCCATCATCCCACCAATCACCCCACCATCACCCATCCATCACCTCACCCATCACCTCACCCATCATTCCACCCATCACTTTACCCATCACCCCACCATCACCCCACCCATCACCCCACCCATCACCCCACCCATCAACCCACCATCACCACACCATCACCCCACCCCATCACCCCACCCATCACCCTACCCATCACCCACCCATCACCCCACCCATAACCCCACCCATCACCCTACCATCACCCCGCCATCACCTACCCATCACCCCACCCATCACCCCACACCATCACCCCACACATCACCCCACCCATCACCCCACCATTACCCCACCCATCACCCCACCCATCACCTCACCCATCACCTCACCCATCACCCCACCCATCACCCCACCCATTACCCCACCTATCACCCCACCCATCACCTCACCCATCGTCCCACCAATCGCCCCACCCATCACCCATCCATCACCTCACCCATCACCTCACCCATCATTCCACCCATCACTTTACCCATCACCCCACCCATCACCCCACCCATCACCCCACCCATCACCCTACCCATCACCCCACCCATCACCCCACCCATCACCCCACCCATCACCCCACCCATCACCCCACCCATCACCCCACCCATCACCCCACCCATCACCTCAGACACACACTCAGTCGATGATCTTGTAATATTAAGCAAGTTGATACAAGACTGTGACCCCAGCCAGGGAGAAGAAGGATGGAGGAGGAGGAGGAAGATGAAGAGAAGAAAGATGGAGGAGAAGGAGGATGAAGAGGAAGAAGAGAAGGAGGGTTTCAATATTTTTGGAAATTTTCTAAATACTTTCTCAAGATTTTATTAAACTATCATAAGACTTTCCCAAGACAGACTTTCCCAAGACAGACTTTCCCAAGACAGACTTTCCCAGGGCAGACTTTCCCAAGACAGACTTCCCAAGACAGACTTTCCCAAGACAGGCTTTCCCAAGACAGACTTTCCCAGGGCAGACTTTCCCAAGACAGACTTTCCCAGGGCAGACTTTCCCAAGACAGACTTCCCAAGACAGACTTTCCCAAGACAGGCTTTCCCAAGACAGACTTTCCCAAGACAGACTTTCCAAGACAGACTTTCCCAGGGCCAGACTTTCCCAAGACAGACTTTCCAAAACAGACTTCCCAGGGCAGACTTTCCCAAGGACAGACTTCCAAGACAGACTTTCCCAAGACAGGCTTTCCCAAGACAGACTTTCCCAAGACAGACTTTCCCAGGGCAGACTTTCCCAAGACAGACTTCCCAAGACAGGCTTTCCCAAGACAGACTTTCCCAAGACAGACTTTCCCAAGACAGACTTTCCCAAGACAGGCTTTCCCAAGACAGACTTTCCCAAGACAGGCTTTCCCAAGACAGACTTTCCCAAGACAGGCTTTCCCAAGACAGACTTTCCCAAAACAGACTTTCCCAAGACTTGACAACAAAACAACTACAGGCAGGTCAATAAGAACAGAAACAAAGACACAGTTGCAGCGTCATGAAGACCAAGTTAACAAAAACAATGTTGTTTGTATTTGTTATGTGGCAAAAGATAAGTCAAACAATTGTTGCATGTTGCAACGAGTTATCTTGCAACTGACTCTCACAACGTTCACTTACCAACGTCTCTACCAACAACGTTGCTTATATATATAATATATATATATATATATATATATATATATATATATATATATATATATATATATATATATATATATATATATATATATATATGTAAGTAAGTTTACAATTTACAAATATACATCGGGAAGATTATCAAGAGTGGTAGGGCTGATACACGATAACCAGCACGGTGTTCCACGAGGGTCACTCCTAGGACCAGTGCTGTTTTTGCTATATGTGGATGACATGCCGGAAGGGATAGATTGAGAGATGTCCCTGTTTGCAGATGATGTGAAGCTAATGAGAAGAATTCAAGCGGACGAGGATCAGGTAGGACTACAAAGAGATCTGGACATGTTTCAAGCTTGGTGCAACAATTGGCTCCTGGTGTTTAACCCGCACCAAGTACAAGGTCTTGAAGATTGTGAAAGCTCAAAGAAGACCCCAGATGGAGTACATATTAGGTGGCCAAAGACTGCAAACCTCCACTCAAGGAAAAAGATCTTGGGGTGAGTATAATACTGAGCACATCTGAGGCACAGATCTTCCAAATAACTGTTGCAGCATATGGGCGCCTGGCAAACCTAAGAATAGCATTTCGACACCTGCGAAAGGAATCATTCAAGACTCTGTACACCGTGTACTTAAGGCTCATATTGGAGTATGCAGCACCAGTATGGAACCCACACTTGGTCAAGCAAGCTAAAAAAAAAATAGAGAAAATGCAAGGTTTGTAACAAGATTAGCCTTGGAGCTAAGGGGTATGTCCTGCGAGGAGAGGTTAAGGGAAATCGACATGACGACACTGTAAGACAGGAGAGACACACAGATGAGACACAGCAACAAGGGGTCACAGCTGAAAGTCGAAAACTCAGAGTTGCCAGGATGTGGAACAATCTGGAGAGTGATGTAGTGGAAGCAGGATCCATACATAGCTTTAAAAAGAGGTACGATAAACCTCATGGAGCAGGGAAAAAGTGAACCTACTAGCGACCAGCGAAGAGGAGGTGCCAGGAGCTATGGATCGACCCCCGCAACCACAATTAGGTGAGTACACACACACACACACACACACACACACACACACACACACACACACACACACTCACACACATGCAGAGATGCTGTGCGTGCCTCTAACCACAATCTTCAACACATCCCTTGAAACTGGGCAACTACCTGAGAAATGGAAGACAGCTAATGTAGTCCCCATATTTAAGAAAGGAAACAGAAACGAGGCACTAAACTACAGACCTGTGTCTCTGACATGTATTGTGTGCAAAGTCATGGAGAAGATTATCAGGAGGAGAGTGGTCGAACACCTGGAAAGGAACAAGATTATAAATGAAACCAGCATGGGTTCATGGAAGGCAAATCTTGTATCACAAACCTCCTGGAGTTTTATGACAAGGTAACAGAAGTAAGACACAGAGAGAGGGGTGGGTAGATTGCGTTTTCCTAGACTGCAGGAAGGCCTTTGACACAGTTCCCCACAAGAGATTAGTGCAGAAGCTGGAGGATCAGGCGCACGTAAAAGGGAGGGCACTGCAATGGATAAGGGAATACCTGACAGGGAGGCAGCAACGAGTCATGGTACGTGAAGAGGTATCACAGTGGGCGCCTGTTACGAGCGGGGTCCCACAGGGGTCAGTTCTAGGACCAGTGCTATTTTTGATATATGTGAACGACATGATGGAAGGAATAGACTCTGAAGTGTCCCTTTTTCGCAGATGACGTGAAGTTGATGAGAAGAATTAAATCGGACGAGGATGAGGCAAGGACTGCAAAGAGACCTGGACAGGCTGGACATTTTGGTCCAGCAACTGGCTTCTCGAATTCAATCCAGCCAAATGCAAAGTCATGAAGATTGGGGAGGGGCAAAAGAGACCGCAGACAGAGTATAGGCTAGGTGGACAAAGACTACAGACCTCACTCAGGGAGAAAGACCTTGGGGTGACCATAACACCGAGCTCATCACCGGAGGCACACATCAACCAAATAACCGCTGCAGCATACGGGCGCCTGGCAAACCTGAGAATAGCGTTTCCGATACCTTAATAAGGAATCGTTCAAGACACTGTACACTGTGTATGTTAGGCCCATAATGGAGTATGCAGCACCAGTCTGGAACCCACACCTGGTCAAGCACGTCAAGAAGTTAGAGAAAGTACAAATGTTTGCAACAAGGCTAGTCCCAGAGCTCAAGGGAATGTCGTACGAGGAAAGGTTAAGGGAAATCGGACTGACGACACTGGAGGACAGAAGGGTCAGGAGAGACATGATAACGACATACAAGATACTGCGGGAATAGACAAGGTGGACAGAGATAGGATGTTCCAGAGAGGGGACACAGGGACAGGGGGTCACAACTGGAAGCTGAAGACTCAGACGAGTCACAGGGACGTTAGGAAGTATTTCTTCAGTCATAGAGTTGTCAGCAAGTGGAATAGCCTAGCAAGTGAAGTAGTGGAGGCAGGAACCATACATAGTTTTAAGAAGAGGTATGACAAAGCTCAGGAAGCAGGAGAGAGAGAGGATCCAGTAGCGATCAGTGAAGAGGCGGGGCCAGGAGCTGAATCTCGACCCCTGCAACCACAATTAGGTGAGTACAATTAGGTGAGTACACACACACACACACACACACACACACACACACACACACACACACACACACACACACACACACACACACACACACACACACACACACACACACACACATACACACACACACATACACACACACACACACACACACACACACACACACACACACACACACACACACACACACACACACACACACACACACACACATACACACACACACACACACACACCACACACACACACACACACACACACATACACACACACACACACATACACACACACACACACATACACACACACACACACACACACACACACACACACACACACACACACAACATACACACACACACACACATACACACACACACACACATACACACACACACACACACACACACACACCACACATACAAAACACACACACACACACACACACACACACACACACATACACACACACACACATACACACACCCCACACACATACACACACACACACACACACACACACACACATACACACACATACACACACACACACACATACACACACATACACACACACACACACACACACACATACACACACATACACACACACACACACACACACACAAATCTCTTCATTAAGTGCTTGGTAAAATTTCACATCAAAATAAATCCACGAGTGAGTAACACAGTGTATATATATACATGTATATAACACATGTATGTACTCATATATATAACATGTATATACCCACTTTCCTCATTAAGCTAATTTCATCACCCATCAGTGGTAATTAATAAAAATAACTAACAGTCATTAGTAATAACTCATATTCATTAGTAATCTATATTTATAAAAACCACTGAACTGAATAATGTTAATCACTGAGTTCCTAATGAACTGTGAAATTTATCACTGTTTCTAGTATTGTAATTAACATTGTGTGGTACGACCGGGTGTGTGGTACGACCAGGTGTGTGGTACGACCGGGTGTGTGGTACGACCAGGTGTGTGGTACTACCAGGTGTGTGGTACGACCTAGGTGTTTGGTACGACCGGGTGTGTGGTACGACCTAGGTGTGTGGTACGACCTAGGTGTGTGGTACGACCTAGGTGTGTGGTACGACCTAGGTGTGTGGTACGACCTAGGTGTGTGGTACGACCTAGATGTGTGGTACGACCTAGGTGTGTGGTACGACCTAGGTGTGTGGTACGACCTAGGTGTGTGGTACGACCCAGGTGTGTGGTACGACCAGGTGTGTGGTACGACCCAGGTGTGTGGTACGACCAGGTGTGTGGTACGACCCAGGTGTGTGGTACGACCAGGTATGTGGTACGACCAGGTGTGTGGTACTACCAGGTGTGTGGAAATGACCAGGTGTGTGGTACGACCGGGTGTGTGGTACGACCTAGGTGTGTGGTACGACCGGGTGTGTGGTACGACCGGGTGTGTGGTACGACCTAGGTGTGTGGTACGACCAGGTGTGTGGTACTACCAGGTGTGTGGTACGACCGGGTGTGTGGTACTACCAGGTGTGTGGTATGACCAGGTGTGTGGTACGACCGGGTGTGTGGTACGACCTAGGTGTGTGGTACGACCAGGTGTGTGGTACTACCAGGTGTGTGGTATGACCAGGTGTGTGGTACGACCGGGTGTGTGGTACGACCGGGTGTGTGGTACGACCGGGTGTGTGGTACTATCAGGTGTGTGGTATGACCAGGTGTGTGGTACGACCGGGTGTGTGGTACGACCTAGGTGTGTGGTACGACCGGGTGTGTGGTACGACCGGGTGTGTGGTACGACCGGGTGTGTGGTACGACCGGGTGTGTGGTACTATCAGGTGTGTGGTATGACCAGGTGTGTGGTACGACCGGGTGTGTGGTACTATCAGGTGTGTGGTATGACCAGGTGTGTGGTACGACCGGGTGTGTGGTACGACCTAGGTGTGTGGTACGACCTAGGTGTGTGGTACGACCAGGTGTGTGGTACTACCAGGTGTGTGGTATGACCAGGTGTGTGGTACGACCGGGTGTGTGGTACTACCAGGTGTGTGGTATGACCAGGTGTGTGGTACGACCAGGTGTGTGGTACTACCAGGTGTGTGGTATGACCAGGTGTGTGGTACGACCGGGTGTGTGGTACGACCTAGGTGTGTGGTACTACCAGGTGTGTGGTATGACCAGGTGTGTGGTACGACCAGGTGTGTGGTATGACCAGGTGTGTGGTACGACCTGGTGTGTGGTACGGCCGGGTGTGTGGTACGACCTAGGTGTGTGGTACGACCTAGGTGTGTGGTACGACCAGGTGTGTGGTACTACCAGGTGTGTGGTATGACCAGGTGTGTGGTACGACCGGGTGTGTGGTACGACCGGGTGTGTGGTACGACCAGGTGTGTGGTACGACCAGGTGTGTGGTACGACCAGGTGTGTGGTACTACCAGGTGTGTGGTACGACCAGGTGTGTTGTACGACCAGGTGTGTGGTACGACCAGGTGTGTGGTACGACCTAGGTGTGTGGTACGACCAGGTGTGTGGTACGACCTAGGTGTGTGGTACGACCAGGTGTGTGGTACGACCAGGTGTGTGGTACGACCTAGGTGTGTGGTACGACCAGGTGTGTGGTAAGACCAGGTGAGTGGTACGACCAGGTGTATGGTACGACCTAGGTGTGTGGTACGACCAGGTGTGTGGTACGACCAGGTGTGTGGTACGACCAGGTGTGTGGTACGACCCAGGTGTGTGGTACGACCGGGTGTGTGGTACGACCTAGGTGTGTGGTACGACCAGGTGTGTGGTACGACCTAGGTGTGTGGTACGACCAGGTGTGTGGTACGACCAGGTGTGTGGTAAGACCAGGTGAGTGGTACGACCCAGGTGTGTGGTACGACCAGGTGTGTGATGCGACCAGGTGTGTGATGCGACCAGGTGTGTGATACGACCAGGTAAGTAGTACGACCAGGTGTGTGGTACGACCCAGGTGTGTGGTACTACCCAGGTGTGTAGTGTGTGGTACGACCATTCTTATGAACGTTCATGATGGTACTCACCTTTGTGGCTGCAGGGATCGACTCTCAGCTCCTGGCCCCGCCTCTTCGTTGGTAGCTACTGAGTTCAGACTCTCCTAGCTTCGAGAGCTTACCATACCTCTTCTTAAAGCTATGTATAGATCCTGCCTCCACTGCTCTATTATCCAGTGCTATATTATCCACTTCCTGACCACCCAGACTGAAGAAATACTTCCTAATATCCCTGTGACTCATCTATGCTTTCAACTTCCTTGCTGTGTCTCGCAATCCAGGTTCCTGTCCCCTGGACAATCTCTCCCTGTCAACCCTATCAATTTCTGTCAAGTACTTTGAACGTTGTGATCATATCCTCCTTTCCCTTAGTCCTTCTGTCCTCCAGTGTCATCAGGTTGAGTCACTTAACGTCTCTTTATAGTACGTACCACTTAGCTCCGGGACTAGTTTTGTTGCAAACCTCTGCACTTTCTTTTAATTTCTTGACATTCATCAGTACTACCACCACCACCACTACTGATACCACTACCACCACCGCTACTACCACTACACCACTACTACCACTACCACTACCAACTACCTACCACCACCACCACCACCACCACCACCACCACCACCACCACTACTACCACCACTACCACACCACCACTACTACCACCACCACCACACTGATACCACTACCACCACCGCTACTACCACTACCACACTACTACCACTACCACCACCACCACCACTACTGATACCACTACCAACACCGCTACTACCACTACCACACTACTACCACTACCACTACCACTACCACCACCACCACCACCACCACCACCACCACCACCACTACTACCACCACCACCACCACCACTACTACCACCACTACCACCACCACTACTACCACCACCAACACCACCCCACCAAAACCATCACCCCTACTACCACCACCCACCACCACCACCTCCACCACCACCACCACCACCACCAACCACCACCACCACCACCACCACCACCACCACACCGTCCTCAGGTCGTGCGTGGTCAGAGTGATCCATGTGCTGGTATGGACGTCCCTCCGTCCATTGTTCATAACTCTGAGCTCCGTCACCGGTCTTCTCTACGAGGCAACAGGGTGAAGCAACAAGCCTCTACAGTCATCCAATAACCTCACACAACAACCCTAGGCACTAACCTTGTCTTCTGGCGAATTGTGTGCCACAATTTCATCGCAATATTGTGTGGGGAGAAAAAATTGTGAGGGTAATACGAGACGTGAGAAGTTGTTAGGCAGAGCGAGTACAGGAAAGTACCAACGTAGAGTGCCTGAGGTAAGAGTACTAACGTAGAGTGCCTGAGGCAAGAGTACTAACGTAGAGTGCCTGAGGTAAGAGTACTAACGTAGAGTGCTGAGGTAAGAGTACTAACGTAGAGTGCCTGAGTGTAAGAGTACCAGCGTAGAGTTGCCTGAGGTAAGAGTACTAACGTAGAGTGCCTGAGGTAAGAGTACTAACGTTAGAGTGCCTGAGGCAAGGTACTAACGTAGAGTGCCTGAGGTAAGAGTACTAAAGTAGAGTGCCTGAGGTAAGAGTACCAGCGTAGAGTGCCGAGGTTTAAAAGTATAACGTAGAGTGCCTGAGGGAAGTGTACTAGTTCTAACGTAGAGTGCCTGAGATAAGTGTAAATAATAAGTAGAATGATGATGGTCCGTAGTGGTTTCAAGGTGCAATAACGTAGAGAGCCTGAGAGTAAGGGTATAACGTAGAGTGCCTGTCGTAAGAGTACTAACGTAGAGTGCCCTGAGATTAAGAGTATAACGTTAGAGTACCTGAGGTAAGCGAGTACTTTACGTTAGATGTGCCTGAGGTAAGAGTACTACACGTAGAGTTTCTGAGGTATAGATAGAGTACTAACCGTAGATTAGAGTGCTGAGGTAAGAGTTACTATAACCGTTGAGTGCCTGAGGTAAGAGTTCTAACCGTACAGTGCCTGAGTAAGATGACTAACGCACAGTGCCTGAGATTTAGAGTACTTACGTAAGTGCGGAACGGTAAGAGATCATAACGTAGAGTGCCTTAGGTAGGTAGAGTACTACGGACAGTGCCTCCTGAGGGTAAGAGTACTAACGTACAGTGGCCTGAGGAAAGATGTGCCTAACTAACTGTGCTGAGGTAAGAGTTCTAACTCGTTACTGGGCCTGAGGTATGAGTCCCTAACGTTGAGTGCCTGAGGTAAGAGTAGAGTACTAACGTACAGTTGCGTGATGTAAGTGTTTTACCAGTTCTAACGTTTAGAGTACCTGTAGGATATAAGAGTACTTAACGTTGAGTGCCTGAGGTAAGTGTTACTAGTGTAGTGTTCTGATCGTCAATAAGGGTAACTAACCGTCGGTAGAGTGCCTGGAGGTAAGAGTACTAATTACAGTGCCTGATGTAAGAGTTTTCTAACGTACTAGTTGCCGGAGGTAAGGAGTAAGGTAAGACGGTCATTAGTGTACTAACGTACCGTGCTGATGTTACGCGAGTAACTAGCGTAGAGAAGTGACTGAGGTAAGAGTACTAACGTACAGTGCCTGAGGTAAGTAGTACTAAACGTAGCATGTGCCCTGAGGAAAAAGTGTACCAACGATAGAAGTACTGAGGTAAGAGTTACTAACATAGAGTGCCTGAAAGAGTACCATAGTTGTGTGGCCCTGATGGTAATAAAGAGTACCACGTAGAGTGACCTGAGGTAGAGTACCCAACGTAGAGTGCCTCGAGGTAAGGAGTACCCTACGTAGAGATGTGCCTGAAGGTAAGATAAGAGTACCAACGTAGGAGTGAATGAAGGTGAAGAATACAACTTAGAGTGCCTGAGATATGAGACCAACGTAGGAGTTACCTAGGTTAAGGTATAACATAGAGTGCCTGAAGGAGGAGTACCATCGTACCTGTGCCTGACACGGTAATGGTACTATCGTAGTTAGAGTGCCTCGATGGTAGGTAAGAAAAGAGTACTATTGAGTACTAACGTAGAGGTGCCTATGAGGTAAGCGTATACTAACGGTAGTAAGAAGAGAGTTACTAACGTAGATTGGCCTGACGGGTAAGAGCAACTTAAGTAGAGTGCCTGTCGGGGTCAAGAGTACTAAATAGAGAGTCGCCTCCTGACGTTACAGAGTTTTATAATCGTAGTGTGCCTGAGATTAAGATACTAACCGTAGAGTTACCTCTGAAGGTGTATAGAAGTTCTGGTTACTAACGTAGAGTGTCTTGCAGGTAGGTACTAAACGTAGTGTATCTGAGGCGGTTAAGAGCTAATAAAGGTAAGAGTACTAACGTATGTAGTGCCTGAGGTAAAGCAGTAACTAACCGTTAGACGTGCCTAGAGGTAGGTATAACGTACAGAGGGCCTGAGTAAGATTGCTAACGCACAGTGCCTGAGGTAAGAGTACTCGTACTAACGTACTGGGCCTGAGAGGTAAGAGCGTTCTAACGTAGAGTGCTAAGGGTAAAGTGTAACTAACGTTACAGTGCTGAGGTAAGATTAACTTACGTACTGTGCCTGAGGCAAAAGAGTCAATGAGTGCTAACTTTACAGTGCCTGAGGTAAGTGTACTAACGTACAGTGCCTGTGTGGTAAGAGTGTCTAACGCTTAGAGTGCCTGAGGTTAAGAGTTACTATCGTCCGTGCGTGATGATAAGTGTA
>NC_069461.1:26739211-26741711 GCF_026875155.1 Cherax quadricarinatus
GTAGACCCTGAAGTCGACCCTCCAGGTAGACCCTGAAGTCGACCCTCCAGGTAGACCCTGAAGTCGACCCTCCAGGTAGACCCTGAAGTCGACCCTCCAGGTAGACCCTGAAGTCGACCCACCAGGTAGACCCTGAAGTCGACCCTCCAGGTAGACCCTGAAGTCGACCCTCCAGGTAGACCCTGAAGTCGACCCTCCAGGTAGACCCTGAAGTCGACCCTCTAGGTAGACCCTGAAGTCGACCCTCCAGGTAGACCCTGAAGTCGACCCTCCAGGTAGACCCTGAAGTCGACCCTCCAGGTAGACCCTGAAGTCGACCCTCCAGGTAGACCCTGAAGTCGACCCTCCAGGTAGACCCTGAAGTCGACCCTCCAGGTAGACCCTGAAGTCGACCCTCCAGGTAGACCCTGAAGTCGACCCTCCAGGTAGACCCTGAAGTCGACCCTCCAGGTAGACCCTGAAGTCGACCCTCCAGGTAGACCCTGAAGTCGACCCTCCAGGTAGACCCTGAAGTCGACCCTCCAGGTAGACCCTGAAGTCGACCCTCCAGGTAGACCCTGAAGTCGACCCTCCAGGTAGACCCTGAAGTCGACCCTCCAGGTAGACCCTGAAGTCGACCCTCCAGGTAGACCCTGAAGTCGACCCTCCAGGTAGACCCTGAAGTCGACCCTCCAGGTAGACCCTGAAGTCGACCCTCCAGGTAGACCCTGAAGTCGACCCTCCAGGTAGACCCTGAAGTCGACCCTCCAGGTAGACCCTGAAGTCGGCCCTCCAGGTAGACTCTGAAGTCGACCCTCCAGGTAGACCCTGAAGTCGACCCTCCAGGTAGACCCTGAAGTCGACCCTCCAGGTAGACCCTGAAGTCGACTCTCCAGGTAGACTCTGAAGTCGACCCTCCAGGTAGACTCTGAAGTCGACCCTCCAGGTAGATCCTGAAGTCGACCCTCCAGGTAGACCCTGAAGTCGACCCTCCAGGTAGACCCTGAAGTCGACCCTCCAGGTAGACCCTGAAGTCGACCCTCCAGGTAGACCCTGAAGTCGACCCTCCAGGTAGACTCTGAAGTCGACCCTCCAGGTAGACCCTGAAGTCGACCCTCCAGGTAGACCCTGAAGTCGACCCTCCAGGTAGACCCTGAAGTCGACCCTCCAGGTAGGCTTCAGTCTTGAATAAATGATTTAGAGAATAAATAACAAGATGGCACAATACCGTGACTGTAACAATACATAAATAACCCGTACATAGGAGAGAGAGAGAGAGAGAGAGAGAGAGAGAGAGAGAGAGAGAGAGAGAGAGAGAAAGAAAGTTTGCTACGATGTTTCGCTCTGACTTGAACTTAGTAAAATGTCTAAGTCGAACTGATTTAGGTTATGAAAAACGTGAAATTTTTAGTTGGGTTTAGGTTTGTTCGGTGCGAGTTTCTTAATATTTCTAACCTAGTTAATATATATCTGAAATAGTTGAGTTGTTTGTAAGAACTGAAGACTTCAGCTGGAGGCTTCAGCTGGAGGCTTCAGCTGGAGGCTTCAGCTGGAGGCTTCAGCTGGAGGCTTCAGCTGGAGGCTCAGCTGGAGGCTTCAGCTGGAGGCTTCAGCTGGAGGCTTCAGCTGGAGACTTCAGCTGGAGACTTCAGCTGGAGGCTTCAGCTGGAGGCTTCAGCTGGAGGCTCAGCTGGAGGCTCAGCTGGAGGCTCAGCTGGAGGCTCAGCTGGAGGCTCAGCTGGAGGCTCAGCTGGAGGCTCAGCTGGAGGCTTCAGCTGGAGGCTTCAGCTGGAGGCTTCAGCTGGAGGCTCAGCTGGAGGCTTCAGCTGGAGGCTTCAGCGGAGGCTTCAGCTGGAGGCTTCAGCTGTAGGCTTCAGCTGGAGGCTTCAGCTGGAGGCTCAGCTGGAGGCTTCAGCTGGAGGCTTCAGCTGGAGGCTCAGCTGGAGGCTCAGCTGGAGGCTTCAGCTGGAGGCTTCAGCTGGAGGCTTCAGCTGGAGGCTCAGCTGGAGGCTTCAGCTGGAGGCTTCAGCTGGAGGCTTCAGCTGGAGGCTTCAGCTGGAGACTCAGCTGGAGGCTTCAGCTGGAGGCTCACCTGGAGGCTCACCTGGAGGCTCACCTGGAGGCTTCAGCTGGAGGCTTCAGCTGGAGGCTTCAGCTGGAGGCTTCAGCTGGAGGCTCAGCTGGAGGCTTCAGCTGGAGGCTCACCTGGAGGCTCACCTGGAGGCTCACCTGGAGGCTTCAGCTGGAGGCTTCAGCTGGAGGCTTCAGCTGGAGGCTTCAGCTGGAGGTTTCAGCTGGAGGCTTCAGCTGGAGGCTCAGCTGGAGGCTTCAGCTGGAGGCTTCAGCTGGAGGCTCAGTTGGAAGCTTCAACTGGAGGCTTCAGCTGGATTCTCAGTTTTAAGCTTTTACTGCTGATGGGTTTTTTTCTCAAAGTAATCTTCGTTTTTATTTAATTAAAAGAGTTGTGATCAATGAAATAACTAGTGAATGTCTGTTGATCACAAGACAGTGACTGTCTTCA
>NC_069461.1:26746711-26759211 GCF_026875155.1 Cherax quadricarinatus
AGACCACAACACCAGACAGACCACAACCACTAGACCACCATGACAATCAGACCACAACCACCAGACAATCAGACCACAACCACTAGACAACCAGACAGTCAGACCACAACCACCAGACAGACCACAACCACTAGACCACCAGACAGTCAGACCACAACCACCAGACAGACCACAACCACTAGACCACCAGACAATCAGACCACAACCACCAGACAGACCACAACCACTAGACCACCAGACAATCAGACCACAACCACCAGACAAATCAGACCCACACAACCACTAGACCACAGACAGTCAGACACCCCAACAAACCACCAGACAGAACCACAACCACATAGACCACCAGACAATCAGACCACAACCACCAAAAAGACAGACCACAACCACTAGACCACCAGACAATCAGACCACAACCACCAGACAGACCACAACCACTAGACCACCAGACAATCAGACCACAACCACCAGACAATCAGGCCACAACTACTAGACCACCAGACAGTCAGACCACAACCACTAGACCACTAGACCACCAGACAATCAGAACGCAACCACTAGACCACTAGACAATCAGACCACAACCACTAGACCACCAGACAGTCAGACACAACCACCAGACAGACCACAACCACTAGACCACCAGACAATCAGACCACAACCACCAGACAATCAGGCCATAACCACTAGACCACCAGACAGTCAGACCACAGCCACCAGACCACCAGACAATCAGACCACAACCACCAGACAATCAGGCCACAACCACTAGACCACCAGACAATCGGACCACAACCACCAGACAATCAGACCACAATCACCAGACAATCAGGCCACAACCACTAGACAATCAGACAATCAGACCACAACCACCAGACAATCAGATCACAACCACCAGACAATCAGGCCACAACCACTAGACCACCAGACAGACCACAACCACCAGACAATCAGGCCACAACCACTAGACCACCAGACAATCAGACCACAACCATCAGACAATCAGGCCACAACCACTAGACCACCAGACAATCAGACCACAACCACCAGACAATCAGGCCACAACCACTAGACCACCAGACAATCAGACCACAACCATCAGACAATCAGGCCACAACCACTAGACCACCAGACAATCAGACCACAACCACCAGACAATCAGGCCACAACCACCAGACAATCAGATCACAACCACCAGACAATCAGGCCACAACCACTAGACCACCAGACAATCAGACCACAACCATAAGACAATCAGGCCACAACCACTAGACCACCAGACAATCAGACCACAACCACCAGACAATCAGACCACAACCACCAGACAATCAGGCTACAACCACTAGACCACCAGACAATCAGACCACAACCACCAGACAATCAGACCACAACCACCAGACAATCAGGCCACAACCACTAGACCACCAGACAGTCAGACCACAACCACCAGACAGATCACAACCACTAGACCACCAGACAATCAGACCACAACCACCAGACAATCAGGCCACAACCACTAGACAATCAGGCCACAACCACCAGACAATCAGACCACAACCACCAGACAATCAGGCCACAACCACCAGACAATCAGGCCACAACCACTAGACAATCATAACACAGAATTGCAATCTGTCGCATCCCAAGACAAAGAGAAGAATGTGTACTTGTTTGTCTGAGTGTAACTTGCAGCTGTGAGGGATACCAATCTGTTGTTCTTGAGTGTAAGGGATACCACTCTCATGCTTCTGAGTGTGAGGGATACCACTCTTGTTCCTGAGTGTGAGGGATACCACTCTTGTTCCTGAGTGTGAGGGATACCACTCTTGTTCCTGAGTGTGAGGGATACCACTCTTGTTCCTGAGTGTGAGGGATACCACTCTCTTGCTTCTGAGTACAAATAAAAAGTTTAATTGGCCTCAAGTTGGTCATCCATAAAGCTGATTTTTGTTTGTTTAGCTTCATTTGAGGTGAAGTTCTCTCTCTCTCTCTCTCTCTCTCTCTGTATGTGTGTATGTGTTATTGCAGGGGTCGAGTCACAGCTCCTGGTCCCGCTTTTTCACTCGTAGCTACTAGATCCACTTTCTCCCTCCTGGAGCTTTATCGTACCCCCTTCTTAAAGCTATGTAAGGATCCTCTGTGTGTGTGTGTGTGTGTGTGTGTGTGTGTGTGTGTGTGTGTACCCACCTAGTTGTACTCATCTAGTTGAGGTTGCAGGGGTCGAGTCCAAGCTCCTGGCCCCTCCTCTTCACTGGTCGCTACTAGGTCACTCTCCCTGAACCGTGAGCTTTATCATACTTCTGCTTAAAGCTATGTATGGATCCTGCCTCCACTACATCGCTTTCCAAACTATTCCACTTCCTGACTACTCTGTGGCTGAAGAAATACTTCCTAACATCCCTGTGATTCATCTGTATCTTCAACTTCCACCTGTGTCCCCTTGTTACTGTGTCCAATCTCTGGAACATTCTGTCTTTGTCCACCTTGTCAATTCCTCTCAGTATTTTGTATGTCGTTATCGTGTCCCCCCTATCTCTCCTGTCCTCCAGTGTCGTCAGGTTGATTTACCTTAACCTCTCCTCGTAGGACATACCTCTTAGCTCTGGGACTAGTCTTGTTGCAAACCTTTGCACTTTCTCTAGTTTCTTTACGTGCTTGGCTAGGTGTGGGTTCCAAACTGGTGCCGCATACTCCAATATGGGCCTAACGTACACGGTGTACAGGGTCCTGAATGATTCCTTATTAAGATGTCGGAATGCTGTTCTGAGGTTTGCTAGGCGCCCATATGCTGCAGCAGTTATTTGGTTGATGTGCGCTTCAGGAGCTGTGCCTGGTGTTATACTCACCCCAAGATCTTTTTCCTTGAGTGAGGTTTGTAGTCTCTGGCTCCCTAGACTGTACTCCGTCTGCGGTCTTCTTTGCCCTTTCCCAATCTTCATGACTTTGAACTTGCTGAACCAGGTCTGCAGCCTATCCAGATCCCTTTGTAGTTCTGCCTGGTCTTCGATCGAATGAATTCTTCTCATCAACTTCACGTCATCTGCAAACAGGGACACCTCAGAGTCTATTCCTTCAGTCATGTCGTTCACAAATACCAGAAGCAGCACTGGTCCTAGGACTGACCCCTGTGGGACCCCGTTGGTCACAGGTGCCCACTCTGACACCTCGCCACGTACCATGACTCGCTGCTGTCTTCCTGACAAGTATTCCCTGATCCATTGTAGTGCCTTCCCTGTTATCCCTGCTTGGTCCTCCAGTTTTTGCACTAATCTCTTGTGTGGAACTGTGTCAAACGCCTTCTTGCAGTCCAAGAAAATGCAATCAACCCATCCCTCTATCTCTTGTCTTACTGCTGTCACCATGTCATAGAACTCCAGTAGGTTTGTGACACAGGATTTCCCGTCCCTGAAACCATGTTTGCTGCTGTTGATGAGATCATTCCTTTCTAGGTGTTCCACCACTCTTCTCCTGATAATCTCCATAACTTTGCATACTATACATGTCAGTGACACTGGTCTGTAGTTTAGTGCTTCATGTCTGTCTCCTTTTTTAAAGATTGGGACTACATTTGCTGTCTTCCATGCCTCAGACAATCTCCCTGTTTCGATAGATGTATTGAATATTGTTGTTAGGGGTACACATAGCGCCTCTGCTCCCTCTCTCAGGACCCATGGGGAGATGTTATCTGGCCCCATTGCCTTTGAGGTATCTAGCTCATTCAGAAGCCTCTTCACTTCTTCCTCGGTTGTGTGTACTGTGTCCAGCACTTGGTGGTGTGCCCCACCCCTCCGTCTTTCTAGAACCCCTTCTGTCTCCTCTGTGAACACTTCTTTGAATCTCTTGTTGAGCTCCTCACATACTTCGACGGTCATTTCTTGTTGTCTCTCCTCCTTCCTTCCTTAGCCTGATTACCTGGTCCTTGACTGTTGTTTTCCTCCTGATGTGGCTGTATAACAGTTTTGGGTCAGATTTGGCTTTCGCTGCTATGTCGTTTTCATATTGTCGTTGGGCCTCCCTTCTTATCTGTGCATATTCATTTCTGGCTCTACGGCTCTACGACTCTACGACTACGGCTCTACATACACACACACACACACACACTGTGTATGTGTGTGTGTGTGTGTGTGTGTGTGTGTCACCAGACACACACACACACACACTGCTCTACAACATCCTTAAATCAACATCACCTCTGTATAGGAGCGACACATTCCTGGAGGTAACCAGATGCAGTTGGTTAATTAATGGGGTTTCAATCCTGTCTACTACACGAGAGTCATTAAGGCTGCACGTAACCTGTTCACCACCATTCAAGAATACTTTAATTCATTAGATAAGGATTAATGTAAACTCTCAGTATATGTACACTGAGACACACACTGTATATACACTCAGACATACACACTGTATATACACTGAGACATACACACTGTATATACACTCAGACATACACACTGTATATACACTGAGACATACACACTGTATATACACTCAGACATACACACTGTATATATACTGAGATAGAACTTAACATATCAAAACCAAATAACATATTTTCTCGCAAATAAAATAATTTACACCAAGAAAAACGGTTTGAAAATTACTTACTAACATATATATTAAATATAACTGCAGCTGCTGAATCCAAAATATCAAATATTTTCTGTACATATATTTTTTAAACGGGAAAAACAATTTTGGTACAATAGACAATTACTCACATACCCCCTTCCTCCCCCCCCCCAAAAAAAAAGAGTATTAGTAGAGTCCGATTGTGTCCACGAATGACCTGGGGGAAGGTCCAGCTGGAATGACCTGGGGAGGTACAACTGGAATGACGTGGGGAAGGTCCAGTTGGAATGACCTGGGGAGGTACAGCTGGAATGACGTGGGGAAGGTCCAGCTGGAATGACCTGGGGAGGTACAGCTGGAATGATGTGGGGAAGGTCTAGCTGTGGCGTGAAGCACAGGTCATTGATCTAGTAGCAGGAAACTGAACTCTTGTTTGACTATCATCAAATTTTGTGTTATGATGTCAGTGTTCAGATGTCTACTTGGAATATTCACTCAAAACTGTTTTAACTCGCCACAATTTAGTAATATTTACTCAAAAACAAATTTAAGTCGCGAGAATTTAACGAACTGATTGTTGCAAGTGGTAAGTTATCGAGGTTGTGTACGAGGCTCGTTGAAGGAAGGGAAGAGGTCGCATGTACAACTAATGTGGCATTTTACTGTGGCAACGTTTCGCTCTCCAACCAAACATCTTCACGCTTGTACCTCCCCATCTACAAGTCTAATACTGAACTACAAGTGCACCTCAACAAGTACTTGCAACGTTATGACTGAGGTTAATACTTAAGAATGACGGTGCAGCAATTCTGTCTTTAAAATAAATACCTTGAGTAAAGTAATAGTTAAAAACAGATCTCAAAGATATTTGATGACGCACTACAGGGAACACTTCTGAAGGTTTATGATACCAAGACTGTGTGTGTGTGTGTGTGTGTGTGTGTGTGTGTGTGTGTGTGTGTGTGTGTGTGTGTGTGTGTGTGTGTGTGTGTGTGTGTGTGTGTGTGTGTGTGTGTGTGTGTGTGTGTGTGTGTTTGTGTGTGTGTGTATTCGCCTAATTGTACTCACTTAATTGTGAATGCAGGAGTCAAGTCATAGCTCCTGGTCCCGCCTCTTCGCTGTTCACTACTGGGTCCACTGTGTGTGTATGTGTGTGTGTAACTTTCTATACATGGGATGGTTGGTTAATTGGATTTTAAACCAGTCGACCACATGAGGGTCATTACGGGTGCACATGTCACCTCGTGATCTGCAGTCAAAAATACGTCAATCCCTTAAATAGGGATTAAACTCTCAGCATATATACACTGAGAGATATACACCGTGAGGTGTATACCGTATTTTCCGGCATATAGAGCGCACGAGTATCTAAGACGTTAGTAAACAACTGCTAAAGCGTAACCCAAAGCCTACCCTTGATCCTGACTTTGAGCATATAAGGCGCAGGCTGATGTTCCAAGACTCTAATGGGGGAAAGAGCAGGCTTTATATGCCGGAAAACACGGTATGTCCCGTGATCATCCGGTTAACGAGTTTCAATCCCATCGACTACACCAGGATCATTAAGTCGCCCGTTCATTACCAAAAAAGAATACTTTAATACCTAAAATATGTATTAAAGCAATACCATACCGTGTATACACTCAGAAACATACACCTCACCGTGTAGACACTCAGAAACATACACTTCACCGTGTATACACTCAAAAATATACATCACACCGTGTATACACTCAGAAACATACACCTCACCGTGTATACACTCAGAAATATACATCACACCGTGTATACACTCAGAAACATACACCTCACCGTGTATACACTCAGAAACATACACCTCACCGTGTATACACTCAGAAACATACACCTCACCGTGTATACACTCAGAAACATACACCTCACCGTGTATACACTCAGAAACATACACCTCACCGTGTATACACTCAGAAATATACATCACACCGTGTATACACTCAGAAACATATACCTCACCATGTATACACTCAGAAACATACACCTCACCGTGTATACACTCAGACACAGGGCACCGGGTTTCAAAACAAAGGGGGTTGTGGTTTTTGTTTTGTTTGTTTTTTTTTGGTGTTTTTTTGGGTTTTTTTGTTTTTTTGTAAAACTTTTTGTTATTTAATTTGTTAAGAATTTTTTTGCCTTCCGCTGGTTTTTTTCCGTTTTAAAAAAAAAAAAAAAAAAATTCTTCCTATGTGTTTTGGGAAAAGTAAACCCTGGATTACGGGGGAAATTTGGGGGGGGGTTTGTAAAAAAATTAAAGGGATTAAAGGGGAGGGGGGGGGGGGGGGGGTTTTTTTGGGAGGGGACTGTAAAGGTGGGGGAAAGGGGGGAAAGGGGGGGCTTGAAAAGGGATGGGGGGGGGAAAATTTGGGGGGGGGTTTTTTGGGGGGAAAAGGGGGGGGAAGGGGAGCTTGGAAAGGGGATTTTGGGGGGAATTTTAAAAAGAATTTTTTAAAAATTTTTAGGAAAAAGGGGGGGGGGGGTTTTTGGGGGAAAATTTAAAAACTCGGGGGAACTTTAAAAAGGGGGGGGAAAAAATTAAAAATTTAAAAAAAATTTTGGGGGAAATTTGGGAAAGGGGGTTTGGGAAAAGAGGTGTGTGGGTGTGGGTGTGGAGGAGGGGCTGTGGATGAGGGGGTGTGGAGGGGGAGGCTGTGGGAGGGAGTTGTGGGTGGGAGTTTGAGGGGGCTGTGTAAGATTGTATAAAGGGGGATGAGGAGTGAGCATGCAGGCGCTTTTCGCTGTCATAGGGTCACTGTGGAGATGTGTGGGGTGAACTTCTATACATGGGATGGTTGGTTAATTGGATTTAAAACCAGTCGACCAAGAGGGATTGGGTGCAGATGTCACCTGTGATGAAAGTCAAAATACGTCAATCCTTAAATGGGATTAAACTTCAGGCTGTGAATATACATGAGGATATAGCACCGTGAGGTGTATACGTATTTTCCGTGCATATAGAGCTGACGAGTATCTAAGACGTAGTAAACAACTTGAAAGCGTAACCCAAGAGGGTAGGCTTGGATCCTGATAGAGCTTAAAGGGCAGGCTGAGGGGCCAAGACATGGGGGAAGGCAGGCTTTATAGCGGGGAAAAAGGTTGTGGAAGGTTAAGAGTTTGGAAAGAGGATTTAGGACCAGGGAGCTTAGGAAGGGAGTTTTACCAGAAAAAGGGAATCTTAAAGACCTGAAAAGATGTTGTAGAACCTTGGGGGTAGAGACTGGAGGAAGGGACTAGTGAGAGCACTGTGGAGAGAAAGCTTGTGTATACAAGAAATTGATGAACGGGGAACATGAAAGGATAAGTCACGCTGTGGAGAAGAGCTTGAGGAGAAGGCTTCAGGACCGTGTATCTTGGAGAAGTAGGCTGTCACGTGTAGACATTGGAGAAGGACTGTGAGGAAAGTTCGGAGGAAACTGTAGGAGAGGATAACTAGAAACGTAGAGCGACTGTGGTAGAAGCTTGAAGAATCCTGAGAGAGAGCTGTATACAGTTGGGGGAAACTATACATACACGGGTATACGTGAGAAAGGTTATAGAGGGAGCTGTAGGAAGGACTTGGAGACAGAACCTGTGTAGGAGACTCAGTAAGAGTAGGCCTTGACATGATAGAGCCTGTGAGGCACGGGGTGTCTCAGAGATACGAGGGAGGCTGTAGGCTGGGAGATTTAGGAAAGTCTTGTTGGAGAAGACTGTGAAGAAACTAAAGAGAGCTGAGAGAGAGCATTTGGAGGAGAATTATTTGTGAACAAATGTTGTGAGGATTAAGTTGTTAAGAGGGAGTTTTAGGAAGGTGGGCTGGGAGAATATTTGCGGTGTAACTAATGAATAAAAATAGGGAGGTGTATGGTAGGTTGGGGAGGAGAGAAGTTTGAGGAAGGGCAGGATGTGGGAGAGGCTGTGGAGGAGAGGGATGCTGTGGAGGAGAGGGAGTTGTGGAGGAGAGGGAGGTTGTGGAGGAGAGGGAGGCTGTGGAGGAGAGGGAGGTTGTGGAGAGAGGAGGGGAGGAAGGGATGTGGAGGAGAGGGAGGCTGTGGAGGAGAGGGAGGCTGTGGAGGAGAGGGAGGCTGTGGAGGAGAGGGAGCTGTGGAGGAGAGGGAGGCTGTGGAGGAGAGGGAGGCTGTGGAGGAGAGGGAGGTTGTGGAGGAGAGGGGAGGAGGGGGGTTGTGGAGAAGAGGGAGGCTGTGGAGGAGAGGGAGATGTGGAGGAGAGGGAGGCTGTGGAGGAGAGGGAGGCTGTGGAGGAGAGGGAGGCTGTGGAGGAGAGGGATGTTTGGCGAGAGGGAGGCGGGAGGGGAGTTGTGGAGGAGAGGGAGGTTGTGGAGGAGAGGGAGGCTGTGGAGGAGAGGGAGGTTGTGGAGGAGAAGAGTTGTGGAGGAGAGGGAGGTGTGGAGGAGAGGGAGGTTAGGGTGTGGAGGAGAGGGAGGTTGTGGAGGAGAGGGGGGCTGTGGAGGAGAGGGAGGCTGTGGATGAGAGGGAGGCTGTGGAGGAGAGGGAGCTGTGGAGGAGAGGGAGGTTGTGGAGGAGAGGAGGTTGTGGAGGAGAAGGGAGGCTGTGGAGGAGAGGGAGGCTGTGGAGGAGAGGGAGGCTGTGGAGGAGAGGGAGGCTGTGGAGGAGAGGGAGATTGTGGAGGAGAGGGAGGCTGTGGAGGAGAGGGAGGCTGTGGAGAGAGAGGGAGGGCGGGTTGGAGGAGAGGGAGGCTGTGGAGGAGAGGGAGCTTGGAGGAGAGGGAGGCTGTGGAGGAAGGGAGATTTGTGGAGGAGAGGGAGGCTGTGGAGGAGAGGAGGCTGTGGAGGAGAGGGAGATTGTGGAGGAGAGGGGAGGCTGTGGAGGAGAGGGAAGCTGTGGGAGGAGAGGGAGGATTGTGGAGGAGAGGGAGGCTGTGGAGGAGAGGGGGGGCTGTGAGGGAGGAGAGGGGGGAAGGTGTGAGGAGAGGGAGGCTGTGGAGGAAGAGGGAGGCTGTGGAGGAGAGGGAGGTTGTGGAGGAGAGGGAGGCTGTGGAGGGGGGAGAGGGAGGCTGTGGAGGAGAGGGAGGCTGTGGGGGAAAGAGGGAGGCCTGGAGGAGAGGGAGGCTGTGGAGGAGAGGGAGATTGTGGAGGAGAGGGAGGCTGTGGAGGAGAGGGAGGTGTGGAGGAGAAGGAGGCTGTGGAGGAGAGGGAGGCTGTGGAGGAGAGGGAAGCTGTGGAGGAGAGGGAGGTGTGGAGGAGAGGGAGGCTGGAGGAGAGGAGGCTGTGGAGGAGAGGGAGCTGTGGAGGAGAGGGAGGCTGTGAGGAGAGGGAGCTGTGGAGGAGAGAGGCTGTGGAGGAGAGGGAGGTTGTGGAGGAAAGGGAAGTTGTGGAGGAGAGGGAGGCTGTGGAGGAGAGGGAGGCTGTGGAGGAGGGGGAGGTTGTGGAGGAGAGGGAGGCTGTGGAGGAGAGGGAGGCTGTGGGAGGAGAGGGAGGCTGTGGAGGAGAGGGGAAAGGCTGTGGAGGAGAGGGAGGCTGTGGAGGAGAGGGAAGCTGTGGAGGAGAGGGATGGCTGTGGAGGGAGAGGGAGGTTGTGGAGGAAAGGAAGGTTGTGGAGGAGAGGGAGGCTGTGGAGGAGAGGGAGGTTGTGGAGGAGAGGGAGGCTGTGGAGGAGAGGGAGGTTGTGGAGGAGAGGGAGGCTGTGGAGGAGAGGGAGGACTTTGGAGGAGAAGGGAGGCTGTGGAGGAGAGGGAGGCTGTAGGGAGAGGGGAGGTTGTGGAGGAAAGGGAAGCTTGGAGAGAGGGAGGCTGTGGAGGAGAGGGAGGCTGTGGAGGAGAGGGAGGCTGTGGAGGAGAGGGAGGCTGTGAAGGAGAGGAGGCTGTGGAGGAGAGGGAGTTGTGGAGGAGAGGGAGGCTGTGGAGGAGAGGGAGGCTGTGGAGGAGAGGGAGGCTTGGAGGAGAGGGAGGCTTTGGAGGAGAGGGAGATTGTGGAGGAGAGGGAGCTGTGTGGAGGAGAGGGAGGCTGTGGAGGAGAGGGAGCTGTGGAGGAGAGGGAGGCTGTGGAGGAGGGGAGGTGTGGAGGAGAGGGAGCTTTGGAGGGAGGGAGGTTGTGGAGGAGAGGGAGGCTGTGGAGAGAGGGAGGCTGTGGAAAGGAGAGGGAGGCTGTTGGAGGAGAGGGAGATTGTGGAGGAGAGGGAGGCTGTGGAGGAGAGGGAGGCTGTGGAGGAGAGGGAGGCTTTGGAGGAGAGGAGGCTGTGGAGGAGAGGGAGGCTGTGGAGGAAAGGGAAGGGCTGTGGAGAGGGAGGTTGTGGAGGAGAGGGAGGCTGTGGGGGAGAGGGAGGTGTGGGAGGAGAGGGAGGCTGTGGAGAGAGGGAGGCTGTGGAGAAGAGGGAGGCTGTGGAGGAGAGGGAGGTTGTGAGGAGAGGGAGGCTGTGGAGGAGGGAGACTTTGGAGGAGAGGGAGATTGTGGAGGAGAGGGAGGCTGTGGAGGAGAGGGAGGCTGCGGAGGAGAGGGAGCTGTGGAGGAGAGGGAGGCTGTGGAGGAGAGGGAGGCTTGGTGGAGAAGGGAAGGTGGGAGGGAGGTTGGAGAGAACTGTGGAGGAGAGGGAGATTGTGGAGGAGAGGGAGGCTGTGGAGGAGAGGGAGGTGTGGAGGAGAGGGAGCTGTGGAGGAGAGGGAGGCTGTGGAGGAAAAGGGAGGCTGTGGAGGAGAGGGAAAGCTGTGGAGGAGAGGAGGCTGTGGAGGAGAGGGAGGTTGTGGAGGAAAGGGAAGGTTGGAGGAGAGGGAGGTTGTGGAGGAAAAGGGGAAGCTGTGGAGGAGAGGGAGGTTGTGGAGGAGAGGGAGGCTGTGGAGGAGAGGGAGGCTGTGGAGGAGAGGGAGGCTGTGGAGGAGAGGGAGGCTGTGGAGGAGAGGGAGGCTGTGGAGGAGAGGGAGGCTGTGGAGGAAGGAGGGAGGTTGCGGAGGAGAGGGAGGCTGTGGAGGAGAGGGAGACTTTGGAGGAGAGGGAGATTGTGGAGGAGAGGGAGGCTGTGGAGGAGAGGGATGCTGTGGAGGAGAGGGAGGCTGTGGAGGAGAGGGAGGCTGTGGAGGAGAGGGAGGCTGTGGAGGAGAGGGAGGCTGTGGAGGAGAGGGAAGCTGGGAGGAGAGGGAGACTTGGAGGAGAGGGAGGTTGTGGAGGAGAGGGAGGCTGTGGAGGGGGGAGGTGGGAAAGGGCTGTGGAGGAGAGGGATTTGTGGAAAGATAGAGGGAGGTTGTGGAGGAAGATGGGGAGGGGTTGTGGAGGAGAGGGAGGCTGTGGAGGAGAGGGAGGACTTTGAGGGGGGAAAGGAGAGGGAGGCTGTGGAGGAAGAGGGAGGCTGTGGAGGAGAGGGAGGCTGTGGAGGAGAGGGAACTTTGGAGGAGAGGGAGGCTGTGGAGGAGAGGGAGGCTGTGGGGGAAAGAGGGAATTTGGAGGAGAGGGAGGTTGTGGAGGAGAGGGAGGCTGTGGAGGAGAGGGAGGCTGTGAGGGGGAAAAGGGAGGGGAGGCTGTGGAGGAGAGGGAGGCTGTGGAGGAGAGGGAGACTGTGGAGGAGAGGGAGGCTGTGGAGGAGGAGGGAGGGATGTTGAGGAGGAGAGGGAGGCTGTGGGGGAAAGAGGGGAGACTGTGGAGGAGAGGGAGGCTGTGGAGGAGAGGGAGGCTGTGGAGGAGAGGGAGGCTGTGGAGGAGAGGGAGGCTGTGGAGGAGAGGGAGGTTTGTGGAGGAAGAGGGAAACTGTGGAGGAGAGGGAGGTTGTGGAGGAGAGGGAGGCTGTGGGGGAGCTTGGAGGAGAGGGAGGTTGTGGAGGAGAGGGGGGGCTGTGAGAAGGAGAGGGAAGAGCTGTGGAGTGAGGGGAGTTTGTGGAGGAGAGGGAGTTGTGGAGGAGAGGGAGACTGTGGAGGGAGGAGGCTGTGGAGGAGAGGGAGACTGTGGAGAGAGG
>NC_069461.1:26764211-26814262 GCF_026875155.1 Cherax quadricarinatus
CTGCTGCTGCTCTGTTTTTGCCTGTACATTGTAGCCTGCAGCAGCGCAGCCTGGGGGTGTTGGGCGAGGCTCTTGTTCCCATCATTCCCTCTCCCCAGGCATCAGCGAGCGCCCTCATGTCCCCTGATTCTGCCCACAGGGGTTGCATTTAAGGGCACTGGCCCTTCCCCCTCCCTCCCCTTCAGCCTCGACCTTTTTGTCACATTCGTAAATGGATCCAGAGAAGAATATACTTATTTTTTTTTTATTTTGGTTCATTGAAACATCAAGGTTAAAATTATGGGTAGACTAACCAGGACTGGGAATTTTTGAAGCCAATATTTACGGAACATTAACGTACATTATAGATAAAAAATAATAGAACGTGGAATAATGTACAATATATATGTATGTATGTATGTATTTGGAAATTCTTGTGTGTGGTGCGGCAGGTGTGTTGCCCTACGCTACACCTGCTCCTTCGTTGTACATACCTGCTAACATCCTATCAGTGATACGGTATAAATATTTGAATGTCGTAGCCTACGTTGACAACCCTGGCTGTTACTGTTCTGTTGTGTGATTGTTGTGTAGTTGTGATTGTTGTGTAGTTGTGATTGTTGTGTAGTTGTGGTTGTTGTTGTTGTGATTGTTGTGTAGTTGTGGTTTTTGTTGTTGTGATTGTTGTGTAGTTGTGGTTGTTGTTGTTGTGATTGTTGTGTAGTTGTGGTTGCTGTTGTTGTGTAGTTGTGGTTGTTGTGTAGCTGTGATTGTTGTGTAGTTGTGGTTGTTGTTGTGATTGTTGTGTAGTTGTGGTTGTTGTTGTTGTTGTGATTGTTGTGTAGTTGTGGTTGTTGTTGTTGTTGTGTAGTTGTGGTTGTTGTTGTTGTGATTGTTGTGTAGTTGTGGTTGTTGTTGTTGTGATTGTTGTGTAGTTGTGGTTGTTTCTGTTGTGATTGTTGTGTAGTTGTGGTTGTTGTTGTTGTGATTGTTGTGTAGTTGTGCTTGTTGTTGTTGTTATTGTTGTGTAATTGTGGTTGTTTTTGTGATTGTTGTGTAGCTGTGGTTGTTGTTGTTGTTGTGATTGTTGTGTAGTTGTGGTTGTTGTTGTTGTGACTGTTGTGTAGTTGTGGTTGTTGTTGTTGTGATTGTTGTGTAGTTGTGGTTGTTGTTGTTGTTGTGATTGTTGTGTAGTTGTGGTTGTTGTTGTTGTGTAGTTGTGGTTGTTGTTGTTGTTGTTGTGATTGTTGTGTAGTTGTGGTTGTTGTTGTGATTGTGTAGTTGTGGTTGTTGTTGTTGTGATTGTTGTGTTGTAGTTGTTGTTCTGATTGTTGTGTAGTTGTGGTTGTTGTGATTGTTGTGTTGTAGTTGTTGTTCTGATTGTTGTGTAGTTGTGGTTGTTGTTGCTCTGTCGTTGATGTTGTGTGTTTGTTATTGTGTGGTTGCCCCCTATTACTCTCTTAACCCGTTAAAGGGTGTGGGAATGCTAACTCCGAGAGAGAGAGAGAGAGAGAGAGAGAGAGAGAGAGAGAGAGAGAGAGAGAGAGAGAGAGAGGAGAGAGAGAGAGAGAGAGAGAGAGAGAGAGAGAGAATGTGACAAGAGCGGGTCTCAAGGCTGCGACGCCTTGAGGTCAAGGCTAAAAAACTCCTCCTGGAGCGAGGTTGTTTCTCGAGACCTTGACTGCTGCTGTTGTTACTGCTGCTGTTGCTGCTAGTGCTGCTGTTGCTGCTAGTGCTGCTGTTGCTGCTGGTGCTGCTGTTACTGCTGGTGCTGCTGTTGCTGCTGGTGCTGCTGTTACTGCTGGTGCTGCTGTTACTGCTGGTGCTGCTGTTACTGCTGGTGCTGTTGTTGCTGCTGCTGTTGTTGTTCCTGCTGCAGTTGCTGTTACTGCTGTTGCTGTTGCTGGAGGCAGCGACGGAGATGACACGTAAATCAGCACCCGCAGGAACCGTAACTTGCTAACCAAGAACAAAACCTTATTTGGATTATTAACACCCGTGGATTAATAATAATCTGCTGGAATAAAGAGATCGGCTAACACGAAGAATTGGTTAGAACAAAGAGTTGGCTGGAACAAAGAGTCGGCTGGAACAAAGAGTTAGTTGGAACAAAGACTCGACTGGAACGAAGACTCAGCCGGAAAGAAAGGTCGGCTGGAACACAAAGTAAATAAAAACTCTGAGCTGATTTCAGTGGAAAATCTGCTATAACATATCAATAAAGCTGACTGGGGCACGAGAGGCTGCAGTACCAGGGAGCATGGAAGACAGCGAACATCTTCAGCGAAGTCCGGTCTTCATCTTTCGGCTCTGTCCAGGACTATCTAGGTAGGGCTCAGTACGGCGTAAGCTGCCGAATGGCCCTATAATCCCCCAACAAGAGACCCTCTGGGTGTACCTTCACGTCCTCGCTACCTCCTGTGTATTCACTCTCCCGGCTCAGGGGTTGACAGATTTCATTATCTTGTGTGCAAACCCATCCTGTGTGATGGAGTATGATAAGAAAGCCGTCCTGCGTGATGGAGTGTGATTGGAACACCACCCTGTGTGATGGAGTATGATTGGAACACCATCCTGTGTGATGGAGTATGATCGGAACACCATCCTGTGTGATGGAGTATGATCGGAACACCATCTTGTGTGATGGAGTATGATCGGAACACCATCCTGTGTGATGGAGTATGATCGGAACACCATCCTGTGTGATGGAGTATGATCGGAACACCATCCTGTGTGATGGAGTATAATCGGAACACCAGCCTGTGTGATGGAGTATGATCGGAACACCAACCTGTGTGATGGAGTATGATCGGAACACCTTCCTGTGTGATGGAGTATGATCGGAACACCATCCTGTGTGATGAAGTATGATCGGAACACCATCCTGTGTGATGGAGTATGATCGGAACACCAGCCTGTGTGATGGAGTATGATCGGAACACCATCCTGTGTGATGAAGTATGATCGGAACACCAGCCTGTGTGATGGAGTATGATCGGAACACCAACCTGTGTGATGGAGTATGATCGGAACACCTTCCTGTGTGATGGAGTATGATCGGAACACCATCCTGTGTGATGAAGTATGATCGGAACACCATCCTGTGTGATGGAGTATGATCGGAACACCAGCCTGTGTGATGGAGTATGATCGAAACACCAACCTGTGTGATGGAGTATGATCGGAACACCAACCTGTGTGATGGAGTATAACGGGAAACCAAAATGCGTGATCGAGAATAACAGGAAAAAAATCATCCTACTAAATGAGCATGATATAACATGGGATGGCATAAGGCAGGAAAACTGTCCTGCTGGATGATGAATGTGAGTACAACATCATCCTGACGGAGTGTGCCGGGGGGGGGGAGGGGAAAGGAACATCCTACGTGATAGAATACGATAAAAAAAATCCCGTGTGAAGGAGTATGACCAAAACCCATCCTGAGTGAAAGCCGTGTTAGAGGTAAGAGTTACCCTTCTAACCTAAAATATCACGTAGACGAGGATAAGCACTCGATGAGACTTTTCTTAATATTGACATTAATAATGAATCAAAAATGTATCTGCTTCCCTCACTTGGTTATTAATGGTGCTGCCACTCTGCAGACTCACGTACCCCGTCCCGTCCTGTACAACAACAGCAACACTGACTTACCAGAGGCAATAAGGTTGCTGCAGGGAACCAGGATAATCACTGGTCTGACCAGTTTTGGATACAGATTGCCGTAGGTGTCTCCCTTTGGCGATACAGGCTGGATCCTCTGTCTTCTGATACATATGGACACGTTTTTATTTTATGCCTCTGCTCACCTGGTAGTAAAATTATATATCTGTCTGTTAGCCGACTATTGTGGATTGCATCCAGTGAAAAAAAATCGCTACGCAAATGTATTAGAAACTGACTGGTAGGTTTATTGGGTTTAAGGCATGTCGACTACATGTGGGTTATTAAGGTTGCATGTCACCTGTGCAAGTCAGAGGGATACCTTGGTTCTGAAATAAAAAAAAATTATTTATCGTCTGGTTTCATTATTTTTTTTAATAAGCGTACCTGACTGAGTGTCATATCAAAGTTTCAGTAATACCTGAAATACGTATTAAAGTAAAAACTCAGCGTATATATACACTTGAGACATACACACTTTTCTGTATATATACCCTTGTTAGAAAGTTCAGTCTTGTTGGAGGTCATACCCAGGGTAAACCTCTCAATGCATAAGACAACTTCAGACCTCTGGTATTGTTAGTGTTGGGAGTAAAGGCATCCGTGCAATGCTATGTAATTATGTTGATGAAAATACGTGAAATGCTTCATAGTTACGTATATAAACTAGGATGCAGTAATTTTCATTAATATTAAGTTTATTGAAAATACCACTAGGGATATTTACTAACAAACGTGTATCCAATTACAACCAGTTACCTTAAAAAATTTTACATTTTTTTTTACGAGTAAGATGACGCATCCAATGAGTGTGAGAGGAGGGTGCGCATGCGTGGTGGTGCTGGTGTGAGCATCACGACATAAGTGCTGCACATGCGTGGTGGTGCTGGTGTGAGCATCACGACATAAGAGTGCTGCACATGCGTGGTGGTGCTGGTGGTGGAGTCATCATCACAACATAACAGTCCTCACCATGTTGTTACTGAGGTTGTGTCTCCTCTTAGCCACTACCTCCCTCACCCTCCACGAGAATGTAGGTAAGACTGAAAAATCCTTCCTAATATAAGGAAGACTGATGACAGGATAAGCAAGGCACGTGTGCAGCACTATAGTATCTTCAATGTCGAAACGTTTCGCCTGCGTAACAGGCTTCAGTTCAATACAGGCGACTGAAGAAGTGAAAAATTTCAACATTAAAGATACCCAACAGCTGCCCATGTGTCTTGCTCATCAAGTTGTCGGTATTATGTACCATTTATATTATGATAGAGATTAATGGTATGTTCAACACATGAACGTTGAGTTAGAAGATGGAGTGTAACTAGAATTACGGCGGCAGTGAGTTAGAGACAAGTAGAGGAACTAAAACAATGGAATGTTAGTACGAAGTATGAGCCAGTGTTGAAAGAAGAATAAAATTTTGTTTAGGTTATTAACCGGAGGGTTAATTAACCGGATGGTTATTAACCCAGTCAGGGTGACATTACACTGGTTTTTTGCCATTTAAGTCCTATTAACCCTCTCTCATGATGGAACCCACGCCAGTCGCCTATCACCCGAGTACCTACGTACTGCTAAGTGAACAGGGACAACAGGATCAAACCCCAATCCCCCTCAGTGTTTGAGCTGAACATGATACCAATTACTAAACCCGTATGGGTGAAAGGGAATTAATCAAGCTTGATTCAAAGCAGCGAAGGGTAACTGGAATCGAGATCCCTCCACCTTGAAGTGTGAGTGTGCTGGAGTGAGGAGCAGGTAATGAGGAGGAGGTCGAGGAGGCGTGGTGAGGATTTACAAACACTAGCTTGCCCAGCAGATGTTTGTGGTTATAGAAGGGTGGGTGCAGGAGGGATGAGGAATGATTGGTGTAATGACGAGGTGGAAGAGGTAATATGGATGAAAAGATAAACAGCATGTGAAGTATTTTACAATGGGTGGACTGCGTGCAGAGAAAATTATAGTTATAAACCAGTGATGAAAGAGGCGAAGGAAGACACAAAATGAAAGCACAATTGTATAACAAAATGGTTTATAACCAGATGCTGAAGAATTGAGACACTTATGCAACACATGGGAATCTTTATTGAAGAAACGTTTCGCCACAGTGGCTTCATCAGTCCAATACAAAGTAGAAATGAGTAAGGAGAGGAGGAGTTCGAGGTAATCAGTCCCTCAACCTGGAATCGATGTGTTCAGTCCATCACTCTTGTAGGAAGTGCAGCATAGTGCCAGAGAGGTGGCTTATATACTGCAGTCAGATGAGTTGAAGCAGGAGGAGGCGGGATCACAGTGGGACCTGCCACTTGTGTAAGTAGGTCGTCGTCCAAAGGTTCGGCAAGCGTAGAAGTCTTTGTACCAAGATCCCATGATGTTGCAGTGTCTGACAGATGTGGTGAATGGTTTTGAAAACCGACAAGTTGAAGAATTGTCGGTTTTCAAACCAATTCACCACATAACCAGATGCGTAAAAATGCCATCAATTATTTCCAGAATTTATCACCATTACAATTTTATATGATTAAGAAAAACCGTCCATTTATTTTAGCATTGCTCTCCCTTCAAGGGAGGTGCCTGGACGCTGGTAAACGGCTCTTGATCCAGGTAACTGGAGCTACCACGCGCTTTCTTGCATTAAACCAGATTGCAGGAGCAAGGAATGTTATATTGTTATAGCGAATACTGGCATGTTACAGTGGTTAAGAATGAAATAGCATGTTAGTTTTGTTAAGGACTATCATAGTCGTACCAGATGGTGGGAAGGGCTTATTGACTCTTGCTTTCCAGTAATGACACACAGGTGGTACAGCTGGACACGCTGCCACCACTGTACCTCCTTGCTTATGTACCCCAGTACATGGTGACGTATGGCGCCCTGTGATACTGTGTATATCATGTAGGGAGCTCCTGAGGACCTGTGAAGAGCTTTGCCACCAGTGATGACATATGTGTCATGTAAGGAGCTAATGGCTACTTGAGAAGACCTTTGTCACCTCTAACACTGCGGTCTGTGGTGAGCTTCATGACCCTAAGCTCACCTTAGGTTCGAAGTGCGTATCAAGGATGACTTGCACTAACTTATAATTGTTATTGGGTATTTTTTTTGTTTCACTGATAGTGTAGAGTGAACACGTAGTCTGTTCTTCCTTCCCCTTTAGAGGTATTCTCTAACTAGCGCACTCAGTTCACACACTAAGGTCTGTGGTTCGATCCCCGGTACGGGTGGAAACATTAGGACGTGTTTCCTGGTGACACCTGCTGTCCCTGTTCACCTAGCAGTATATAGGTACACGGGTGTTAGCCGAATGGTGTGGGTCGCATCCTGGGACAAAATTTATATAATTTGCCCGAAATGCTCTACATAACAAGGGGCTTTCTGTATAGTCGTATGTCATTGATGTCAGCTAGGCCTGTATACCTTGTAGATGCACTTGTAAAAATAATTATTATTATTATTATTATTATTATTATTATTATTATTATTATTATTATTATTAATGTCGTCATGTTTAGTTCCTCTAGTATTCCTCTTCTCAGTTCTGGGACTAGTCTCGTTGTAAACCTTCGCACTCTTTCCAACTTTACTTGCGGTTCGATACTGGCGTTGCATACTCCAAGATGGACCTGACATATGCCGTGTATAAGGTCGTGAGTGCCTCCTTGTTGAGGTTCCTGAAAGCCTCATATTTGCCAGTCTCGAGTTGCTGCAGCAGTTATTCTACTGATGTACACCTCAGGGGAACCACTTGCAGTTATGCTCACCCTGAGGTCCTTCTCTATCATGGAGGTTTGCAGCCTTTGTCCCCCGAACCTGTACTCTGCTTCCAATCGTCTTTCCCCTCCCCGATTTTCATAACCCTGCATTTCCTGAAGTTAAGTTTTAATAGCCACTTGCTAACCCAATCCTGCTGCTTGTTAAGATACATTTATAGGCTTTCTGGTCTGCTCTGTATTCTCTTTATTAGTTTCACTGTGTCCCTCCCTTCCTTTATGAGAGGTAAAGATGTCACCAGCGGTGCTGGTGATGAGTGAGTGTTATTACGTACCTCCCTCCCTGCAGGAGAGGTGCTGGTACCTTCAGCAGTGCTCGAGTCGGTAGCTCAGAAGTTCGTAGCGGAGCGGAATAATTTGTTGTCCCAACAGTGTACCAAGACAATCACAGCAGCATGGAACTACCATACCAACCTCACCCTCCACAACAAGCTGATCCTGGTATGTAAGGGCCACAAGCCTGTTCATTATACCAGGTTATGTGTTCGATATAGTTGTTAATGAGAGAGTTAAGAGACAGACACACTAGTTCCAAGGTGGAGTTAGGTTTCAGATTAAATACTATAAATGAGTAATAGGAGTAAGAAGTAATTTGTTGCATTTATTGATTTGACAAAACAAACTCATTATGGGTTGAATGAGGCAGCAATGTTGCGAGTGTTGCAGATGACAGGAACGGAAGGTAAGGTATTGGTGTTGCAGATGACAGGAACGGAAGGTAAGGTATTAGTGTTGCAGATGACAGGAACGGAAGGTAAGGTATTAGTGTTGCAGATGAGAGGAACGGAAGGTAAGGTATTAGTGTTGCAAAGTGATTACTCAGTAGCCTGTATGCCGCCACTGCCAATATTACTATCATATTTAATGATAAACACTAAACCCTTATGGGTCTTACAACGCAAGGATGTGTGAAGACTCCACCCTCCGTCCTCTAACCGCTAGACAGACAGAATTATACTCAACAATCTTTTTTTTTTTTAAAGACTTAAAAAAAATTATTGGACCCGTTCCCTCACTTCTCTGAATTATATAATGACGAAGAGTTTCATTATCCCAGGAACTATAATGGAGATGAAGAAAAACATTATACCTGAGATCAAACTGAAAATGATGGAAAGTAACAGAGGTGTGGTACATGTTACTCTCAGAGACATGACTGGTACATGTTACTCTCAGAGACATGACTGGTACATGTTACTCTCAGAGACGTGACTGGTACATGTTACTCTCAGAGACATGACTGGTACATGTTACTCTCAGAGACGTGACTGGTACATGTTACTCTCAGAGACATGACTGGTACATGTTACTCTCAGAGACATGACTGGTACACGTTACTCTCAGAGACATGACTGGTACATGTTACTCTCAGAGACATGACTGGTACATGTTACTCTCAGAGATATGACTGGTACACGTTACTCTCAGAGACATGACTGGTACATGTTACTCTCAGAGACATGACTGGTACATGTTACTCTCAGAGATATGACTGGTACATGTTACTCTCAGAGACATGACTGGTACATGTTACTCTCAGAGACATGACTGGTACATGTTACTCTCAGAGATATGACTGGTACATGTTACTCTCAGAGACATGACTGGTACATGTTACTCTCAGAGACATGACTGGTACATGTTACTCTCAGAGATATGACTGGTACATGTTACTCTCAGAGACATGACTGGTACATGTTACTCTCAGAGACATGACTGGTACATGTTACTCTCAGAGATATGACTGGTACATGTTACTCTCAGAGACATGACTGGTACATGTTACTCTCAGAGACATGACTGGTACATGTTACTCTCAGAGATATGACTGGTACATGTTACTCTCAGATACATGACTGGTACATGTTACTCTCAGAGACATGACTGGTACATGTTACTCTCAGAGACATGACTGGTACATGTTACTCTCAGAGACATGACTGGTACATGTTACTCTCAGAGACATGACTGGTACATGTTACTCTCAGAGATATGACTGGTACATGTTACTCTCAGAGATATGACTGGTACATGTTACTCTCAGATACATGACTGGTACATGTTACTCTCAGAGATATGACTGGTACATGTTACTCTCAGAGACATGACTGGTACATGTTACTCTCAGAGACATGACTGGTACATGTTACTCTCAGAGATATGACTGGTACATGTTACTCTCAGAGACATGACTGGTACATGTTACTCTCAGAGACATGACTGGTACATGTTACTCTCAGAGACATGACTGGTACATGTTACTCTCAGAGACGTGACTGGTACATGTTACTCTCAGAGACATGACTGGTACATGTTGCTCTTAGAGACATGACTGGTACATGTTACTCTCAGGGACATGACTGGTACATGTTACTCTTAGAGACGTGACTGGTACATGTTACTCTCAGAGACATGACTAGTACATGTTACTCTCAGAGATATGACTGGTACATGTTACTCTCAGAGACATGACTGGTACATGTTACTCTCAGAGACATGACTGGTACATGTTACTCTCAGAAACATGACTGGTACATGTTACTCTCAGGCTATTAGTATTATTAATGTTTATGTTTAATTGTCTCCCTCTTCCTCCTCTTCCTTCAGCTGGGGGCGCAGGAGGACTACAGGGTCCTACAGAAGGATTCGTGGATGTTGGCACAGAGCTGGAAGGAGGTGAAGCACCACCTTCAGGATCCCTCCCTCAGACACCAGCTGAAGATTATGCTGGTCCTGGGTCCCGCAGCGCTCTCCTCTCCCTACCTGGCTGCGGTAAGGGACGAGAGGGATGAGGGAGATTGAGGGGTCAGGGCTGAGGAAGATTGAGGGGTCAGGGCTGAGGAAGATTGAGGGGTCAGGGCTGAGGGGTAAGGAATTGAAGGTCAGGGCTTGAGGGTGAGGGAGCTGAGAGTCAGGGCTTAAGAATGAGGGAGCTGAGAGTCAGGGCTTAAGAGTTAGGGAGTTGAGAGTCAGGGCATAAGAGTGAGGGAGCCGAGAGGAACTGGAAGAGTCACAACCACATCAGAAAGATTCTCCTCTTAGTAAATGAATGCTCGAGCCTTCAGTCCTCCCTGCGCAGACTGACCCGTACGGGCTTAGCGCCTCTCAACAATAATATTATTATGCGAGAGCTATTATTTAATCAGTAAGCTTGACATGGAAGAAATATTTAAAACCCCATTTACAACACACACACACACACACACACACACACACACACACACACAGCCAGGATCTGCGACTCGACCCTTGCAACACTAATTGGTTAAGTACATGTACATCAAAATGGTATACAATACCGACAGGTTGGTAGGTAAGACACATAGGCAACAGTTAGGCAACTTTATTCCGAAACGTTTCGCCTACACAGTAGGCTTCTTCAGTCGAATACAGAAAGTAGGCATGAACAGTAGAGATGTGAAGACGATGTAATCAGTCCATCACCCTTGAAGTCGTAGAATTTTGAGGTTGTCAGTCCCTCAGCCTGGAGAAGTTCAGTTCCATAGTCAGGAACTGTCTGATAGTTCCTGACTATGGAACTATCTATCAGGAACTATCTATCAGATAGTTCTAGGCTGAGGGACTGACAACCTCAAAATTCTACGACTTCAAGGGTGATGGACTGATCACATCGTCTTCACATCTCTACTGTTCCTGCCTACTTTCTGTATTCGACTGAAAAAGCCTACTATGTAGGCGAAACGTTTCGGAATAAAGTTACCTAACTGTTGCCTATGTGTCTTACCTGGTTAAGTACACTTGTCTGATTACTGCAGTACATTGTAAACAGGTGTAAGATCATGCAAATGACTGATACATAATATTTGCCGGGAGAGGGGAAGACCAGCCTTTGCGAATCACATTAGTTCACTCAACGTATCACCAGAGGCGCATATACCGTCAGCAGTGAGTGGAACATATAAAATCTTGCAACTGTTTTCAAGCATCGTTGTTTGCAACGTGCGTCAGGAGAGAAGTAGACTTTCCAGCACTGCATGAAGCGCATGCTTGAACAGTGTGTTCGGAAACCGCAGGAGGTGCTGAGGGTTATAAGTGAGAATGTTGATCTGTGAGGAGAAACTCAAGGAACTGAACCTTTGAAGAGTGAAAAACCAGGGAAGACATGATAATGACGTACAATATACCCTGTTTACTGTAGACATGTCAGACGGACACATACATGAATAATAATAATAATAATAATAATAATAATAATAATAATAATAATAATAATAATAATAATAATAATAATCTTTATTCCTACCAGTACATAATAATACAGCTGATACAGACCTAGCTGACATTAATAACATACTATATAGAAAGTCCCTGGTTATTCAGATCATTTTTAGGAACTTAGGCTAATCTTGTCCCCCAGGATGCCACCAATAACTGTCGTCTAATACCCAGGTTCCTACTTATGGCTAGGTAAACAAAGGTAACAGGTGTTAGGTAACATGCTTAACGTTTCACCCGTGCCGGGGATCGATTCCTGGACCCTCGGTGGGTGAACTAAGGACGCTACCAACCAAGCCAGAAGCACCACTACCTATAAGAACAAAGACCAGTAAGAAGGAACCCTTCCACCTCAAGACAAAGTGAATTTTTAGTGTTCAGAAGAACTGACGTTTGTTTACACTTGTGTTCCAGTATCTAAGAACTGTGGAGGGGATGAAGGAGGTGTACAGGAGCGCCTCTGTCTGTGACTACTACACCCCCGACCTCTGTGGCCTCACCCCCCAGCAAGGTAAGGAGCAGGGGTAGTAGGTGCTACCCCAGCAAGGTAGGGAACAGGGGTAATAGATGCTACCTCTGCTGTTACCTCTTCCCCCAGCAACGTAAGGAGTTGGGGTAGTAGGTGCTACCCCAGCAAAGTAGGGAGCAGGGGTAGTAGGTGCTAACCCTTTGGCCTCCCCCCCACAGCAAGGTAGGGAGCAGAGGGCAGTAGGTGCTACCCCTGCTGTGGCCTCACCCCTCCAGCAAGGTTGGAAGCAATGTGCACTAGGTGTTACCCCTGCTGTGGCCTCACCCCGCAACAAGATATGGAGCAGAGGTTGTGGCCTCACCCTCCCCAGCAGGTAGGAAGCAGGGGTAGTAGATGCTATCCCTGTTAGGACCTCACCCCTCAGGAAAGTAGGGAGCAGGGGTAGTAGGTGCTACCCCTGCTGTGGCCTCACCCCCCCCCCAACTCAGACTAACACATTTCAGCACCTTGTATGAGCAACATCCTGCTTGATGGAGTATGGCAGGGAAACGTAGCTAGCTTTTGCTCCCACTGTCACATAGAATAGTGTAGCAGCACACTGCTGGTGATTCTAATTTTGCTAAATAAACAAAAATAGTTACGGAATAGGGAACACCTATATATTTTTATATGGGGCCTCCACTAGCGAGGTTTCCCACTTCCATTCCACTAGCTATGGCCTCCACTCCCAACTAAGCACCTCCAGGTCACACTCTGGGTGGCACTCACAAGTTACTACCCAGGGTAGTACCCTCAGGGTGGCACTAACATGGCACTACCTCCGGGTCACAGGAGTGCAGGAGATCTTCAAGAAGAGCACTGACGCAGCTGAGTTGGCATATATCTGGAGGTCGTGGAGAGACCAGACTCGTGGTATACGCAAATCGTACCGTCGCTACATGGACCTGGCCAACCTTGCGGCCCATACCAACAGTGAGTGTTAATCAGTTACCACTTTGTCCTAGGCACATGTCGATTAGACATATGCGCGCGATGTGTGTGTGTGTGTGTGTTCAGGTGTGTGTTTTACATGTGTTTGGGCCTTTTTACAGTTGTGTATGTGTGTGTGTATTCTACAACAGGTGATATGTCTATTTGCAAATGTGTGTGAGCTCGTGTTTTACAGGTGTGTGTATTTATATGGATGTGTTTTTACTGGTGTCTATGCGTTTATTTTGCAGGTGTATGTGTCTGTTTAAAGATGTCTGTGGGCTCATATTTTACAGATGTGTGTACAGATGTGTGCACCGATGGTGTGTATGTGTGTACAAGTGTGTGCACAGGTGGTGGGTGTGCACATGTGTATGTTATTCAAGGAATGCATATAATTCCTTACCTTAGCTGCAGCAACATACAAAGACGCTCTTCGTAGCGACCTTAGTAACCCACGGCAATCCTGGCCGGTCACCTTATCAGATCTGGTCAACAAGGTGGAGTTGGAACTAGGTGAGTACGGTGGCGGAGGCTTCAGGCAAGACCTGCAGGAGGCGTGGCAGCAGCTGAGGCCACTCTACCTCCAGCTTCACGCCTACACCAGGAGGAAACTCCGTCAGGTAACCACTTCCTTAACTCTTGAAGGGAAGAGAAGGGGTACTTTGATGATAGTCTGCTTGCAGTCCTTTCTTAAGGAACAGTCTTTCTCACCTGTCACCTTGGTGGTCGTGGACAGGTGTACGGGCCCCAGGTGGTGACGGAGCGAGGCCCCTTACCTGCCCACCTTCTGGGAGACCTGTGGGCCCAGCAGTGGAAGGTTTGGGACCTCATCATACCTTTCCCTGGCAAGACCAACCCCAACGTCACCCTCGAGATGAAGAGACAGGTGTGTATTACTAAGTAATAGGCAGATACAAGTGTGTGTGTGTGTGTGTGTGTGTGTGTGTGTGTGTGTGTGTGTGTGTGTGTGTGTGTGTGTGTGTGTGTGTGTGTGTATGTGTGTGTGTGTGTGTGTGTGTGTGTGTGTGTGTGTGTGTGTGTGTGTGTGTGTGTGTGTGTGTGTGTGTGTGTATGTGTGTGTCTGTGTGTGTGTGTGTGTGTGTGTGTGTGTGTGTGTGTGTGTGTGTGTGTGTGTGTGTGTGTATGTGTGTGTACTTGCCAATTTGTACTCTTCTATTTGCGATTGCAGGGATTCGGGTCTCGGCTTTTTGGTCATATCATATATCATGTATAGTGTATTGACTGGCTCTTTGTCGAAGTTCCTGAAAAAGCTAATGTTATATTTGTCAGATGTGCGTATGCTGCAGAAGTTAATCAGTTTATCTGCGACTCAGCTGATATGTTCGGTACTATGCTCACCCCGAGATCCTTTTTCTTTGAGCGAGGTTTGCATCCTTCGTCCCTAGAGATTGTACTGCACTCCATTTCTCGTCCTCTTTACCTCCCCAATTTTCAAAACCTGGTATTTGCTGGGGCTGAGTGTCAATAGCCACTTGCCAGGCCAGTCCTGTTGTGTGTCCAGGTTCGTTGCAAACTTTCAGTGTCTTTTCCAGTTTTTATTTTCCTTAGTTGCACATCACCTACAGACAGGGATTCATCAGACTATGCCTTCTGGCACGTCGTTTATGTACACCAGATATAATGCTGGTCCCAATACTGATCCTTGTGGAACCCCACTTGTCACACTTGCCTAAGCAATCGTGCTTTGTTTCCTTAACTTTATGTATTGCTTGATGTACTGTAGTGCATTCCTTGCTCCTATAGCTTGTGTCCCAGTTTCTTGTGCGGTACTGTCAAAAGCTCTTACAGTCCAAGAATATGCAACTCACCCATCCCCCCCCTCTCTCTCTCTCTCTCTCTCTCTCTCTCTCTCTCTCTCTCTCTCCTGTCTCACTACTGTTACCTTGTCATAAAACTCAAGTAGGTTTGTGCGACAGGATTTATCATCTTTAAAACGGTGCTGGTTGTTGTTATGAATTCACTCCTTCCCAGGTACTCCACTACTCTTTTCTAATTATCCTCTCAATAACTTTGCACATTATCCATGTCAATAACACCGACCTGTAGTTTAATGCTGCCTATCTCTCCCCTTTTTTAAATGCTGCAACTACGTTTTCTGCTTTCCACATCTCTTGCAGTTGCCCTATATCAATCGACTTGTTGAAGATTTTAACTAGCGGTACACACTGCATTCCTGCTCCCCCTCTCTGGGGAAGATAATGTTTGGTCCCATTGCCTTCGAGGTATCTAGATCACTCAGTAGTTTCTTCACCTTTTCTCCCGTTGTGCATTTTGTCCAGTACTCGTTGATGTATTCACTCTCTCTCTCTTTCACTTTCTGGTAATGTCACCTATTTTCTTTGTGAGCACCTTCTTAAATCTTTTTTTTTCGACTCCTTGCAGACTTCCTGGTCAATTCTTCTGGTTCTCTTCCTTCCTTTATCAGTCTTATTACCTGGCCATTTATTGTTGTCTTCCCTTTATGTGGCTGTATGGCAACTTTAATTCAGATTTGCGGTACACACACACACACACACACACACACACACACACACTCACACACACACACACACACACACACACACACACACACACACACACACACACACACACACACACACAAGGAATCATCAGTGATTATACACCAGGGAGATAGTGGGTAGGTAGAGTGGCCATGAACAGGGCGAGGAGGAGGCCTCTCGATGTTATGACATTCTCACTGCGTCTCTCAGCCCTTCTTACCCTTACGTGTTCATTTCTGGCTCTTCTACTTGCTTTCCTGTTTTCTCCTGTTCTTTGTCTGTTGTGCCCCGTGGATCGATTAGTAACGTACTCTCCTATTCTTTGATTTCTTTATTTTTTTGCCATGCTCTTGCACTTGTATCTTTTACCTCTCTGTACCTCTAGTCAACCATGAGCTCTATTCTTACATAGGTCTCTTCTGCTCCTGGGTATGAATTCCTCCTCTGCTTCTAATTACTTGTCGGCTACATACTCCATCATTCCATTCGTATGAGTATGTGTGAGTGTGTGTACTCATATGTACTCACCTATATGTGGTTGCAGATATCAAGTCACAGCTCCTGGCCCCGCCTCTTCGCTGGTCGCTACTAGATATATGAGTATGTATGCATGTGTGAGTATGTGATATATAGCATTTGTCTGACACCATCGCAATCCTTCTCTGGCCCTCTCTTCCCTGAGGGTGGTGGCTCCTGCAGTGGTACACTCCGAGGAGGATCTTCCAGCTGGCTGAGGACTTCTTCACGTCTTTGGGTCTGCCACGTCTTCCAGCATCCTTCTGGCGAGACTCTCTCCTACAGAAGCCCCGTTACAGGGACGTCCTCTGCCACGCCTCAGCCTGGGATTTCTGCAACGGCAAAGACTTCAGGTAAGGACACACACACACACACACACACACACACACACACACACACACACACCACATTCTTCGTAGTTGTAATGAACTAATATGAGCAGTTTACATTAGATGCCGATAATACGAAGTCTGAAAGATGACGCATATTAACACCAAGATATGAGACAGGATGAGTCAGTGCACGGAGGTGCGACAGGAGGACCTGTCTTCCACCCACCACGAGATGGCCCACGTCCAGTACTTCCTTCACTACCGTCATCTTCCTTACACCCTCCGCCAGGGTGCCAACCCAAGTAAGTCTTGTTACTCCTTATGTGTATGTGTGTGTGTCTGTGTGTGTGAGAGAGAGAGAGAGAGAGAGAGAGAGAGTGACTTTCATCATTTGCTTTATCTCTGTGAGTCAGACAGCTCCTCATCACTGCTGTCTTCGGTTCTCTTATTTCAACACTGAATGACTTACAAGTTTAGCGCTTTCCATAAATTCAGTATAATAACATTGTAAGCTCCTATTGACAAAATTTAATGTAAAACATTAACAAAGTGAGAACACGCACGAGAACACCCAGAAAAACACACACGAGAACGTTCTTCTACCTCGCGTATCAATCTGCTGTGTTGGACGCGCTTGTTCCAGCAGCGTTCGTCCCATCAGAGTGACAGCTGGAACGCTGCCTCAATATCGACAAGAGTTTCTCTATATAGTGCGATATTTTTCTCTCTCTGAATTTGACTGAAAAAAAAGTTCACTCATGAATATACTTCGTGTGAAAAATGTCTGCACTGAACCCTCTGATTAATTCTGAGTGCACTTTTCTCAATTGCATTTATGTAGCTCGATGGCTAGCGCACTCGGCTCATACACTCTGGTCCGAGGGTCGATCCCCGGTACGGCTGGAATAAAAAACATTAGGACGTGTTTCCATAAGACATCTGCTGTTCAGTGTTCATCAGTAAAATAGGTATCTGGGTGTTAGTTTACTGGTGTGAGTCGCATCCTGGGACAAAACTGACCTAATTTGCCCTAAATATTTTGCATAACAAGCGGCTTTGTATATAGTAGTATGTCACTGATGTCAGCTAGACCTGTATACCTTGTACATGTACTTATGGAAATAAAGATTATTATTATTATTATTATTATTATTATTATTATTATTATTATTATTATTATTATTATTATTTTATGGGGTCCACCTATGGTGTAAATTATGGGATCCACAGCCTCGGAGAAGTGGATAAAAAGGCTTCAAGGAAGAATATTTGGATTTCTTCCTGAAGCCATTTAAATATTCCACTTATTAAAAATTAAAAATTATTATTAAAAATTTATTCAGTGTGAAGGAGTCGTAATCGAGGGCCTAATGTAACTTTATTAACAGCAACGTTTTTCCCACACAATGGCTTTATAGAACTAGTTTAAGGGCGAAACGTTGTGGTTATTGAAGGCATCCAGTTCATATCAGTGTTATTCCACCACACAGAACCAAACTGACGACACTAGTTCCACATCTTAGTATCATTGTTGAGGAAACGTTTCTCCCGCCAGCTTTATCAGTCCCATGAGAGAATAAACAGTGGAAGATGTGAAGAGGACATTCGCGGTGACTAGTCCCTCACCTTGATAAATCAAGGCTGAGGGACTGGTCGGCTCACATTACGGCACTACTGCGCTCTGCAGAGGCGAAACGTCTCCACAGTAAAGATACCCAAGTGTTGCACATGCGTCTTGTAAGCCACTAACAGAATAAGAGAGAGAGAAACGTCTTCACCTGTGACATTCGTGTAGGTTTCCAGGAAGCCCTGGGTCACGTCGTACAGATGAGTGCCTCCACGCCTCAACACCTGCAGAAACTGGGACTCCTGCGAGGGCTGAAGGAGGACCGAGAGGTGGACATCAACTTCCTCCTGCAGGAAGCCACCGATAAACTGACTTTCATGGCTTACGCTCACGTGATGGACTCCTGGCGCTGGGATGTCTTTGACGGGACCATCCATGACAAGGACTGGAACTGTGCTTGGTGGGACCTCAGGTGAACTCAACATTATTATTGTTATTAACATTATTATTATAATTATTATTATTTTCCTCATCTTCTTATTATTATTAATCATTAATTATTATTATTTTATAATTAACATATTATTATTATCATCAATTATTATTATTATTAATTATTATCATTATTATTGTTATTATAATTATTATTAATTATAATTATTATTAATTATTATTATTATTATTATTACTATTACTATTATTATTATTAATTATTATTATTATTATTATTATTATTATTATTATTATTATTATTATTATTATTATTATTATTATTATTATTAATTATCAGTCTCTCCTCACGGTTCATACCCTTCAGATGTGGGACTAGTCTTGTTACTAACCTCTGCACTCTCTCCAGTATCTTGACATGCTTTGTAAGGTGTGGGCTCCAGTCCCTCCACGATGGTGCTGTGTACCCCGGCATGGCCATGATGTATACCTGTTTCTTAATGGCACTGCACTCTACTTCTTGATGTCACTGAACTCTGGTGGTGTTCCACACAGGTTCACCGTGCAGGGGGTCAAGCCTCCAGAGCTGCGCACTGAAGAAGACTTTGACCCAGCAGCCAAGTACCATGTGGTCGCAGACCTATCCTACACCAGGTAGATCTGAAAACCATTCCCTTTCCACGCACACAAAAACGACACACACACACACACAAAAACGACACACACACACACACACACACACACACACACACACACACACACACACACACACACACACACACACACACACACACACACACACAGGGAGAGAGAGAAAGAGAGGCATAAACTAGCAGAAACAATATATTATGCAATACTCCAGCAGGGCACCACATACTGAGGAAAACACTGAGAGAGAGAGATGAGGTAATATTCAGATATTGTGTCTCATGAAGAGGTAAACTCATTTAGGTTATTCGGCTCAAGGAGCGTTGAAGGCTTGATCCTCCTTCCATTAATCACCTTCCGGTCTCCGTCTCATCAGGCTCTCCTAACACGGAACTTTTCAATTAGACAAGAAATAGAATACGAGTCTCCACTTGGAGATAGTGATCATGCAGTCCCCACCTGGGGCTAGTAATCATGCAGTCTCCACTTGGAGCGAGCGCTAGTGGTTGATAGTATTGGAACACCCTAAGTTGATAGTAAGTAAGTAAGTTTATTCAGGTATACACAAATACAGTTACATAGATTATCATACATAGCAGCATATGTGTAAAGTACCTAGGATAACCCATAAAAGTCAGACAACGTGACTTATTTCCATTGGGGTCCTTTATTCCATTGGAACACCCTACCTAGTAGTTGACAGTATTAGAATACTCTAGCTAGTAGTTGATAGTATTGGAACACCCTACCTAGTAGTTGATGGTATTGGAACACCCAAGCTAGTAGTTGATGGTATTGGAACACCCAAGCTAGTAGCTGATGGTACTGGAACACCCTGCCTAGTAGCTGGTAGTATTGGAACACCCGAGCTAGTGTTCGAAATAATATCCCAGTATAAACGCGTGTTATTATTGAGTAAAATATTTTGTGCTTTCGTTGCATAAATTATCGTGGTGTTGATCAGAGGTGTGTTGTCTATTGCAGATATTTTGTGAGCCTTGTGTTGCAGTTCCAGTTTTACAAGGCTCTGTGTGTGAGGGCCAGTCAGTATGACCCTCTCCAGCCCTCCACACCTCTCCATAAATGTGATTTCTACCAGTCGAGGGGCGCTGGTGATGCTCTGAGGTACGTGGGAGTCTGTGAGAGTACGTGGGCTTTTGTGAGAGTACGTGGGCATCTGTGAGAGTACGTGGGCATTAGTATGAGTAGGTTGATAGTCACAAAAAAAAAAGTTTTAAACTCGCATGGATTTACGTTGTATATCCTCTCTTTTTCATGCATAGTATAATAACCATTAATTTTCCAATTATCATTATTATTGTTTATTATTATTATTATTATTATGCACAAAGAGAGCAGTGGTTGTTATTGAAGGTGATTCTCGACAGGACCATGATGAAGCTGGGACGGTCGAAGCCATGGAGCGAGGCTCTTCAAGCACTGACGGGGAACAGCAAGCTGGACGCCTCGGCCATGAGGGACTACTTCAGACCCCTGGAGGAGTGGCTGAAGGAGGACAATCAACGACACGGCGAGTTCGTTGGGTGGAGAGCAGGTGAGTTCCACGAAGTAGCAGCCAGAGGGCTGCTACTTCCCTGAGTATCTACCTTGTAAATCAGGTGAGTTTAACGAAATAGCAGTCAAAGTGATTTACTAAAACCGCAATAACGCGATCACAAACAAATCACATAGCACATGTTTTTAACCTGGATTTTTGCATATGTGAAGTATTTTGGATTTATCTCAGTTTCACTTATTTCTTTTAAAAATCCCTCTGTACTCTCCTGTATGTGATTACGGGGGTCGATTCACAGCTCCTGGCTCTCTCTGCGTGATGAGGCAATTTGAGCTCAAGGTTTCCTAGTTCTCCAGCCAGTGTTACTTTTCATTACTCAGAGAGCCCGCTGATTTGAGGAGCTCTGTTAGTCGTTACCTTGGCCTATGGAGAGCACGACTCTTTCCAACCTGCATTTTCTCCTTCGTAACGATGTGTCTGGAGCGTACTTCTACTGTCACTGAGCTCATCCTCTCCGTATGCTGGTTTAGGTCGTGTTGTATCATACTGGCTGGCGAAACGTCTCCACAGTAAAGCTACCCAAGTGAATATGAAAATGGTATACAATACCGACAGACTGATAAGTAGGACACATGTGCAACAGCTAGGTACCTTTATTTCGAAACGTTTCGCCTATACAGTAGGCTTCTTCAGTCGAGTACATGTGCTACCCAAGTGTTACACATGTCTGAACCATCTTTTGAGGTTAATCTTGCATAATAATGTCTGATATGTATGTACATCACAAGAGTCCAAATTAACCTCATCCTTGAAGCAGTCACAAGGCATCTAGATCAATTTTGATCATATTTTTGCCCGTGATTCTAATTTTTAAAGTTCCGCAATTTCCCTTCGTCCCCCCCCTCGCTATTCTTGTTTTAAATTATGGTTAGCCAAGTTTACTTTGGGTTTTTTTTCAGATGACCAGTATTGTTTGTATAAGAAACCAGCAGAGACCCCTCTTCCTGTAACACCACCTCCCTCATACGGCAACTCCCGCACCAGTGATCGACAGCAACAGCAGCAGTGATCCACAACAGCAGCACCAGTGATCCACAGCAGCAGTGATCCACAAAAACAGTACCAGTGATCCACAACAACAGCACCAGTGATTCTCAACAACAACACCAGTGATCCACAACAACAGTAACAGTGATCCATAACAACAGCACCAGTGATAAACAACAACAGTAACAGTGATCCACAACAACAGCACCAGTCATTCACAACACCAGTGATCCATAACGACAGCAGCAGTGATCCACAACAACAATAGCAGTGATCCACAACAGCAGCAGTGATCCACAACAACAGCGGCAGTGATCCACAACAGCAGCAGTGATCCACAACAGCAGCAGTGATCCACAACAGCAGCAGTGATCCACAACAACAACACCAGTGATCCACAACAACAGTAGCAGTGATCCATAATAATAGCAGCAGTGATCCACAACAAGAGCACCAGTGATCCACAACAGCAGCAGTGATCCACAACAAGAGCACCAGTGATCCACAACAGCAGCAGTGATCCACAACAACACCACTGATCCACAACAGCAGCAGTGATCCACAACAACAACAGTGATCCAGACAGTGGCGGATTTGCCAATAGAAAGATTAAGTGGCCACTTAGAGACCCTGACTACTGATGAGTCAGTGGCGGACCTACATTTTTGGGGCCTTGAAGCTTGAACTGTTATGGGGGCCCCTTCGCAAACCCTCCTCATGCAGTAGACCCAAAATTCTTAGTAATGTTGCTTCTGTGGTCCCTCCGGGATTAGGGGCCCTGAGGCTTAAGCTTCATAAGTTTCATAGTACATCCGCCTCTATGAGGGTACCTGACTACTGAGGGACTCCTGACTACTTAGGGACCCCTTACTACTGAGGAGCTCTGACTACTGAGGGGCCCTGACTACAGAGGGGCCCCTGACTACTGAGGGGTCCTGTCTACTAAGGGGTCAAGACTACAGAGGGGGTACTGACTACTGAGGGGCCCTGACTACAGAAGGCCCCTGACTACTGAGGGCCGTCCTGAGTACCGAGGGGCCCTACTACAGAGGGCCCCTGACTACTAAAGGGCCCCTGACTACTGAAGGGCCCCTGACTACTAAGGGGGGCCCCAAATCGTTAACTATCACTTTCTTAACCTTCCTGAGTTACTCCCGTCTGTAACATTTTCTAGCAATTTGTGGCACTGTGGTCTACAAATATTGATGCGCATATCATTAAAAGCTATTTTGATTCTGGAATCAAAAATATTTTTAACTTGCTCTCATATTTTGTTGAATATTTTAGGAAAAAATATTCATTTATATGACAACATGCTGGCAGCAACAGACATAAAATCAATTGTATTTCAGGCTTATAATGTTATTTTTTTTTTATTTTCATTAGGGCCAGAGCTGGCAGCAGTGAGGAGGGGGGCCCCCTTGCTTCCTAACGGGGGCCCTCCTTTCGTAAGAGGGTCCCCCTCCCCTAAGGAGACCACAATAGAATTAATTGTAATATTTGGCATTAATGGTTTATCCTAGGTAAATTTGTATATAATTTACGACCATATGGTGCTTTTTGTTGGGTGGTATGGTTGGTTGATGGTTTCTTGGGGTCACCGCCCCCCATACCCGTGGCCCGGTCCATTATGGACATTTAAAACATTGGTCTGCAACATATTTTTATCCTCTTCATTGCTCACCAATGACTAATTTCTCCCAATAACTGTGCTACACCGGCGAGGAGTGGATTAATAAAGGTAAGGAGTGGGGGGTGGCACTAACACCAGTCATAACAACAGTCAGTGATCAACCCTCATCACGCACTTATCCACCTCAAACTGCCAATTTTTTTGTTGTAGTTGTACACAAACTTCTTACTCAAGCTTAGGTGAGTACAGAATAACACTTAAGTGCATATATTAATGTGTGTCGAGTCAAAACTTGTGTACATTAGCTGTGTGGTGATTGTGTGTGTGTGTGTCAGCCTCCAGGGAGGCTCCTTGATCTCACAAACTGGACCAGTCCTCGTCTTCCTTGGATCAGACTTAATTGCCTCCCATTTCTACCCAGGCTGTGTGTGACCCACTGCGAATTTAACGCTTCCTTATAAATACAAGCAATGGGGTAAAAAATAACTTCGCGTGACCTAATTTTGTGTTTTCCTGGTGGGTAATTTACACACACTTCATTATGTATAATTAAGTTTATTCAACTACAGGTATACATAAATACAGTTATATAAATTATCATACATAGCAGCATATGTGTAGATTACCTAGGATAACTCAAAAAAAGTCGAAGTGACTATTTACAATAAGGTCCATGTGATAATTCTAGTTACCTAAATTTGTATAGCTACTTATGAGTACCTGTACCTAAATAAACTTAAACATTGCCTACACATGTCAAAGCCAGTCCTAGCATGAGACAGTTTAGGAAGAGAGCTAAAAGGTAGCTAATTTCTTGTGTAGTTAACATTGATGTACTTATTATTGTAAGCTGATTATTTTTAATGTTAATGTAAGTAACTCGCTCTACTTTATTCCTGTCCTGTCGTATCTTATTTTACTATAACTGGTTTTCACACACTTGAGTTATTTAGCTGTTTTAACTTTTTATTTTATAATCATGATTGATTTCTACTGCAACATACAGTTAAGCTTTAAATAATAACGATAATTGTACTTATGTGTACCTGTACCTAAGTAAACTTATTTACTTAACTTTTAGTCCAAGGAATTTTAATTTGACTCGCCTTCCTTGTATCAGACTTGATTGCTTCCCATTCCACCAGGCACTATGTGACCCTTACATATTTAGTGATTCCTGTGTATGTAATAATAATAATTAGTGTGGTGGTGTTTGAGTGGTGTGTGCCTGGGAGTAGGAGACTTGTCTGGGAGGGGTGCCACTCCCCCAAAGGGAACCACACAGGGTGCCACTCCCTCCCAAAGGGCACCACACAGGGTGCCACTTCCCCCATAGGGCACCACACAGGATGCCACTTCCCCAAAGGTTACTACTTTTCACAGGGGTGTCACTTATCTCACAGGGCCACTCCTACATTGTGCCACTCCTCCCACAGAGTGCCACTCCTCCCATAGTGCTGCTCCCACAGTGCCACTCCTCCCACAGAGTGCCACTCCCACTGGGGTGCTAGCTTTAATAAACCCAACATCTCTGACAGCATAAATGGTAGGGATTTTTCTCTTTTTCATCTAAATTTGGTGGCACAGCCAATGACAAGAAAATGCATATGGATTGCATAATGTTAAAAATTCTGCACTTTGAACATTTTTACTTGCATTTTGATTATGATTCATATAGTATGAGCATGAATTACCTATTCAAATTCAAAATTTTATTTCTTTTTATGCTGTGCAAAGATAATATAGTTTACATGTAATATAGCATTGTTAGGCATAAAAGGAAACCATTAGTATGTAATGCGTTTTGGGCAAACTAATAATAATGCTTTAAGACTACTTAAGAATTAGACATAGGCTATTTAGTAGGATTTTTTCTTTAGTTAACTACAGTTATATGCACAGTAAGAAAGGTAGCTAAATGAACAATGGTATAATTTTTTAAAATATGACTTATTATTATGACAGTAGAAGGTTGCTAATGGATGTTTATATGATAATCAACTGGTTGTAGTAGTTTGTAAATAAAATAAGATTTGCCTCGCATACTGAGTGTCCATGATTCAACCCCTGTGGCATGGTTGGAACTGTTCACACACAAGTCACAGGCTCCACATGATCATAATGTCAACAACCCCCCTTTCCTTATGAGTATTAGTCAACTTGTGGATCACATCCTGGGGGACATGATTAAAGGACCCCAGTGGAAATTAGTCCTCGATGACATATTGACTTTCTTGGGTTGTTCTGGGTGGCTAAGACTACAAGTTAAAAATCCAACCAAATCTTATCTTAAGACCTAATCCTCACACTCCCTTCCACACGTATACTCGACCCCTGAGCTCCATGCTTCCCAGGGCACAGGTTCCACCATGATCATAATGTTAACAATCCCCCTCCCCCTATGCTGATTCCCATGTGTCCTGTTGCAGAATACCACCCAAAAGACCAATAATCATAAAGGAATTTATTCCTACTCAATGTCCTGTAAAACTTTGTTGCCAATATTTGACACCCATTAGCCAAATCAAATACAGCAATCCTAAGCACCCACTTCGTATTAACATGTTGAATCAAATCAATTTAAGACTCTTCTCAAAAGCCACTTAATCACCCTAGACTAAACGCTAAATACTCAGTACACACATACTTATGTGCTTCCACATCATAACTTCAACAATCACTTTGAACCTTTTATCCATTGTTGACAGGAATATAAATGAATCATTGTTTTCACAAAAAAGCATTTTAGAATATATGAATGTATCTTTTGTCTTATACAAATTTGATTCAGTTATAATTAATAATCTACTGTACAACTATGAAATAATTACTAGCCTACTGTACAACTATGATATAATCCTTAGTATTAAGTAGTCTGTAAGCCAATAATGTTAAGTTGGCTCATAATGCCTAGGCATAATAGAGGCTCTCTTTGCATTGCAACCCACTATTGTAAATACAAAATCTCAGTGTACTGTTTGCAAAGACATAAAATATGCTAATGTTTGCTTGTGCCCCAGTTACCCTTCAAAGTCCAAATTCCAGGCCCTAAACACTAGCTCTCTCCTGCTTCCTCTCACCAGTATTTATGCACATGCCAGCCTCTTAGACAATTCGTCCATTTGCTCCTGGCTTGATTGATAGTGCTCTCAGAAAAACTGAAGGTCTGGGGGATTGATCCCTGTTCACCTAGCAGTAAGTAGGTACAGTGGTACCTCAGTATACTTCCTTAATTCGTTTCAGGACCTTGGACTTATACCAAACAGGATGTATACCAAATGAATTTTCCCCTATGAAATACAGTGGTACCTCAAGTTTTGAACAGCTCCCATCGAACAATTATGTAAGTGTATTTTGGGGGGTCTGAAACGGGCTAATCTAATTTACATTATTCTGTATGGGAACATATTCGTTCGGTATTGGCACTTGAACAGCCTTCTAGAACGAATTAAGTTCGTAACTAGAGGTATCACTGTATAGGGAAAACAATTAATCCGTTCCCATGAAAAAAATCCTATTGTTATTGGCAAATTATACATTGGTGGAGTTGTATAAAATAATTTAAACATTGCTTAATACTAAAATAGTATGTAATTTAAACACTGCTTAATACTAAAATACATACATAAATACAAAAGAATTAGATGAAATAAATATAAATTTAATCTCGCTTTACTTTGCTAATAGTACATAATAATAACACTCTTGGGCACATTAAATGTCTTATTTTACATCAATATAGACATTTTCATTAATCATCTATGATATTTTCTTCAAAATTATATAAGAAACACGTTACATAGCATATAAACCTGCTATGTTTATATACCGGGCGGAGGGAAAACATTACGTTTTCTCTGATCCAGCACCAAAGAAAACGTGTATGAATCTGCGTTTGGCCTAGTCACTCCACTTTTGTTTACAATTCTCGGCATGAATTATTCATTACTTCTCCCTTCGTTTATGATGGCATCTAAAGGTAGTTGTTAGAAACAATTAAATTCAGTGAACAAGGTATGTCGATGGTAATAATATGGCTCTGGGCTGCAGTGTAGCACATGGTGTCGTTACTCATTTTAACCCATACAAGTTCTAGCATGCGAGTTGTATTTCAAACAAAGGTCGTATATCAAGCAAAAGTTTTCACGTCCAATCAGGACGTATACCAATTTGAACTTATTCCAAAGCGGACGTATACTGAGATACCACTGTACCTGAGTGTTAGATGACTTTTGTGGGTCACATCTTGGGGGACAGGATTAACCTAAAGTGCCTGAAATACTCTGCATAATCAGTCTTTCTATTAGCAGTGGTGGGTACAGGCTATCTGAAAAGTTAGCTTTGCTAACCACTAATTTAAAAATTAGCTCTGCTAACGCTAAACTGCTAAATGTCCGAAAAAATTAGCGGAAGTTAACACTAAATGCTAACCGCTAACTTTTTCACATGAATTCTGATACGGTTTAGTTTTTTGTTCTTTTACTTTTAAACAACATGCCCATACTGTATGCAGATGACAGTGCTCTGTTAGTGTCAGGTAAAGACCCACAAGATATAGCTAATGTAATAACACTGGAACTGGAGTCCTGCAGCAAATGGTTAGAAGACAACAAACTATCGTTACACCTTGGAAAAACAGAAGCCATACTCTTTGGCACTAATCATAAACTGAGAAGGGTAAATAATTTTAAATGTCTGGTGTAATGGTGAACCCATCACTTCATTTTTCCTCAGTAAAATATCTGTAATCCCTGTTGACCCATGCATGTCAGGAGAATTGATAGGGAACAGTGTAGTAAAGAAAGCAAATGCCAGACTGAAGTTCCTCTACAGACAGTGTCTACCTACTGAGACACAGTATCTACCTACTGAGACACAGTGTCTACCTACTGAAGCACAATATCCACCTACTGAGGCACAGGGCCTACCTACTGAGGCACAGTGCCTACCTACTGAGGCACAGTGTCTACCTACTGGGCACAGTGTCTACCCACAGAAGCTCGCAGGACCCTGTTTCTAGCCCTTATACAATGTCATATGGACTTCTTTACGGTACTCTGCCTTGACAAAAGAACTGAAAGCTAGACTACAAATCACCCAGAACAAAATGGTAAGATTCATCCTGGACCTGGGACCAAGTGTACGTAAGCCTGGGTCCAAGAGAACATGTAGGCATGGGTCCAAGAGAACGTGTAGGCCTGGTCCAAGAGAACATGTAGGCCAGGATGAATTACAATAATTGGATATGCTGAATGTTGAAGATAGAGTAAAACAATTGAAGTTAATTCAAGATTATAAAATTTCTCACAAACAGTATCCAGAATATCTTGCTGCCAATTTTGTCAAGGCTGAGAACCAAAGCAGTCATAATACTAGGGGAAGAGAGCACAACTTCGTAGTACCTGCAGTCAGTGGCCAGGCTTCAAACACCTTTTATTGTATAGCAATAAAGGAATGGAACAGACTGCCTGCACATGTTAAAGGCAATGATAGCATGAGCCAGTTCAAGAAGAGAGCCAAAAGTTGCCTAATGAATGTAGCGACAGAAAGGGAGGAGAATTACATATATTTTTTATTTTTTTTAGCTAACACATGTAAATAACTCATTTTACCTTATTCGTAGTATATCTTCTTTATAGTATAATAATAAGATATCTCCTTTAGAGTATAATAATAAGGTATTAAAAGGGCCCCAACGAAAATAAATCACATTGGCTTGTTTGGGTTATCCTAGGTTCTCTACACATATGCTGCTATGAATGATAATCTATGTAACTGTATTTGTGTATACCTGAATAAACTTATGTACTAGAATATAAGAGAAGTACAAAATAAGGAAAAATAATATCAGAGATCACAGTAAAACAAATGCAGCAAACGGCAGAATAATGACAACTTGCATAATGAGAACTTTCAAAATAGGAGATATGTCTCCTAAGATGGTATTGTCTGATTGAGGGGAGGAGTACGGAGGACTATAACAATGCTGCTCAGATGCTGATGCTGCTGCATTGACAAGTCATGTTTACACATAGTCAGCCAATAGTGTACCTGGCTGACTGTTGGAGAAACGCCCACAACAGACAGGAACAAACACGTGCGCCATTGAAAAAGCATTGCTTTCTGACTACCAACACCGTATGAATTTTTTTTTAGTGGACTCAAAGTTAGCAGAAGCTAATTGGTCCACTAATGGTTTCCGAAGTTAGCGGAAATGCTAATCGGCTAAACAAACAGTTAGTTCCACTAATTAGTGGTTAGCGGAACTGTGCCCACCACTATCTGTTAGTATGTTAGTGATATCATACAGTTGTATACTTATAGAAATCGAGATTATATTATATCAAGTTTATATTATAAGTTTATATTGTAAGTCCTACTCTAAGATTATTTTCATATCTTAGTGACTATATTGTGTGTGCAATTAGTGTATATTTCAATTATATCATTGTTCAAGGCCCTTAACTATCTTTTGCTAACTAGTACCAACTACCTCATGTTATTTTTTTTTACTTTTTATAGTACAATATATTGCTCAACTTATTATATATGTATAACAAATCAGATCTTACTCCCAAATCAATATTATATCATAGTGACTATATGTCATTTTAACTTTGTTTACCATTACTTAATTTAGTCCCTTATATTTTTTCTCTTTTATTTTAGCTTTGTATAGCAACCTTAGTTCATATATTCACAATTGTTAAAATAATCAAGGTGCTATTCTCAGGTACTAAAGTGTAATAAGCTCATTATTTTGCCATTATATTCATTTATTTGATTACCACTTTTTTGTTCACAACAAATTATTTTAGTCCCTTTTATATTGCCTCATTTATTTTAGCTTTAAAGAACTACCTTAGCTCATATTACATTTGTTAAAATAATTCAGGTGCTATTTTATAGCTTTAGAATATTTACTTTGTCTTATACTTAATTCTAACTATAGATTCACTATAAATCTTATGATAATGAGCATTGATCCTGATACCAACCTCTTATCTAATGACTTAAAGGAATCAAACAGTAACTGTAATTACTACACAGCAGAACAATCAAAGGCACTTCTCAGAGCCAACAACAACATAACTGTCTTTAACTACAATATCAGATCTTTAAGCAAACATTACGATGACCTCATAGCATTACTAAATTCCCTGCATGCCAGTATGTCCATCATTACTCTCACCGAAACCTGGCTAAAGCCTGATACTACAGATGTCTATGCCATTCCTGGTTACACAGCCATACACAACTGTAGGCCAGATCAACAAGGGGGTAGCACAGCTATATACTACTCAGACCAACTAGAATGTATCACTAATACTTGCACAAGGGATGAAAATGGGGAATATATTGTGAGGGAAAAGTTCAATAGATAGGAGTAGCGATATAGTAACAATAGTTTCATTGCCGGTTACTTGTTAAGGTAGGGTAAGTCCAGCTCCCGCTATCCCCCCCCTTTTTTCCCCCTCCCCGAAAGTTATAGTTTGCTTGATGGCTACTTGTTAAGGTAAGGCAAGTCTAGCTCCCGCTATTCCCGCCTTTTTTCCCCCCCCCACCCCGAAAGTGATAGTTTGATTGCCGGCTGCTTGTTAAGGTAGGGTCAGTCTAGCTCCCGCTATCCCTTCCCCTCCTTCTTCCACCCCCCCCCCCCCGAAAGGTGACGTGTGGGGCTCCGGTCCAAACAGTAATCACTAGACTCACAGCTCCCAGCACTACTGTAAGTACATGCCTGCCTTGAAATCTAATGGATTTATTGGTTGAAAGCTTCATTTTTGACCAATAAAAACTTAGTCCTTTCAGTTTTTGCCAAAGGGTTAAATTTTTGAAAATAATCACCACATCTTTTATATTGTACTTATCAGGAAAAGTTTTTCCCTTAAGCAGGGTAACCGTCATTTTTCCGTTTGGGATGACAGGGGGGGTCCCCTGCCAATCAACGATAAATTAAAGGGAGATGGACAAAACGTTCGGGAGATGTCCCAAATTTTTGGGGTTTCCATTTACCTGTTTGTGTATGAAAGGGTAGCAGGAAATAACCCCCCCTATTCCCGGGGGAGAAAACCTCCCCTTTCCTGCATCGGGAAGGATTATTGAAAGTTTAGAAAACTGTGAAAAACCCGAGCCGGTGGGTTTAAACCAAAAACCTGCAAACCCCCCCCCCCTCCCCCCCCCCCCCCCCCCCCCATCATCAGCAATGGCTACGATTTCAAACAACACGCATGCCCAAAAACACCAGAAACCCCCCCATTTTATAACATTTATATTAGCTTTTAAATTCATTTTACCCATATATTTTTTTTCATTTTTCATTTTCTTTAAATTGGGGAAAAATACTTCATATTTAATGTTTTTTTTTTTAATATTTTCTAAATAAAAAGTTGTTTATTTTTGTCAGTTTTATTTTTTTTCTTTTACTTTAAATTTTTTCCTGAGGGGGACCCTTTAAAGTAATACTGACTGAATTTTGTTACAGGGCTGAGAAAGGGGCCTTCACAATTGGCACCTTCCCAAAGGGACCCAACTCTACGGGAATAAAGATTCAACTCCATCTCGAATCTACCATTGGAACTTCAACCCCGCAAACCACAGAGGGTTTACCACCAGCCATGATAATCTTTCTCTAGGAGGCCCTTACAGTAAAAGGTATTTGAAAGTTTTGGGTTTTATTGTTAAAATCCAATTTATTTTTAAGTCAAGCAAGGCAGGAATACTAGTTAATTTTTCCCATCTATTTTTGTGTGAGCTTGAAACACTTTGGAGGATTAGACTCGGGACCCGAGATTTTCCATTGACAATTTTTTTTCATTGGGGCTCTTTAAATTATATCGGGGGAAACCTGTCATAAGCACTTTTTGATTTGTTGGGAGAAATTGGATGGTAAAAGTGACCCCTTTCCTATTTATTTTTTTTGCAGGGACCCCGGCATAAAAAACCCTTCTTTTTAAATTAAACATATTTTTTTTTTTTTTTAAACTGAAGCGGGGAAACCCAGCCCTCTGGTTTTTTTACAGTTTGACCGGAGCGGGGAAATTAAACCCCTTTCCGTTTTCTTTAAAAACCTGTTTCTTTTCCCCCTGATATTTTTTTTATTTTTGAAAACCCAGGAGGAATACCATTTTTGGATGAACACTGGAAAAAAGGGTTAAAAAAGGGAAAAATTTAGAATCTTTAAATTAGTGCTAAGATCCGGGAAGGGACTTGAAAGAGAGAGAATTGAGAGAGAAGACAGTTAAAAAGGGAAAAGATAAAAAAAGGAGAGAAATGAAAGAAAGAAAAAAGGAGAAAGAAAAAACCTTGAAAGACAGGAAAAAAGGAGAGAAGAGAAATTGAGAGAGAAATCCAAAGAAAGAAAAAAAAAAAGAGAAGCCCAAAAAGGAGCTTTGAAAAGACTTGATCGTAAAGGGAAAGAAAAAAGGAACAGAGGAACAAGCAAAAATACGTAAAGGAAAAAAGGCTAAGATACGTAAGGAACGGGTTAAAATTTAAAGAGAACTAAAGGAAAGGGGCAAAGGATAGAGAAGTTGGGGAAAAAAACTAGAAAACCCGTGGGGAAAAAAAGCAGAGAATTTTGAGTTAATAAGAGAGTAAGGATCGCGACTCAAAAAAATCTCGTCAAAAACTCCGATTGCCCTTCAAAAGAAGGCCCAAAAAAAGTTGGAAGATGAAAAAGACTGAAAATAACCCAAGCCCCCCTTCTGTTCGGGAAAAATTAATGGCCCTTTAATGTAAAAACCCTTTTTTATGGAAAACTGGATGCACAGTAAAAGTCTTTTCGTTTAAGCTTTTCCCCTTTAACCCTTTAAAAAGAAACTCTTTCCTTTTGCATATTTCAAACTATTTGGGCCCGGTAGGGAAACACTTTCCTACCATCCTTTTTTACATTGGGTCAAAAAGGGGTTTTCCAGGTTGGCCCTGAAAGCCGTACTACCCCCCCATCACTTCTTGCTCCGGCTAATGGGTAATGTAAAAGGTGCCATTCCCCTTTCTGAGATTGCCCCTTTCACACCAAAATGGACATAATGTTTAAAGATTCTCTTCCTGTAGGGGCCCAGAGAAGCCCCCCCCAAAGTTCAGATGAACAATGCCCGTGAGATTCATGGGGGTTTTAGAAACCATTAAATGCTACTCTCGAAAGCAAGGTAGAAAGGAAAACACCGGTTTCACTTTTTTAGATGAAAGTAAAGATATCCCCTTTCCGTCCCAATAAATGTCTTGACAAGGCTCAGACCAAACCCCCGGGTTTCTCCTACTGTCCACCCTTTAAAAAATTTTCCCTGATTTTTAAGCCTTTAGATATTGGGAAGGGAAACTCCTTTGTAAATTTTCAACAAAATTTCCTTTTTCTTCAGAATTGCCATAAGCCGCTAAAAAAAACCCAATTTATCCAAAGGAAAAACTTTTCTTTAAAATTTTAAATAAAAAAAAGGTATCTTGTACAAGTCATTTTTTTAAAATTTTAAATTTCCCAGATGAGATAGACTTTTCCCAAATCTTAGTTTTTCCAATTCAATGCAGAGAGACGGGTTCTTAAAATGGCCATGACCTGCCCAGGGGCCCGGCATTTCCCCGAAACCGTAAAATTTAAATAAATTAGAAAAACCTTTTTTTGGCCAAAAATGTCCTCAGATGTCACCCCTTTATTGTAGATCGTGAAAATTTTTTCCCCACTGTCATCCCCCCCGGGGTACCGGGGGGGGGCAAAGTACCTAGGGTCAAAAAACCTATTTTTAAAGGGTACCTTTTGAAAAAATACTTTTGGGAAAATCGTTGGCCCTTTTACTCCACTTTAAACGGGGGGACATAGATTTTATATTAACATTAGTTGATTATCTTCGAGTTTCCCTGAAGCCTTTCCCCTTAAAAGACCAAAACCTACTAAGAGGGGGCCCTGAACCCCTTTTTGCCCATTTTTCCTCCAGAGTGGGCATCCCTAGAGAAATTTGTCTGACCGAGGGACACAATTCACACTGATTTAAAAGCAACATCTAAAACCAACTTCTGGGGGTGAACCTCCTTTTTCCACCACACCCAATCATCCCAGTTTGTAAGGGGGGAATTGAGCGCCAGCATAAAATTTTCTCAAGTCCTTTTTTAAGGAAACTTTGCTCCCTTAAACCTAAGGAGTGGCATGGGTTTCCCCTACTCTTTTCTTTGTTTGCCATGGGGGAAATTTTCCCCGTGACTCGGGGGGTTTTTTCCCCTTTTTAAAAATTTCTCTAGGGTAGACATGTCTTAACCCCTTCCTTCCTTCATACTAATGACTAATGGGGAAGGTGAGTGCTGGGGGGTTTCATTTTTCTTACCAGTTTCTCCTTGACCTTTTAGACCCAAAAATTGAGGAGACCCGGGAAAATAGTTTTGAAAAACCAAGCTTGTAAATTTGGACCATACAAAACCTTTTTTGATTCCAAAAGTCAAGGAAAATTTTAAAAAGTGGGGGTTTAATTTTCTGGAAACTTTTGCCTATCAAGCCCAAATAAATTTTTAAAGACAGGGAAAAAGGCCCCTTTTATAAAGAAATTAAAAATTTGTGGGAAAGTGCTAACCTCATAGAATCAAGGGAAACCTAAGCTTTACATTCAACACCCTTTAAAAGAAATATTAAACCGAAGAAATTCATCAAAGCCTTAAAAACTTTGACTTAGTTTTTTCCCACACGAACCCTTTAAAAAGAAATGAAGAATTAAGGTGTTAAAGTAATTGACAACCCCCTAACTTAGACTATGGAAAAACTACATGACTTGGTGACTTCCCTTTACCACTCGGGGCCCAACCAACATTAATATTAATGAATCTTTGGATACCCAAAAAAACATAAACACTTCAAAGTGGAGTAACTTTTTTTAGACGTCTTTAAATGATATTCCAGGTGTTTTCCCTTTCCCCGTAGTCCATAAGATTGCTTAATTTACGGGCCCAAACCTATCAAACAAAATTATACCCCGTTTTTTCCCGGTTTACCTTAGGGATTCTTTGAAACCCAGAGGGAGACAAATTATTAAAACAAAAAATTCCCTTGAACCTTCAGTATCTGCATAATTTCTCAAAACCCGTTCAAGGTTTAAAGGGGGAGGAAATTCATATAGACTTGCTAATTTTACTTCAAAGGCCCTTTAAAGCTTTAAAAATCGGGGGGAAAGCTGACCTATCTCCCTTTAAAGATAGCGATCTACACAAATTTTATGATGCTATCCTTCCCTTTTTTAGAAAATTGATTTGCGCAGGCATATCACAAATAATGTTAGATCCTTCCCTTTTAAGCAGTACACCACTTTTTTCCCACACACCCAAAGGGCTGATGCAATATAGAACTATGCCCTTCGGTTTTTTTAAAAATGCCTGTCTACCTACATGAACTGGGGAGAAAAGGGCTTGGGGGAATATGCCAAAAGTTTTTAGTTTTTTTTATAAATTTAAAGTAATGACATCCACGTGGGGGGAAACAAAATCCCCCAAAAATTAACTAGTTTTTCGTAGGGTTTTCGCTCACATGGCCCACTGCCAAACCGAAGAAATGCTTCCCCTTTGGGGATAACAAGATTAAATCTTTGACTTTATACTTTTTAATAACTTCTGCAGCCCTCCCCAGTAAGATAAAAAAGCTTTATTAGAATTTAAAAATTTCCCCCAAAAACCCAAAACTCATGCTAGCTTTCTTGGGGTTTTGTAAATTTTTATGCACGGGTTTAACCTGAACCTTACAAACTTAAAAGGCAACTTATCCGACTCCTTAAAAAAACTGTGAAGGAACCTCTTGAACTTTCCGACGTAAAGGGAAAAAGTTTAATGAGGGTTAAAAAATATCTTTTTTTTGAAAAACCCTATACTTTTAAAATTCCGATATTAATAAAAAAATTTTTTCTTTAAAAAACCCGAGCCTCCAAAATTGGCCTTTGGTGGTGTTACTAAAAAATACCATGATGGGACTCCCTTCCCTTATGCTTCCTAAGGCCGAAACTCCTTCCCGAAAAACAGATACTCCACAATAGAAAAGGAATGTTTTTGCCCCTTTTGTGGGGGATCTCCAAACTTTTAAAAATTTTTTTTGCTGGGGAAAAAATTCATTTTTGAAACGGAAACCCCAAACCTTTTATAAACAAATGGACCCCGGATAACGATCAGCTTCCCCCAAATCGACCCAAATTTTGTAAGTTTATTTTTGTAAGTGCTTTTTTAGTTGTAAATTTTTAGGGGGGTCTGAAATGGACTAATCTAATTCACAAATTTCTTATGGGGAAAAAATTCGGTTTTATAACGGCACCCAAACAGACTTCTGGATTGAAAAAAATATTGTTTTGTGGGGGGCCACTTACCTAGAAAAATTTTAAGGGAACCAACAGTCCCCCTCTTAGGGACATTGGCACTTCAGGGTTTTAAGTTTTATATTGTGTATATCAATGGTTCATCCAAATTTTTTTTCTTGACTTTGGGGGTTTAAAAATCTTTACAGGCAGTGAAGATTTTTTTGCCTTAAAAACGACTTTTTTCCCATGTTAGAACTTTTTCCCTCGCCTATTTTTCTTATACTCCTTTACTATAAGTCTTGGTATGGGGGAAATGTAAAGGGGAAAAATTCAATAGATAGGAGTAGCCCAAAATAGTAACAAAAAGTTTTCATTGGGGCCCGGGACTTTTCAAGGTAGGGTTTAAATTTCCCGCTCCCGCCCATTTCCCCCCCCTTTTTCCCCCCTCCCCGAAAGTGATAGTTCGCTTGCCGGCTACTTGTTTTAAAGGGAAGGAAGTCTAAACTCCCGCTATTTTCCCCCCCCCCTTTTTTTTTTCCCCCCCCCCCCCCCCGAAATTTATAGTTTTTATTGGGGCCGGCTGCTTGTTAAAAAGGGAGGGTCAGTCTAGCTCCCGCTATCCCCCTTTCCCCCCCTTCTCCCCCCCCCCCCCCCCCCAAAGGTGACGGTGGGGCCCCCCCCGGTCCAAAAAAGTAATCACTAGAAAACCAAAAAGCTCCCAGCACTACTTAAATACTCCTCCTTGTATTTTAGGGGGGTTTATTGGTTGAAAGCTTCAATTTGACCCCAAAAATAAGCTTAGTCCTTTCAGTCTTTCTCTAAGTTGACTGTTATAAATAACACCACATCTTTTCCCGTCTCATAAACACGCAGAAAACAGGGAAAATCTTGCTACTCCTACTTAAAACTTTGGTCACACTTCACAGAAAAAACGCACATGCATATAATAATACATACATCCCCCCCCCTGCTTTTTAAAAATTTCCTTTTTTCTTTATCCCCCTCAATCCCCGGCCCGCCTTTCCCCCTTTTTAAATTTTTCCTACTGCCCCCGAACTTTTCCCCCCCCCCTCACAACTGGCTCTTCCTCACTCCACAAGATGTTATTCCTCCTTGCCCTATACACGAAATCACAGCTTCCCCATCCCTTTTAAAAATTTATGAAGAATAGGGAAGCTGTGATATCGTGATAAAGGGGAAGGAGGGAAAAACATCTTGGGGGGGAAGGGGGAAGAGCCCGTTGTGAGGGGGGGGAATTCGTGAGGCAGGGGGTAAAATGGGAAAGGGGGAAAAGGGAGCCGGGAATTTTATGGGTAAAGGGTAAAATGTTAAAACAGGGGGGGATATATTTTTTGGGGTGGGGTTTGGGGTTCAATTATTTAAAAAAGTATGGAAAGGTAAAAGGGAAACCCAGGGATTGGCAGAGGGCATGCATAGGGTTTCCCTTTTTATAAAGGCAAAGGGGATAAAAGAGAGTGCAAAAATTATAGGGGGATAATCTTTGGTGTACCTGGGAAAGTGTATGGTAGAGTTAAAAATTGAAAAAAAAATTTAAAAGTAAGACGGGGAAAAGGATAGCAGATGAAAAAGGAGGGTTTAGGGAAAAGGGAGGGGGGGTGTGGACCAAAGGGGTTTTTCGTGAAACAAAAATTTAAATGAACAGTATTTGATAAGGGTAAAGAGGGCTTTGTGGGATTTTTGGATTTTGGGAAAAAGGGGTATACAGGGGGGATAGGGGGCCCAAAGTGGGAGAAAGTTTCAAGTTATGGTGTAAGGTAGGGTTTTGAAAAACAGTGAAGAGGTTTTTTTTTCGGGGGATAGTGAGGGTCAAGATTTGAGTATGTAAAGGGAAAAAAGGGAAATTTTTTTCCCCGTAAAAGTAGGGCCTTTGGGCAAGGATGGGCGGGGATTCACCCGGGGGGGGGTTTTAAAATATTTTTAGATGGGTTTTTTAAAAAAAGAAAAAGCAGGGGCTTGGGAAGAGGCGTGGGGTTTAAAAAATAAAGAAACACAACAAAAGGGGAGTTTTCAAAAGCTGCTGTTTTTTCTGGTGACACTGTCTCTTGGGGGATTCCCCCAAGAGAAGCTGCAGAGATTTTGGGGGATTAATTTTTTTAGGGTTGGGGCAAAAAGAAGAAAATTTAAAAGGGGAATACAGGAAAAGAGAAAGGGGTTTTGAGGATAACAAAAAGATTTTGGTGATGAAAGATTTGGGTATCAGATTGGGGGGGAAGAAAAATGGAGGAGGTGAAATTTTATTTTTGGGGGGGTATTTGGGGGTGGCGTGTCAGGGATGGGTTTTAATTTAAAATGAGGTGAAAACATAGAATTTATGAGGGAAAAAGAGTGAAATGGGCACTTAGGAGTCTGTGGGGACAAAGAACTTTGTCCCCTTGGAGGGAAAGAGGGGAATGTAAAGTATAGTTTTAAAACCCCCGTCTTAAATGGGGTGAAGCTGGGTGAAGAATGTTGCAGCGAGGAAAGGCTGGAAAGGGAGTGGAGAAGTCAAGTCCCGAGGGCAATGTGTGGGGTGAATATAATGCAGAGAATTCCCTAGTTTGGGGTTAGGAGGAGGGCGGGATTACCAAAACTTTTGTCCAGAGGCTGGGAAGGGGGTTGTTAGGTGGTTTCGGACATGAGAGAGAAGGAGAAAAACAGAATGACTTCAAGAGTGTATCAGTTGTAGTGGAAGAAGGCGGGGTGGGGGTCGGCCTAAAAGGGGGGAGGGGGGGGGGTAAAGGAGGTTTTGTGTGTGGGGGGCTTGGACTTCCACGGGGCATGCGGAGCTTGTTTGATAGGAGTGAATGGGACAAAGGGTTTTTAATACTTGACGTGTTTTGGGAGTGTGAGCAAAGTAACATTTATGAGGGATTCGGGGGAAACCGGCGGGCCCGGGACTTGGTCCTGGGATGGGAATTTTAGTGCCTGCATTTGAAGGGGGGGGTGTTAATTTTGCATTTTAAAAAACTGTATTAAAAGCACCCTTCTGGCAAGACATGGGGAGCGAATGTGGTTTTGAAAGTTTTTCTTTTTCGGCCGCCCTGCCTTGGTGGGAATCGCCATGTATAAAAAAAAAATTAAAATAAATCTAGGTTTTTTTTCCTTTTTCAAAATAGCTCTTGTTTTTTTTTTATTTTTCATTGTTCCATGGGGAAGTGGAAAAGAACTTTCCTCATAACCCATGGTGCTATGAGGCGACTAAAATCCCGGGGAGCAATTTGGGCAGTAACCCCTTTCCCTCCTGTATACTTTACTAAAAAAAGAGAAGAAGAAAAACTTTATAAAACTGGATTTTAAAATGTCGTGGATGTATGCGGTACAAAAACAGATGTTGCGATGTTATGAATGAAAAAAAGTTGGATGTCCGGCTTTTGGGGAAACAAGTGAAGGGGGTAGGAGATTTCAGGGGGGGGAAATAAATGGGTTTAAAATCGGGAGTTCTGAGGATTTTGGCAAGGAAAGGGGTGATAATGTTAAATGATCTTAGGAAAGGGGAAAAGAGAATATAATGTGAAAAATTAAAGAATTTTTGGGGATTAAAGAAAAGGTTGATGCGAAAAGTGGGTCTAATAAGCGTGATGCACCGGGGGAAAAAAGGGAATGCAGAGGAAGAGAGAGTTTTTGGGGAGATTTTAAAGTAAATGTATAGGAGCCTTTGAACCAAGTAGAAGAAATTTGGGGTTTGGGGACCTGAATGCTAAAGTAGGGAAATTTTTAGAGAGGGGTGGTAGGTAATTTTGGGGTGCCAGGTGAAAATGAAAATTGGGACCCTTTGATTGAACTTTGTAAAAGGGGGGTTTGTTATAGTAATACATATTTTAAGAAAAAGGGAAAATAATAACACATATGATGAGGGAAATGACAGTATTTGTTGGTTATGTATTGGTAGATAGAAGACTGTTGAGAGACTTCGGATGACTGTTTTAGGGGGGGCCACAGATATATCAGATCACTTTCTATTGTAGCTACACTGAGGAAAAAGGGTAGATGGATACAAGGAAATAGAAGCACAGGGAAGAGGAGGTGAAGGTTTATAAATAAAAGGGGAGGCGTTAGGGAAAGTATAAACAGCTTTTTGGGAGGTAGATGGGCTAATGAGAGCATGGGCAAGGGGGTCAAAGAGGTATGGGGGGGTTTTAAAAATGTATTTTTTAGAGTGTTCAGCAGAAGTTTTGGTTCAGGAAAGTGGTGCAGGAGGAAGGGGGGCGTTTGGGGGAATTTGGATGTAAAGAGAGTAGTAAGGGAAAAAAAAGTTACATATAAATTTTTTTTACAAAGTAGAATTTATGAAAGGGGAAGAGTATATGGAGAAAAAGAGGAGGTTAAAGGGGGTGAAGCAATGTAAAAAGAGAGCAAATGGAGAGTGGGTAGATTATCAAAAAATTTTTGGTTGAAAATAAGAAAAATTTTTGGGAGTAAATTAACAAGTTAAGAAAGCCTAGAGAACAAATGGATTTGTCATTAAAAAAAATGGGATGGGAGTTATTAAATGAGAGTTAGAGTCTGGGAAGATGGGGGGAAAATTTTTTTGAGGAATTGTTAAATGTTGATGAAGATAGGGAACTGTGATTTCATTTTTAAGGGCAAGGGAATAACATCTTGTGGGAGTGAGGAAGAGCCAGTTGGAGTGTGGGGGGAATTCGTGGGGGCATAGGAAAAATGAAAGGGGTAAGGCACCGGGGGTTTGAGGGGATAAAGATAGAAATTTTAAAAACCAGGTGGGATTATTTTTTGGAGGGTTGGTGCAATTATTTAATAAATTAGGGAAGAGGGTAAGGTCCCTGGGGATTGGCAGAGGCATGCATTTCCTTTGTAAAAGGCAAGGGGAAAAAAGAGATGCAAAAATTATAGGGGGATAAGTCTGTTGAGGTCCCTGGTAAATGTAGGTAGAGTTATAATTGAAAAAATTTAAAGAGTAAGACGAGAATAGGTAGCAGATGAAAAAGGGAGGCTTTAGGAAAGGAGGGGGTTGTGGACCGGTTTTTCAGTGAAACTATAATAACATATTTAATAAGCTAAAGAGGGCTTTTTTGGCATTTATGGATTTGGGAAAAGGCGAGACAGGGGGATAGGGGGCAATGTGGCGATGTTGAAGTGTTGGTGTAGGAGGTAGGTTACTGAAAGCAGTGAAGAGTTTTTTCAGGGAAAAGGGGGCCAAGTTTGAGTATGAGGAAAAAGGGAAATTTTTCCCGTAAAATAGGGCCCTTTGACAAGGATTTGATTCCCCCGGGTTGTTTAATTATTTATGAGTTTGTAAGAGAAGTAATTGCGAGGGTCTTTGGGAAGAGGCTGGAGTTAAAAGATAAGAAACACACACAAAAAGGGGGGAGTTTTCACAGCTGCTTTTGCTGATGACATGGCTCTTGGGGGATTCGAAGAAAGCTGCGAGATTGGGGGATGAATTTGGTAGGGTGTGCAAAAGAAGAAAAAATTTAAAAGGGGGAATACAGGAAAAGTAAGGTTTTTAAAACAAAAAGATTGGGGATGAAAGATTGAATATCAGATTTGGGGGGAGAGGTATGGGGAGGTGAAAGTTTAATATTTGGGAGTGGAGTGTCAGCGGTGGGTCATGAAGATGAGGTGAATCTAGAATTTATGGGAGAAAAAGAGTGAGTGGGGCACTTGGGGTTGTGGAGACAAAGAACTTTGTCCCCTTTGGGGGCAAAGAGGGGAAGTATGAGAGAATTTTAAAACCCAACGCCTTTTTATGGGTGTGAAGCGTGGGTGAAATTTGCAGCAGGAGAAGGCTGGAGGCAGTGGGGATGTCATGCTGGGCAATGTGTGGTGGAATATAATGCAGAGAATTCGTAGTTTGGAAGTTTAGGAGGAGGTGCGGGATTAACCAAAAACTTTGTCCAGAGGGCTGAGGAAGGGTTGTTTTAGGTGGTTCGGACATGTAGAGAAAAGGGGCAAAAGAATGACTTCAAGAGTTTATCAGTCTTTTAAAGGGAAAGGGAAAGGGGGGGTAGGGTCGGCCTAGGGAAGGGTTTTAGGGAGGGGGTAAAGGAGGTTTTGGTGCGGGGGCTTGGACTTCCAGCGGCAGCGTGAGCGGTTTGATAGGATGAATGGGACAAATGGTTTTTTTAAAACTTGCGTGCTTTGGAGTGTGAGCAAAGAACATTTTTGAGGATTTTAGGGAAACCCGGGAGGGCCGACTTGGTCTGGAGATGGGAAGACAGTGCCTCACTCTGAAGGAGGGGGGTTAATATATTTTTTTCCCACCGGCCGATTCCCACAAGGCAGGGGCCCGAAAAAGAAAAAACTTTCACCATCATTCCCCCCACATGTCTTGCCAAAGGGTGCTTTCACTACAGTTTTTAAACTGCAACATTAAACCCCTCCTTAAAAAGTGCAGGCACTTTTTTCCCATCGGCTCCCCCAATCCGGCCCGCCGGTTTCCCCGAATCCCTTCATAAATGTTACTTTGTCCCACCTCCAACCACGTCAATATTAAAAAACCCTTTGTTCCATTCACCCTTCAAACAGCTCACGCAGCCTCTGGGGTCCAAACCCCTCGCACACAAAACCCCTTTTCCCCCCCCCCCTCCAACCCCCTTCCCGGCCGACCCCCACCCCCCTTCCCCCTCGATGTAACTCTTGAAGTCATTCTGTTTTTTGCTCCATTCCTTACATGTCCGAACCACTAAAACCCCTTTCCCCACCCTCTGGACAACAGTTTTGGAATCCGCACCTCCTCCAACTTCCAAACACGAATTCCTGCATTATATTCACACACACATTGCCCCGCATGACTCCCACGCCTCCAGCCTTCTCCCCGTGCAAAATTCATCACCCCGCTTCACCCCATATAAGAGCGTTGGGAAAAAATCTCTCATACATTCCCCCTTTTTCCTCCCAAAACAAAGTTCTTTTTCTCCCCCAGACTCCCTAAGTGCACCACTCACCTTTTTTCCCTCACAATTCTATGATTCCACCTCATCTTTCATAACCCACCGCTGACACTCCCCTCCCAAATATTGAATAGTCACCTCCTCCCCTACTCCTCCCCCAATCTGTATTTAACTTTCACACCTAATCTTTTTGTTATCCCCATAACCTTTCTCTTTCCTGTTTTCACCTTTAATTTTTCTTCTTTTGCACACCCTACCAAATTCATCCACCCAAACTCTGCAACCTTTTTCTTCAGAACTCCCAAAAGCCCCATGCATCCAAAGGCACTGTGAAACTCCCCTTTGTGTTATTTTTTTATCTTTTTAAACCCCCGCCCTTGCCAAGACCCCCCGCATTTTCTTTCTTACAAACCCCATCTTAAAATATTAAAAAACCACGGGGACATCAACTCCTTTCAAGGCCTACTTTTACGGGAAAAAAATTTTCCCTCTTTCCTAATACTCTAACTTGAGCCTCACTATCCTCGTAAAAACTTTCACTGCTTTCATAATACCTCCTACCCAACTTGAACATCTGCCACATTGCCCCCCTATCCACCCTGTCATACGCCTTTTCCAAATCCATAAATGCCACAAAGACCTTTTTTAGCCTATCAAAAAACTGTTCACTTATATGTTTCACTGTAAACACCTGTCCACACACCCCCACCTTTCCTAAAGCCTCCTTGTTCATCTGTTCCTATTCTCCGTCTTAACTCTTAATTTCTTTCAATTATAACTCTACCATACACTTTACCAGGTACACTCAACAGACTTATCCCCCTATAATTTCTGCACTCTCTTTTATCCCTTTGCCTTTATACAAAAGGAACTATGCATGCTCTTGCCAATCCCTAGGTACCTTACCCTCTTCCATACATTTTATTAAATAATTGCACCAACCACTCCAAAACTATATCCCCACTGCTTTTAACATTTTTTATCTTTATCCCATCAATCCCGGCTGCCTTTTTCCCTTTCATTTTACCTACTGCCTCACGAACTTCCCCACACTCACAACTGGCTCTTTCCCTCACTCTACAAGATGTTGTTCCTCCTTGCCCTATACACGAAATCACAGCTTCCCTTCTTCATCAACATTTAACAATTCCTCAAAATATTCCTTCCATCTTCCCAATACCTCTAACTCTCCATTTAATAACTCTCCTTCCTATTTTTTAACTGACAAATCCATTTGTTCTCTAGGCTTTCTTTAACTTGTTAATCTCACTCCAAAACTTTTTTTTATTTCAACAAAATTTGTTGATAACATCTCACCCACTCTCTCATTTGCTCTCTTTTTACATTGCTTCACCACTCTTTTAACTTCTCTCTTTTTTCTCCATATACTCTTCCCTCCTTGCATCACTTCTACTTTGTAAAAACTTCTCATATGCTAACTTTTTCCCCCCTTTACTACTCTCTTTACATCATCATTCCCCCCAATCGCTCCTTCTTCCCCCTCCTGCACCCACTTCCTGTAACCACAAACTTCTGCTGAACACTCTAACACTACCTTTTTTTAAACCTACCCCATACCTCTTCGACCCCATTGCCTATGCTCTCATTAGCCCATCTATCCTCCATAGCTGTTTATATCTTACCCTAACTGCCTCCTCTTTTAGTTTTATAAACCTTCACCTCTCTCTTCCCGATGCTTCTATTCCCCTTGTATCCCATCTACCTTTTAATCTCAGTGTAGCTACAACTAGAAAGTGATCTGATATATCTGTGGCCCCTCTATAAACATGTACATCCTGAAGTCTACTCAACAGTCTTTTATTTTACCAATACATAATCCAACAAACTACTGTCATTTCGCCCTACATCATATCGTGTATACTTATTTATCCTCTTTTTCTTAAAATATGTATTACCTATAACTAAACCCCTTTCTATACAAAGTTCAATTTAAAGGGCTCCCATTATCATTTACCCCCTGGCACCCAAACTTACCCACCAACCCTCTCTAAAAGTTTCTCCTACTTTAGCATTCAAGTCCCCTACCACAAAATTTCTCTCTCACTTGGTTCAAAGGTCCCATACATTCACTTAACATCTCCCCAAAACTCTCTCTCTTTTCCCTCTGCATCTCTCTTCTCCAGTGCATACCGCTTATTATGACCCACTTCTCGCATCCAACCTTTACTTAATCCACATAATTCTTGAATTTACACATTCATATTCTCTTTTCTCCTTCCATAACTGATCAATTTAACATTAACTGCTACCCCTTCCTTTGCTCTAACTCTCTCAGATACTCCAGATTTAATCCATTTATTTCCCCCCACTGAAACTCTCCTACCCCCTTCAGCTTTGTTTCGCTTAGGGCCAGGACAAACCAACTTCTTTTCATTCATAACATCAGCAATCATCTGTTTTTGTCATCCGCACTACATCCACGCACTTTAAGCACCCAGTTTTTTTAAAGTTTTTCTTTTTTCTCTTTTTAGTAATTGTATACAGGAGAAGGGGTTACTAGCCCATTGCTCCCGGCATTTTAGTCGCCTCATACGACCCGCATGGCTTACGGAGGAAAGATTCTTTTCCACTTCCCATGGACAATAGAAGAAATAAAAAAGAACAAAGCTATTTAGAAAAAGGAGAAAACCTAGTGTATGTATATATATATATGCATGTGGGGGTGTCTGTGAAGTGTGACCAAAGTGTAAGTAGGAGTAGCAAGATTCCCTGTTATCTTAGCGTGTTTATGAGACAGAAAAAGAAACCCAATCCTACCATCATGAAAACATTTACAGGTTTTTGTTTCACAGTCATCGGGCAGGAGGGTAGAACTTTCCCTGGGGGGTTTGCTGTCTACCAACCTATACTGCAGTTTAAAAACTGTAGTGAAAACCCCCCCTTTGGGGCAAGCAGTGATGGGGGAAAATGAGGTGAAAGTTTTTTTTTTTCAGGCCCCCCCTCCCTTTGGGTGGATGGCCAGTGTGATAATAAAAAAAAAAAAATAATAAAATCTTTTGGTATTGACTTATCATGGGGGTTTATTTCTTAAGCATGGGTAACTGCTATCTTCCGCTTGGATGACAGAGAGAGTCACCTGCCAATAAAACCGAGTAGAATTGAAGGGACGGACTAACGTTCTGAGAGTCCGAATTTTGATCCACTTCCCTGTTTGTGTATGAAAGTACGGATAAAACCCCCCTCATCATTGCGGGTAAAAAACCCTGTTTTCCCGTCTTGGAAGGATTATTGAAACTAGAAAATCTGGAAGAACGAGCCGGGGGGTTGTCATAAACACCGCCCCCCCCCCCCCATCACGAAAAGGGCTACGATTTCAAAAAAACCCACGCGTGTCACCAAACACCAGACCCCTTTTATTAACTTTTTTTTAGCGTTGAATTCATTTACATAATATTTTTCTTTTTCATTTTATTTTGTAGGATTAATACTTCATATTTAAGTGTTTTATATTTTATATTTTCTAAATAATAAAGTGTTTATGTTTGTCAGTTTTTATTTTTTTTCTTACTTTAAATTTTTTTCCTGAGGAGGAGCCAGCCTTATTTTAAACTGACTGAATTTGTTACGGGGCTGAGTAAGCTTCACAATAAAATAGCTAAATTCAAATCCAGATACCTACAAAAACCTCTCGGTGATAAACATCTACAGAGTACCACAGTCAAACATTAGCCGTTTTAGTGAAAACCTAGGAAGTATGATAACTGATGCACGCATAAACAAAGATACTTACTACTCTGGTGATTCATAAAAATCTCCTAAAAGAAAAACCCCACATGTTACTAAATTTCCCCCAAACCTGGTAACTGATGTTGCTACCAACAGTAACAAACTAAAAGGGTTTACGAACTGTGTTTCCCTACTGACCACATTGGACCAACACCATACCCCCTTAAGATCGGGCAAAACCCAAGGAATACCACAGACCATTACTCTCCTCCTCTAAAAAACCCTTTGGCAAATTCCGTAGACACTACTAAATCACTTTCAGACTTACAATGAGGCAGCTATCAAAAACTTCAAGCAGCATGACAAACTTGTGGCCCTTAGCAGAAATCTATACAGATATTGACGAAGTTTAATAAATTTTTTTAAAAAAAAACTAAAACCCCTATAAAAAGCACTGCCCCAAAAAACTAAACAGTGACTGCAAAAAACTGAACAGCCCGGCTAACCCCTTTTTCCTAAATCCCTAAATACAAAACACCTATACAAAAAACAGACGAATGGGCCGCATAACCAGAGACCAAACAAAACGTACTCGCAATCCCAACCAGCCTAATAAGAAGGGCTAAAAAATTTTATTATGAGAAAAAGATTATCCAACTTACGAGGTGACATAAAAAAACCGGAAAACCCTATCAGAAAAAATAGGGAAAAAAAAAGTAAACGAAATAGCGAAATTGAATTAACAAAACCCCGATGAAAACCCCCAATTCCCCCCCTACTGAAAAGAAACAGACTCAAAAAATTTCTCCCCCCACTTAGGAAAAAACCGCCAATAAAATCCCAAGCTCAGTACCCCGCCCAATTGACTACCTCACTGGCAAAATACCCGACCACACTTTTCCCACTCCGTAACCCAACTGAAGTCTCCCTTATTATCAAAAACTAAAAAAAAAAAGACAGGAGATTAATACCTTACCACCCATTATATACAAAAAAGTGTCACAGGTCTATCACCAATATTTTCAACACTCTTTAACAAACCATTGAATCCCTACCTTTCCCAAGTTCTCAAAATAGCAAGGGCACCCCCTCATAAAAAGGGGAGACCACACAGACTTGAATAACTATAGGGCCCAAAATCCAACTTACACCCTCTCTCTAAAAATCTTGAAAAATTAATCCTAAGCTATCTTTCCCACCCATCTCCCCCAAAATACTCAAACCCTGTCAATTTGGGGTTTAGGCTAATAAAAATACAAGAGCTATTATCCCATGCTGAAAATTACAGTAATAGAGAAAAAAAAGCCCTGGGGTCTTCAGATTGCGTAAAACTTCGATACAGTTGCCACGATTGCTCCACTTAAAAAAAGTCGCACTATGGTATGGGAGGGCACTCCCCCCACCCAAAGTCATCCTCAGCAACAGAAGCCAAAAATGTGTACACAAATGGGGGGTAACTCTTTGCCACCAATTTTCGGGTGTCCCGGGGAAGTGTCCTGGCCCCCCTTCCTTTCCATAACATAAATGACCCACCAAATGCATCGCAACACTCAAACCCCAACTATTTTTGAAAATGCACTTTTACGTTCTCCACCCGAGCCCCGTCATGCTAGCCAAAACTGTAAAACCCAATTTCAGAAAATATCAACCTGGATGAGGACCCACAAACCTTTCTCTAAACATTGAAAAACCCACTACATTCAGTTTGGTAACGAGCTGCAGATGTGTGTCTTAAAAATAATGATAAATGGGGTCACTATCACAAAAATCAGAGGGAAAATTTTAGGGAAACCCCCTTTTATAATGACCAAATTTCAAACCATAGCAACAAAATTTTCCAAAGAAATTTCCAAGACCGTAGGCATATATTGAAGATACGGTATATGTTCCCAGTCGCCCTCCGGCCCTATTACTTGTTATTTTCCCCTATCCACCTATGGAATTTTGATGGGGGTCAAAAAACAATAACCATCTCAGACACTAATCACCCAACAAAAGGGTGCGTCAGAATGATGATAAAATTTCCCCCTACAGACGCACACCCACCAAAATTCAAAAAATCTAAACCCACTACAATACAAACATCCAACATTACGCACCTACTACATACATAGAAACTTAACTCTGCTAAACCCTCCCCCCAAACAATTCATACCCAAACCCCAACAAACAAGACCAAACACAAGGGAAGATCACTCTTTGATGTTCCCCGTGTCCATCGCCAGCTAGAAAAATCAATTTCACATAAAAGGGCCCTAAAAAACTGGAATTTATTACCTTTAATATAAAAAAAACTGTTAAAGTTCAAGCCTCTTCTCAAAAAAACCTTCTCCCCCCCACAAATAAAAAATTGAATAATTTTATTCATAAATTGTATCTCATATATGTATCTCTTTTTTTTTATCCATAAATGTAACCTGTGACCCAATCAAACTTTGTTCTTTTAATTTCATTACCCAACAGAATACTCCTTTTTATGATTTAACAGCAACACAGTAAATGACCATAGGGCCGGGCTTTGTAATACTCATTTGTACTTATTGTTATCTGTTTTACAATAATTTTTGTACCACTGAAAATATCATTTCTTATTAATTTAAGTTAATTTTTAAACCTGCCCATAATGTCTGCATACAAGGGCTTTGGCATGCTGACTTTAAAAAAATTTTATTCCTTGTACTTCTCTGTATCTGTTCAAAATTAAATAAATAAATAAAAAAAGATTATTTTTATTATTAAAACACCACCTTCCCACCAAGGCAGGGTGAACCAAAAAAAAAAAATGCTTCCCCCTCATTACACTATCATGTTTGCCAAGGGATGTGTACTATAGTTCAGATATTCCCAAATTGCAAAAACATGTATTCCCCCCTCCTCCTTCAGAGTGCAGGCACTGTACTTATCACCTCCAGGGGTTTTATTCGGCCAAGGGGGTC
>NC_069461.1:26814762-26902262 GCF_026875155.1 Cherax quadricarinatus
AAAATACTAATGATGCTATTATCCACATGCTAGAACATATACAGTAATAGAGAAAAAAGAAGTCCCACTGGGGATCTTCATTGACTTGCGTAAAGCTTTCGATACAGTTGACCACGACTTGCTCCACATAAAATTGTCGCACTATGGTATGGGAGGGCACTCCCTCAGCTACCTAAAGTCATACCTCAGCAACAGAAGCCAATATGTGTACACAAATGGGGCTAACTCTTCTGCACAGCCAATTACAGTTGGTGTCCCACAGGGAAGTGTCCTAGGCCCTCTTCTCTTTCTCATATACATAAATGACCTACCAAATGCATCGCAACTACTCAAACCCACACTATTTGCAGATGACACTATATACGTCTACTCTCACCCGAGCCCAGTCATGCTAGCCAATACTGTAAATACCGAATTACAGAAAATATCAACCTGGATGAGGACCAACAACCTTACTCTAAACATTGACAAAACCTACTACATTCAGTTTGGTAACAGAGCTGCAGATGTGTGTCTTAACATAATGATAAATGGATCACCTATCACAAAACTCAGAGGGAAAATTCCTAGGAATCCACCTTGATAATAGACTCAAATTTCAAACACATATGCAACAAATTTCCAAAAGAAATTTCCAAGACCGTAGGCATACTATTGAAGATACGGTACTATGTTCCACAGTCAGCCCTCCTGGCCCTATATCACTTGCTTATTTACCCCTATCTCACCTATGGAATTTGTGCATGGGGCTCAACAACAATAAACCATCTCAGACCACTAATCACCCAACAAAAGGCTGCAGTCAGAATGATGATAAATTCCCACTACAGACAGCACACTCCACCAATATTCAAAACTCTAAACCTACTCACAATACAAAACATCCATACTTATTACTGCACCTACTACATACATAGAACACTTAACTCTGACATAAACCCTCCCCTCAAACATCTCCATACCAACCTCAACAGAACACATGACCATAACACAAGGCACAGATCACTCTTTGATGTTCCTCGTGTCCATCGCACGCTATGCAAAAACTCAATGCACATAAAAGGCCCTAAAATCTGGAATTCATTACCTGTGAATATAAAAGAAACACTGTTTATAAGTTCAAGCCTCTTCTCAAAAATCACTTCCTCACCCACAACTAAATAAATACTGAATAATTGTATCTCATAAATTGTATCTCATATATGTATCTCATTATTGTATCTCATAAATGTCAACCTGTGACCCAATCAAACTTTGTTACTATTTAACTTCATTACCTAACAGAATACTCCATTCTACTGATTACACAGCAACACAGTAAATGACCATATGACCTGTCTTTGTAATACTCATTTGTACTATATTGTTATCTGTTTTACAATAATTTTTGTACCACTGAATATATCATTGCTTAGTTAATCTTAAGTTAATTTTAAGCCTGCCCATAATGCTCTGCATACAAGGGGCTTTGGCATGCTGCACTTTAAAAATTGTATTCCTTGTACTTCTCTGTATCATGTTCAAATTAATAAATAAATAAATAAAAGATTATTATTATTATTAACACACCAGCCGTCTCCCACCAAGGCAGGGTGACCCATAAAAAAAGAAATGCTTCCACCATCAATTACACTATCACTGTCTTGCCAGAGGCATGCTGATACTATAGTTCAGATACTTCTCCAAATTGCAAATACATGTATTCCCACTCCTCCTTCAGAGTGCAGGCACTGTACTTATCACCTCCAGGTTTCATGTCTGGCCAACTGGTCTCCCTGAAACCTTTCATAAATGTTACCTTGCTCACACTCCAATAGCATGTCAAGTCATAAAACCTACTTGTCTCCACTCACCTCTATCTAACATGCTCACACACACCTGCTGGATATCCAAGCCCCTTGCATGCAAAACCACCTTCACCCCCTCCCTCCAATCTTTCCTAGGGCAACCCCTGTCCTGCCTCCCCTCCACTACAGATTTATAGACCCTCCAAGTCATCCTATTTTTCTCTGTCCTCTCTAAATGTCCAAACCACCTCAACAACCCCTCTTTATCTCTTTGGAAAATTACTTTTAGTAATCTTGCACCTTCTGATTTCCAAACTATGAATTCTCTGCATAATATTTATGCCACACATTGCCCTCAGACATGACATTTCCATTGCCACTGCAACCAGCCTTGTCCTCACTACAACATTCACAACCCATGTTGATGGATTCCATGCAACAACCTATACATGATCTCTGGTTCCCTTTGGGGGATGGATAACTTCATGAATACTCCAAATTACCCCATTTATATAAAGGGTATAAAGAGTCCACTGGGGCTCCTGACTTCCCTCTGTTGTAACACCATGCAGAGCCTGACTCTTCATCTTGCTCAGTTCTTTCAAAGACATCATCACCTGCAAAAACCACAAGCTGTTCCTCAGATCTGCCTTCCAAAGGGTGCTATTTGGAACACTATACACTCTATACACCTGTCTTTGATGACCTCTGCATGCAACACTACTTTTATTATACACAAGCATCACACTCTTGCACATACCTGTGCACGCAATATCATGGATTGCCCTTAATGGTTTAACACTGCCCTTTGGCAACATTAAACCCATTGGGACCATAGAGTACCTGGGGAATGGGAGGTAATCAGGTTTGATCTGAGGAAGATAGCTGCATTTTATTTTATCAAGAACCTTTCATTAGATTCATTAGTGTTACTTGAAATTTTTATTATTTTTTAAACTTATTTGCATGTTTATCATAATTTTTTTTAACGCACTGACCATCTCCCACCGAGGCAGGTTGATCCAAAAAATAAACACTTTCACCATCATTCATACTATCACTCTTGCCAGAGGAGCCCAGATACAACAGTTTAGATGTCACTCTAAACAGTAAGTATCCCAAACCCCTCCTTTGGGGTGCAGGCACTGTACTTCCTACCTCTAGGACTCAAGTCTGGCTAGCTGGTTTCCCTGAATCCCTTCACAAAATGTTACCCTGCTCACACTCCAACAGCTCATCAAGTCTCAAAAACCATTCGTCTCTGCTCCTGTCTAACATGCTTACACATGCCTTCTGTGTGCCCAAGCCCCTTGCACACAAAACTTCCTTTAACCCCCCCCATCCATCCTTTCCTAGGATGATGCCTACCCTACCCTGCCTTTCCTCCCCTAACAGATTTATACAACCTTCAAGTCACCCTATTTTGCCCCATCCTTTCTAAATGACCAAACCTCAACAACCCCTCCTCAGCCCTCTGAACAATACTTCTAATTTCCACACTATGAATTCACTGCATAATATTTATGCCACATATTGCCCTTAGACACGACATCTTCATTACCTCCAGTCTCCCTCTTGCTGCAACATTCACAACCTATGCTTCACACCCATATAAGTGTGTGTCAACAGTGTATTACTTGTGTATCATATATTGTGCTAGTCCATTTATAGACAGGCTCTCTGGTCAAACTCTAAGTCATGTGACCCCTGTTTAAACCATGCACCTAGACAGGAGCCCTCTCCCTCGCTCTTGACCAAGCCAGGGACAGGCAGTTAAATAGGCTAGGCTCTTCCACGTACTTCAATATATTGCCTCCATAACAGTTCAGCAGTTGTTCCCTTGCTACCATCACTTCTTATATCAAACCCTAACAAGTGTTGGTACCACCATACTCTTATATATTCCCTTCTTTGCCTCCATTGATAACATTCTTTATCTCCACAAATACCTCAGTGCACCACCCACCTTTTTCCCTTCATAAATTCTGTGGTTTACCTTGTCCTTCATATACCCATCTTCCAACATGTCCACTCGCAAATTTTTGAACACATTCACTTCTTCCATATTCCCTCTAATCTGATATCCAATTTTTCCTTACCTAACTCGTTTGATACCCTGTCTTACTCTCATCTATGCTCACTTTCAACTTCCCTCCTTTACACACCCTACCAAACTCATCCACTAACCTTTGTAACTTCTCTTCTTGAAATACATGATGAAAATAAGTGAATGAAGTATAGGCATATAGAAATTTCTCCATGAACGTAAAGGAATGGTTCAGAGAAACGATATGTTGATGAATTACACACGTGCAACGTGGAAACGTTTCACCACACAGTGGCTTCATCAGTCCAATACAAAGAAAATAGTGAAGATCAGAAGGAGATTAAGGTAATCAGTCCCTCAGCATAGAATCAATGTAACTAGTCCATCAGTCTTGATGACAATACAACATATGTGCAAAGAAGGGGCTTATATACACTGCAGACAAGTGAGATGAAGCAGTGGTTGGTGTCACCTTGGATAAATCTACAGATGGAAGTGGGTCATGCCTATAGGCTAGGCAAGCGTAGAAATCCCAGTACCAAGCTCCCAAGATCTTGATACAGGGATCTTGATCCCAAGATCTTGATACAGGGATCTTGATCCCAAGATCTTAATACAGGGAACTTGATCCCTAGTTCTTGATACAGGGATCTTGATCCCTAGTTCTTGATACAGGGATCTTGATCCCTAGTTCTTAATACAGGGATCTTGATTCCAAATTCTTGATACAGGTATCTTGATTCCAAGTTCTTGATACAGGGATCTTGATCCCAAAGTTCTTGATCCCAAGGTCTTGATACAAGAATCTTGATCCCAAGATCTTGATACAGGGAATGCTATGCTTACCTAACCTATAGGCCTGACCTCTGGATTTGTCCAGGGCGACACCACCTATCACTGTTTCACCTCACCTATCTATGGTGTATATACAGTGCTAGTCATGGCATTATGCCGGGTGAGTGCCCCAGTATAATGTCGTGATGAAAATCAATGGCCTACCATACAGGGGGTCTTTTTTCATCAGTGCATTATGCCGGGTAGCAGCTGTTAGCATGGTCATGGCCTGCCGCCACACTCCACAGTGCTCACGTGGCTCTTGTGGTGAGAGGAAGTGTTGCACTTTTGTCTCTCATGTGCTCCATCTTTTGTCCAGTGTTCCCTTTGGTTTTGGGGCTATACATGTTTGATTATAGGTAAAAGGAAGTCTTAAACACCGGAAACTATAGCTCAAATCATAGGGCTTCACAAAGCTGGGCACCAGATGAAAGAAATAGTGGAGAAGGTTGGTGTGTGTGTGTGAGCTTTCAGTGAGGAACTGGGTGAAATGTTTCAAGGCTGGTGGCAGTGTCGAGTTACCGTCTGCCAAACCTTGGCCTGGCCCCTTGAAGAAGACATCTGTTCGTGTGTTAAAAAAGCAGAGTACACCTAAGATAACTGCTAGAGAATTGAAAGAAAAGAACCCACATCTCTCAGAGGTGTCTGTAAGAACTGATAACAGACGTGTGTCAGAACTGAGCTACAGTAGTCACCGCCAGGTTAAGAAACTGATCCTCTCCAAGCCACAGAAGAAACGTAGGCCGGATTATGCAAAGAAATATCTTCACTGGAATCCTCAACGGTGGTCTGAAGTACTTTGGAGTCATGAAGCAACCTTCACCATGGGGGACATGTGTACTGGCCCAGAGGTAGTGACCCGCTATACCCACGCTACACCTGTGGGACCACCAAATGCCCAGACTCATTTTGCTTCCCAAAAACGAGTATATGAACCAGTATAATTACCTGGAGTTATTGTGTGACAATTTACCTAAGGCGTCTGACAAGTGTGGGGCTACAGTTTTTATGCAGGACGGTGCACCGTGTCATACTGCCAGATCAGTAGTTCAGTGGCTTAAGGACTGTGAAGTAAGGTTCTTTAATGACTGGCCAGGCAATTCCCCAGACCTAAACCCTATTGAGAACCTCTGGTCAATAGTACAACAAAGTTTACTGGGCAAGGATATCAATACCATCCCTCAGCTGGAGGCTGCTCTGCATGAGGCATGGAATAATATACTTCCCCAAACCCTGAAGAATTTGTGTGAGAGTCTTCCTACATGGCTGAGGGCATGATTAAGCGTAAAGAATGCAGCATCAAATATTAAAACCTCAGTAAATGGTGTGTGTTTGTGTTTTGGTACATGTGTGGGGGAGGGGCGGAATAATGCCATGACTAGCACTGTAAGTCCCGTTGTGTATATGCTGTATACTCATCAAGATTAATGGATTAATTGCATCAACTCCAGGCTGAGGGACTAATTACCCCAATCTCCTTATGATCTTCACTATTCTTCTTTCTATTGGACTGATAAAGCCACTGTGTGGCAAAACACTTCCACAATAAAGATACCCAAGTGTTGCACATGTGTCTAATTTGTCAAATTCCCCCATGCACCTACTCATATTTCTTTTCTGCAAATTCCCCCTTTGGTGGTGAAGGGCTCATGATCAAAGAAATTTAATTTTATCTCTTGGGATCAAACCTGAATGCTTCCCATTTCCTGGGTTCTGTATTGCCCCAGTTGCTTTAGTGCTTCCCAATAAATATAATTTGTAAATTTGTAATTTCTAGAATACATTCCTCTTTTCATATTATAGTGTGTGGATCATTTCTTAATATACAGTAGCCCCTTGTTTAACCCTTTGACTGTTTTGGTCGTATATATACGTCTTACGAGCCAGTGTTTCGGACGTACAGTATTAATATGCATAAATTCTAGCGGCTTCAAATCAATCAGGAGAAAGCTGGTAGGCCCACATGTGAGAGAATGGGTCTGTGTGGTCAGTGTGCCCCACATAAAAAAAATTTATGATTTAGGATTTAATAAAAAAAAACTGACCTTTTTTTTTTTGGATTAAAACGCCGACTTTGAGGTGTATTTTCGTATAGTATTTATCGTTGTATTCTCATTTTCATGGTCTCACGTGATAAAATGGAAAACATATTACAGAAATAGAGATGATTTTGATTAGTTTCACAATGAAAATGACCTTGAAATTGAGCTCAAATTAGCGGAAATGTTCAATTTTTACCAATGTTCAGGAGTAAGCAAATCACACCACACGTCCAATACACGTCAACTGGGGAGTCTGATATTCTTTCACTAGTGCACTGATATTATTTATGCCATTTTTACAATAATGCAGTAGTCTGCATAACAGTAAATTTTGTATTTTTTGTATGAATAAAAAATCAAAATAGAAAGCAATAGTAATATAAGAGGGGTCTAGAGACGTGACTAATGAACAGAGGATATGTTATTATAGTGGAAAGAATGTCTACATTGTTTATTCTGGACCCTATTTTGAAATTGGCATCTTTATTAATTTGCTTGAAATTGGCCAAATTGCCAATTTCTGACCACTCAATTGGGTAGTTTAAATTGGTAAATGGGCGGTTTCTTGTAATCAACTGATAGAAAAAATGGAGTTCTAAAGAAATAGCTATGAGTTTGGTCAACTGGAACAACGGAATTGGTCAAGCACAGGGCTCAAAGTCGGCGAAATCGCCAATGCGTACAGTGGTCCCTCGATAATAGTCGGGCTCGATAGTCATCCTTTTCGGAAATCTTCGCATTATTTTAGTCCAAACATTGGCTTGCAAATGGTCGGTTGACTCGCTAATCGTCGTTCATCCTGTACGTGTACTCACGGCTCTGAGCTGCCTCGACCTCCCTTCCCAGCCAGTGTGCCATTGTTTACCAGTGAGCGACAGTCCTCTCACGTGTTCATACGAAATATTTCATAATATTTCATTCATTTTAGTGCTTGCAAGTGCTAAATAAGCTACCATGGCTCCAAAGAAAGGTAGTACCAAGCCTTTGGTAAAGAAGGTGAGAAATATGATTGAATTTAAGAAAAACATCATTGAACAAAATGAAAGTGGCGTACGTGTGGCCGAACTTGCCAGGATGTATAACAAATCCTGTACAACCATATCTTCCATCATGGCCAAGAAAAAGGAAATCAAGGAAGCTGTTGTTGCAAAGGGGGTATATATGCTGACAAAAATGAGATCACCAGTACTCGAAGAGTTTGAGAAGTTATTATTGGTGTGGATAAACGAGAAACAATTAGCAGGAGATAGTCTTATGACATCGATTATTTGTGAAAAGGCTAGGTAGCTGCATGACGATCTGGTAAAAAAATTGCCTGCAGTGAGTACTGATATTTGTGAATTTAAGGCCAGCAAAGGTTGGTTTGAGAGATTTAAGAACCGTAGTGGCATACACAGTGTGATAAGGCATGGTGAGGCTGCCAGTTCGGACAAAATTGCAGCTACAAAATTCGTAAGTGAATTCAAGGAGTACATAGAAGCTGAAGGACTGAAACCTGAACAAGTGTTCAGTTGTGACGAAACAAGCCTCTTTTGGAAGAAAATGCCAAAGAGGACCTACATTACTCAGGAGGAAAAGGGACTGCTAGGACACAAGCCTATGAAAGACAGGCTGACACTCATGTTCTGTGCTAATGCTAGTGGGGATTTTAAAGTGAAGCCGTTACTTGTGTACCATTCTGAAAATCCCAGAGTGTTCAAAAAAAACAATGTTATGAAGAGTAAATTGTGTGTGTTTTGGAGATCTAATAATAAGGCATGGGTCAAGAGGGAAATTTTCGTCGCGTGGTTCAATGAAGTGTTTGGCCCTAGTGTGAAGAATTACCTCCTGGAAAAGTAATTGGATCTTAAGTGCCTCCTGCTCATCCTCCAAACCTGGATGACGTAATTCTGCAGGAGTTTGGGTTCGTCACAGTAAAGTTCTTGCCTCCAAATACCACTCCTCTCCTCCAGCCCATGGACCAGCAGGTCATTTCAAACTTTAAAAATCTCTACACGAAAGCAATGTTTTATAGGTGCTTTAATGTGACCTCAGACACTCACTTGACCCTAAGAGAGTTTTGGAAAGAACACTTCAGTATCCCCCATTGCATAAGCCTTATAGGTAAGGCTTGGGAGGGAGTGACTACCAGGACTTTGAACTCTGCTTGGAGAAAATTGTGGCCAGATTGTGTCCACAAGAAATTGTGGCCAGATTGTGTCCACAAGAAATTGTGGCCAGATTGTGTCCACAAGAAATTGTGGCCAGATTGTGTCCACAACTGACATAGGCTCATCAGGCTGACCCTGATGAACCTATGTCAGTTGTGAACTCTATTGTGGCATTGGGGAGTTCCATGGGGTTGGACGTGAGTTTGGAGGATGTGGAAGAGTTGGTGGAAGACCACAACGAAGAGCTAACCACTGAGGAGCTGCAAGAGCTTCAGCAGGAACAGCAACAGATCGCAGCTCAGAATCTTGCTGCAGAGGAGGAAGAAGAGAGATGGAAGAAGGTGCCCTCTTCAGAAATTAAGGAGATTTTTGAAATGTGGGGTAGGATGGAAAGATTTATGGAGAAACATCACCCTGAGAAGGATGTTGCACGCCATATCGGCAACTTGTACAGTGACAGAGTCTTGGCCCATTTTAGGGAAGTTTTAAAGCGACACCAGAAACAGAGCTCTCTGGACACTTTTTTTATGAGACAGGACTCCAGTGACTCTAAAGCTGGTCTTAGTGGCATTAAGAAACAGAAAAGAGAAGTAACCCCAGAAAAGGACTTGGTACCTAAGTGTTGATGGAAGGGGATTCCCCTTCCAAACAGTAACTAAACCAATCTCTCTCCTCCTCCAGTCTTCCATACACTAAGAAGAATCGCCAATAAAGATAAGTGTTATGCTGTTAATGTTTCATTCATCATGTCCCATTGTATTGTTTATGTACTACACCTATATTTCATGTAAAAAAAAATTTTTGTTTTAATACTTCTGGGTGTCAGGAACGGATTAATTGTATTTACATTATTTCTTATGGGGAAAATTGATTGGAAAATCATCTATTTCGATAATCGTCGCACTTCCGGGAACGGATTAACGATGATAAACAAGGGACCACTGTATATGTTGCCGAGATGGCTAACTTCGCAGGAGCGTAATTCTGTGAGTTTTTGACCAAATTTTGTACTTTTGGTGTCATTACCATCGAGAAAAGATTCTCTATCATTTCATAAGAAAAAATAATTTTTTTCCAGAAATTTTGCGACTTAGAATGACAGTTTCAGAAAGGGGCTTGCGACAATGAAAGGGCTAAAAGACATTAGTTATGTTTTTCAAACTGGCATCAAATAAAAAATAGTTTAAAACAAACTGAAGAACATATAGGAAAATAGGGTTATGTTCCTGACCTTGTTTAAATTTATCTGTGTCAAAAATAATAAAGGTTTTGAATTTTACATTGTAGATGATGTTACTTGTTGATCTAAAAATATATGCTATGTAACCATCTCCTAAATTAAAGCTTAAGTACTAAATAAAGTCATTTAATAAGGTGTAGGGTAGGCAGGTATTTAATGCTGATATTTGACACATTATAATGTCTATTCCTTCCAGAGAAAACAGAGAAAGCTAATACACTGCCAGTAACTATTGTAAATTTAATACACAATCTTATCAGCATAAAATATGCAAAAAAGTTAGCAAAACAGAATTTTACCTTACTTCATTTATCCATACTGATTGGTTAGACCTGTAAATAATAGGCAAAGTACTTTTGTCTTTATCTTTTAAAGCATGGGGAATCTTGCATGGAAATTCCCAGCAAGAGCTTAGGTATGCAGTTAAAATTGTGGAACCAGCCAGAACTCAACACACTTTTGTTCAGGCACTTCTTCGTTATCACAGTTTTAGTATGCTAAGGCTTTCTTTTTTATTATGATGAAATAAAGTGATGGACCTTTCTTGATTTCTGCTCGGTCCACTTGCTCAATAATTTTTCCGTCTTATTTAGTTGTTGTGACCTATATGTTATTATTTTTATCAGGTTACAACCAAGGTTACTCATTACAGAAACATATCAGTCCTTCACCCTTGAAGGTGTTCACTCTTTTAAGTCCTAATCTTTCTGAGGTAGAGACAGGAGGATGGACTACTAGAGTCAGATGAGGGTGCTGTAGTCGAAGGCACCTGTGACAATGCCCTCAGCTGTTGTACTCTATCTGACTCTAGTATACAAGTGTCCATCCTCCTGCCTCTACTTCAGATTAATCAAGGCCAAGAGATTGAACACCTTCTTCAAGGCTGAGTGACTGATTATTACCTCATATTTCACTGTCTTCCATATACAATATCTGCACTGAATTGATAGTCACTGGTTGGTAAAACACCTTCATAATAAAAATACCCAGGTGGTGCATGCCTTATTCATACCCCAAGAGGTGTGTATCTCACAGTATATAAACAATAAGAGTTCATTTTTAATTGTTATTTAATAGTTTACAATATTCATGACTTATGGTGAACAGATTACATGCAGCCTTAATAATGCCCTTTTAGTTGATGGACTTGTAACCCAACACCCAGCCATCCAGTTGCAGTGCTAGAACATTTATCATAAACAAATTTTTATTTTGGCTTCACACATAATTTGCAACTTTTAATATGGAAAAGAACAAAAGGTACAATCTCATGACAGGAACAATACATAAATAACCCGCACATAGGAGAAAGAAGCTTATGATGATGTATCATTTCTACTTGGACCATTGGCCAGTCACACTAGTGTGGTTATATTGTAAGAAAAGTAGATAATTTTGCTTGAGAGTTAAAGGTGGGCAGATGAGAACATGTGGTAACCATGTGAGCAATGCAGAAGTTGAAATGAGTGATAATTAAATGGTGGAAGAGTTTTGTGAGGTGAATAGTACAGGTACCATCCGACTTACGACCGAGTTCGGTTCCGACCAACCGGTCGTAAGTCGAAATGGACGTAAGTCGAACCTTACTACTGAATATCAACATCACATTTTTGTAATGACTTTATTTTATTGTTTTATTTTGGTATTTCATTTTTTACTTTTTATGCTGTTAGTACTGTATTTTATACTGTAAGGTTTAGGATAAACACTGTGTACAACACAAACAGTTGTTTATTTCCCAGAAATTTGGCATACAAAACACGGTTGTAAGTCGAATGGTCGTATGTTGAGCAGGTCGTAAGTCGGTTGGTAGGTGTAATTGTATTTTGCAACATTGTTAACCGTTTCTGTCCATCATGTAGAACTATGTCATTGAGGCCAGGGATCCCTATTTAGTTCTACATCATGAGCTCAGCTCACATAGGTAAGCTGTGAGTGCTGAATTTTGGCCTAAATATGAGAGAATGGGTCTGTGTAGCGAGTGTGCACCATATAAAAAAAAACCTACCCCACGCTGTGCATGATGGGAAAACAAAACTTTCACTGTGTGTATGGTTCATAATAGTAATTTTTTTTTTTTTCTTTTTGCTGTTTCTTGGTATCATTAGAAATAGAGATGATTTTGATTGATTTCAGGACTTGGAGTAGCTTGAAACTGAGTTCAAATTAACAGAAATATTTGATTTTTGCTGATATTCCAAAGGACAAATAAGGTCCCCCATCCCCCTACAACCCCTAATCTGTTTTACGAGTTTTTAATAGATCTAATTCAATTGTTGGGACACTGTAAACCATGAAATTTTTTTCCTGGTTATATTTTATTAACTAAGAAATAGAGTAAACCTTTCTTTTTGTGTGAATAAGAATTCAAAATGGAAAGCAAGTGTAATATGGGAGAGGCCTGGGAACATGATTAATGAACATAGGAAATATTTTAGTGCAAGGAATATCTACATTGTTTATTATGGTATTTTTTAATTTTGTTTGAAATTGGCCAAATCACCGAACTCTGACCGCTCTATAAGGTAATTGAAAGTAATTGAATGGGCAGTTTCTTGTGCTTAGTTGATAGGATGGAAGGTATACAGGTCGCCCATCACTAATCCGGCATCATTGGAACCTGTAGTGTGCTGGATTAGTGAGTTTACCGGATTACAGAGTGGTTAGGTTAGAATACACTTAGCCCTTTGACTGTTTCGGTCTTCAAATCAAAGCTGGTAGGCCCACATGTGAGAGAATGGGTCTGTGTGGTAAGTGTACGCAGTATAAAAAAAATCCTGCAGCATGCAGTGCATAATGAGAAAAAAACCTCCGACCATGTTTTTGGATTAAAATGCTGACTTTGAGGTGCATTTTCGTATAGTATTTATGGTTGTATTCTCGTTTTCTTGGTCTCATTTGATAGGATGGAAGACATATTACAGAAATAGAGATGATTTTTACTGGTTTCATGATGAAAAGGACCTTGAAATTGAGCTCAAAGTAGCGGAAATGCTCGATTTTTGTCGATGTTCAAGAGTAAACAAATGACGTCATTGCCCAATAAGTGTCCAATTAGCCATTTTAATATGCAGTCACGAATGGGTTGACATTATTTATACAATTATTACAATAATGCAGTGGTCTGCATAACAGTAAATCTTCTACTTATTGTGTGAATAAATATTCAAAATAGAAAGCAAGAATAACATAAGAGGGGACTGGAAGCATGACTGATGAACAGAAAAAATGCTATTTTAGTGCCAGAAATGTCTGCATTGTTCATTTTGAGCCCTATTTTGAAATTGGCATTATTTTTAATTTGCATGAAATTGGCCAAATTGCCAATTTCTGACCACTTTATTGGGCAGATGAAATCGGTAAATGGGCAGTTTCTTGTACTCAATCGATAGAACAAGTGGAGTTCTAAAGAAATAGATATGAGTGGTCGACTGGAACAATGGAATTGGTCGAAAATATGGCTCAAAGTGGGCGAAATTACCGATGCGTAAACTTATGCTGTCAACATTGGGGAAAGATTCTCTATCATTTTATAAGATTTTTTTTTTTTTTTTTTTTTTTTCAAAAATTTTGTGACAGAGAGAGAGACTAGGATTTGGGGTCGCAACAGTTGAAGGGTTAATTAACCTATCAATAGAGAGACTTTCTGCTACATCTTCCTCGTTTTCTCACTGCTTTATAATTCACTGGCTTGCTGCTATGGATTTGCAACTGTCTGCACAATTTCCGAGTCAGTATAATGATGAAATTTGAGTCAGTATGATTTGAGTTAGTATTATGATGAAATTTGAAATTATGCTAGCTGAAATTAGTGCCGGATTAGTGATGGAACTGGATAACTGATTGCCAGATTAGTGATGGCTAACCTGTACTAGCGAAATAACTAAGAATTTGTTATAGAAACAAAGGAATTGGCCTAAAATAGGATTCAAAATGGGTGAAATCACAAGTGCTTAAATTGCACCAACACCACTAACTTCACACCAGTCTTATTCTGTAAATTTTCCATCAGATTTTGTACTTTTGGTGTCATTACCTGTACAAGAAGATTCTCTACCATTTCAGAAGAATTTTTTTTGACATCAAGAGTAGGTTTCATTTCAGGAGTCTGGACAGTGAAAGGGTTAAGAGCTTTCTGTGGGGGATGCCCCCACAGGTCGACCTGATTTATATTGCATCTCATTCATGCGCCCCCTGATGCTGGGCCACCTTAATGAATTGCTATTAGAAGTTTGTACCTAGTATGGGCCTCTTCTTTGGGATGGGTGTCACTCTCCCTACAGAGTACAGTGGACCCCCGCATAGCGACTTTAATCCGTGCAAGAGGGCTGATTGTTATGCGAAATGTTCGGTATGCGAATGAATTTTCCCCATAAGAAATAATGGAAATCAAATTAATCCATGCAAGACACCCAAAAGTCTGAAAAAAAAAATTTTACCACATGAAATATACATTTTCCTACACACAAAGAGAAGGATACATGCACAATAGTAGAGTAGTACATGCACAATATATATTGTGCATGTACTACTCTACTAAATGAAGAATAAATGACACTTACCTTTATTGAAGATGCAGCAATGACTGATGAGACACTGTGTCCTGGGAGTGCCTTTTCCTCCTGAGTACTGTAGGTCCTGTTTGGCATTTTCTTCCAGAACAGGCCTTATCACACTGTGTATGCCACTACGATTCTTAAATCTCTCAAACCAACCTTTGCTGGCTTTAAATTCACCAATATGAGCACTAGTTACAGGCATTTTTCCCTGTTCACCTGGGTGTTAGTCGACTGGTGTGGGTTGCATCCTGGGAGACAAGATTGAGGACCCCAATGGAAATAAGTTAGACAGTCTTCGATGACACTGACTTTTTTGGGTTATCCTGGGTGGCAAATCCTCTGGGGTTGATTGTTTCTTGGTATTCTCAATAAGCCACACCAACAACGGTGCTACAGCAGCAGCAGCAGCTGACGGTAGTACAACAGCAGCAGACGATGCTACAGCAGCAGCAGACGATGCTACAGCAGCAACAGACGATGCTACAGCAGCAGCAGACGATGCTACAGCAGCAGCAGACGATGCTACAGCAGCAACAGACGATGCTACAGCAGCAGCAGATGATGCTACAGCAGCAGCAGACGATGCTACAGCAGCAGCAGGCGGTACTACAGCAGCAGCAGCTGACGGTGGTACAACAGCAGCAGCAGCCGACAGTGCAGCAGCAGCTGACAGTGCAGCAGCAGCTGACGGTGGTACAGCAGCAGCAGCAGCTGTACCACCAATAGTAGTGATGGTTGATTGGGGTTTATTATACAACCTGGCCAGCTCGGAGACACGCACTCCACTTTCATACTTATCAATGATCTTTTTCTTCATCTCTATAGTAATTCTCACCCTTATTGCTGTAGGGTTGGCACTAGAAGCTTTCTTGGGGCCCATGGTCACTTATTTTCCAGAAAAAATCACCAAAAACACTGTAATAATACGAAATGTTCCGATTGTATGCTTGGATGTTACCGCGGAGGCTGGCTGGTAAACAATGCCACCAGCGGAACATGTGAGCATGGCTCAGGCCGCACATTGGACGCGTCTCGGACGAAGAGCGGTGAGCGGGTTTTTGGGCGGTATGCGAGGCAAAATTTTTGCAAAAAAAGCGAGCGGTATGCGGATTGTACAGTATGCGATGCGTGCGGTATGCGGGGGTCCACTGTACTTTCCTGACTAGGAACCCAGCTTCACTTTTGGTATAAATGGGAGGCTCCAGAATTCCTTTATAAGGAGGGACTTTGAGGTGGCAGTCCAATTTGAATGGGGGTAGAGAAATTGATTTTGAGCCTGAGTTATTATATTTATTTGAGAGGCTTTGAGGGCTGGGGAAGATTATGGGGGAACTTCAGCCTTCCCATGACTGTCATTAGTACCATCAGTGGGCATAAATGGTTAGGATATTTCCCATTTTTCCTAAATTTGCTGACACTAATGGCCAGTTTCACTAAATGAGTTAGGGATATGAATTGTGGAATGCAAAAAAAAAAAAAAAGTATTTGCTATGTAATTATGCTTTATGTAATATGAATAGCAAAAATAGCAAATTCATAGTAATATTGTAAATTTGACCATGTTAGAAATAGTACATGTTTAACCCTTTCACTGTCAGTGCCGTATAGATACGTCTTACGAGCCAGTTGGTGACATACAGTGGACCCCCGGTTAACGATATTTTTTCACTCCAGAAGTATGTTCAGGTGCCAGTACTGACCAAATTTGTTCCCATAAGAAATATTGTGAAGTAGATTAGTCCATTTCAGACCCCCAAACATACACGTACAAACGCACTTACATAAATACACTTACATAATTGGTCACATTCAGAGGTAATCGTTATGCGGGGGTCCACTGTATTAATATGCCAAAATTCTTGTGGCCTTCAAATCTTGGGGAAGAAAGCTGGTACACCTACATGTAAGAGAATGGGTCTGTGTGTTCAGTGGAGGCCTGGTCGTGGACCGGGCCACGGGGACGTTGATCCCTGGAATGCCCTCCAGGTATGCAGTATAAAAAAATCGGGGAACCGGTGGTGCATTGTGAGAGTCCCATTTCAGTAGGCCTTGTTTACCATGCTTTGTGGTAATATGTACCTCACTTCCCGGCGAATGGAGAGTGTTCTCTTCCCAAGTGATAGTTCTAACACAGATGGAAGTGTCAGTGAAGATGAATTTAATGGTTTTGAGGAGTTTGTGACCGAAAGCAATGCCAAGGATACCAGAAATAGTGCTGAAAACCCTGATGACCATCAACCTAGGATAACCCAAAAAAGTCAAAGTGACTTACGTATTTCCATATGGGTGGTGAGGAAGACAGCACGCTTGTTGGGGAAGACAGTATGGGTAATGGGTGGTGGTGGTGGTTGTGTAATGCGTCATTTGACAATGTGTCCAGTGACTCTGTGTGTATATATATATTATAGAACAATAGTAATAAACAACTTTTTTTATTGTTGGTTTGTGTAAACAGATTTTGTAACTAATATATTGATAATGTTTGTGGAGTTATTGTGTTGCATACAACAAGTGGATATATATGCATTACACATTGTATTGGTCTCACAGGCCACGAAAGGTACTTGAAAAAATTAAATATTAAAAAATAAAAGAAAAAATGCAGCAGCGAGGAGACGGTTGGAGGCAGTGGAGATGTCCTGTCTAAAGGGGGGGAAAAAAGTGTGGTGTAAAAATTTTTTGCAGAAAATTTTTGGAGTGGGAAAAAAAGGAAAAGGGTGGAGTTAATTTAAAAATATTTGTCAAAAGGGCAGAAGAGGGGGGGTTGAGGTGGGTTTTGGGCATTTTTGAGGAATGGATCAAAGTAGAATACATGGAAGGATATAAATCTATAGGGGAAGGAAAGGGAGGTAGGGGTCATCCTCAAAAAGGGGTTTGGGAGGGGGTAAAAGGGGGTTTTTGGTGGGCAAGGGGGTTGGATTCCCGCAAGCGTGCTTTAGCATGGGTTTAAAAAAAGGGGTTTAATGGGACGAATGGTATTGGGACCTGCGATCTGTTTGGGGTGTGAGCAGGGGAATATTTAGTGAGGGAAATTAGGGAAACCGGGTTTTTTTCTTTTTAGTCGGCCCCCCAAGGAAGGGGTTTCCCTTTTTGTTGGTGCGGGCTCTTTATTTAGGGGAAATTGGGGTCTGTGCTCCAGTTCCCCGGGGGAAAAAAAAACCCAATGCCTTTCCAATTTCCCCCCCCCCAGGGGCTGTATTTAATTTCCCCCGGGTTTTGCGTTCCCCCTTGTTTTAATTTAAAAAAAATTTATATAGTCGGACTTGGTCCCGGAAATGGGAAGTACAATGCCTGCCCCCTTTAAACCCCTTTTAGGGTCCGTTCCCCTAGATCTACGGCTTTTCGTTCAGGGGCAAACCGTTGATTAGCCATGAGCTCGTCACTTGATAAAAATGTGAGGGGGTACATTTGGGCCTAGATATGAGAGAATTACATCTATTTGGTTTTGGGTGCACCCCCTAAAAAAGTCCTGCCCGCACACTGTGTATATTTTGGGGAAAAAATGGGAAAACAAAGTTTTCGATTAAAAACGCAAACTTTTTCAGGGTTTTTTTGTATTGTTTTTTATGTTGGGTTTTTTGGTTTTTGGTCTCATTTGATAGAATTTGGGAAAACATATTACAGAATTAAAAAGATGATTTTGATTGGTTTTTTCAAGGAAAGGCTTGGGTTATGAGCTCAAAAATTTGCAGAAAAATGTTAAATTTTTTCCGATATTTAAGAGTTAAAAAAAACGCCTCACACGTCTAATTACACGCCCGCTGGTGGGTCTAATATACTTCCAAATTTTGGTGAAGATATTTATTTCCCAATTTATACAGTATTGAAAAAACAGTAAATTTTTTATTTTTGGTGTGAAAAAAAATTCATTATGTGAATAAAAAATCAAAATGGAATTTATTTGTAAAGCCTCAAAACATAACTAATGAACAGAGGAAATGTTAGTTTAGTGCCAGGAATGCCTACATTGTTCATTCTGGACCCTATTTTGAAATTGGAATATTTTGAACTTTGTGTTAAATTGGCCAAATTAACAATTTCCGATCACTTTTTTTGTAGTTGAAACAGTTGACTTGGCGATTTCTTGTGCTCAATCGATAGAATAGAAGTAATACTAGTGAAATAGCTAAGAATTTGGTTGATTGGAATAATGTAATTGGCCTAAAATGGGAGTCAAAGTCGGCAAAATCGCCGATTCGTAAATATCGCTGACACATCAAAATTCGCGAGAGCATAATTTCGTCAATTTTCCACCAAATTTCGTACTTTTTGTTTTATTACCTTCACAAAAAGATTCTCTAAAGATTTCATAAGAAAAAATAACAAATTTTTTTTTTGAAAATTCTTGGACACTGGTGCGTGACTCCAGATTTGGGCCTTGGACCCTGAAAGGGTTAAAGGAGGGGTTTGGGATATTGGCAGTTTGGAGGGATATGTTGTGTATCTTTATATGTATATGCTTCTAAACTGTTGTATTCTGAGCACCTCTGCAAAAACAGTGATTATGTGTGAGTGTGGTGAAAGTGTTGAATGATGATGAAAGCATTTTCTTTTTGGGGATTTTCTTTCTTTTTTTGGGTCACCCTGCCTCGGTGGGAGACGGCCAACTTGTTGAAAAAAAAAAAAAAATAAAAGTAAACATAATATTACCAAGTGAGGGGCAGCCGCCGATGTTGCTGTAAGCGGTTCACTTTGTCAACTTCATGACTCTATATCTCGGTAAGTACTGATCACAATATTTTTTTTTTTTTTTTTTTTTTTTTTTTTTTTTTTTTGAACTCAAAAATGCTCTTAAGATTTTGGTAAGAAAATTTTTTTTGTTTTTTTTTTTTCGAATATTTTTCGACACAGAGTGGCTTCAGGATCAGAGGCCTTGACAGTGAAAGGGTTAAAGCACTGAATAACTAAACAATTCTAGCCCTTTAGATAAGGATAAAGATTTTATATCTTTGCAGTTACAATGTGTAATTGCAGTTTTGATTTGATAAGTACAAAGAAAGTCACTATCAATACAGACAATTCTCATTCATATATATGTTCACTTGTCTTGGCTTCAATAAGGTTCATCGCAAACTTTTCACCCAGTTGATACTTGCTTCTGGGCCTCTGGCTGGCTTCAACTGGGAGCCTCTGTGCAACAACCCCTGGATATCAACCTTAGACAATAGTAAAGACCCTATTTTCACCTAGATGAATATTTCCTCAATCAATGCTTCATTTTGCAGGTTCCCTGGGACTGCTTTAAAGATTTGTTGCAGTTCTTGCTGACCTAGGATCCCTATTGAAGACAGCCATTCACTCTTTTTGACTCATAAGTCTTAGAGTTAACTACACAGCCATGTTCAATTAATCAGTCAATCAGGTTTATTCTCTGTAAAGATTACAATGCAGGGTTTATATATTATAGGATATCGGTTACAATGTGTGGTTTACATATTATAAAATACTAATTACAGAGGGGGGCCACTGTCATGCCTACCATGACTAGGCATTTTGGGCAGACTAAGATTAATTCAAACCCTATATTGGTACAGATTATGGAGCATGTAGATATTAAGGCTAGGTAACTGCATTACAGTTCATAAATATAGCAGTGTGAATGGTTTTGTTTCAGTACGATACATAGTTTCTATTAAAACTCCTATATTGGAGTATCTTAGGCAAACTTATGACTAATTTAAGATTCATTAGGCAATAGTTTTGTTACGTATTTCTGTATTTACAGTCAATTGGGTGAGTGTAAGTGTGAATTGTGGGGAATCACAGATATCGAGAGTAGGTCTAGGTTGTTTTTCGTATGTGTATGATGCAAGAGAATAGGTGGTTATCATGTAGTTAGCTGACGGTGGGGTGTGTCAGGGAGACAAGATGTTTTCTAACGGTAGTTTTGAAAGTGATGGTTCTGTCTGCAGTTCTAGAGTTTTCAGGTAGGATGTTCCAGATTTTAGGTCCTTTTATGTACAGTGGAACCTCAAATATCGAACTTAATCTGTTCCAGGAGTTAGTTCTAAATTCGAAAAGCCTGAAAAGTGAAGCAATATTTCCCATAAGAAATAATGGAAATACAATTAATCCGTTCCAGAAACCCAAAAATATTCACAAAAAGAATACATTTTATAGAGATAAATTATAGTTTTACATACAACAAATGTAGTGTTCAATTATTTATTAATAAATTTAAATAAACATATAAAATAACATTTTACTTACCTTTATTGAAGATTGGTGATGGCATCTGGAAGATAGGGAGGAGGAGAGAGGAAGTTGGAGTTAGTGTGTGTTTGGAAGGAGAATCCCCCTCCATGAGGACTTCAGGTATCAAAGCCCTCTCTGGGGTTGCTTCCCTTCTCTGTCTTTTGATGCCACTAGGACCAGCTTGAGAGTCACTGGACCCCTGTCTCACAAAATAACTGTCCACAGTCCTCTGTTTCTGGTGCCTCTTTAAGATTTCCCTAAAATGGGACATGGTTCTGTCACTGAACTTATTGCAAAGATGGCTTGTTTCAGCTTGCTCAGGGTGGTACTTCTCCACAAACATTTGGACATTATTCCACTTGGACATCACTTGTGTATTATTTCCTTCTTCACATCTATAGTGTTTCTCACTTTCTTTACCACAGGGGTACCACTAGCAAGTTTCATTGCTCCAATTGTAGCTTATTTCACAGTCCCACAAGCACTAAACACAATGAAATAATCATAAAATGTTTGAATGAGAGCACAGGTTAGTGTTCACTCAAGCATCAACAAAACCAGACTGGCTCACGATGCCTGCGTGGGGACGCAGACAGAGCGGGCTGCTGGACAGGTCTGGTACCTGGCGGTTCGAAAATAGGGGCGAATTCGATAATAGGGACAAAGTTGATTAGAAAAAAGGGTTCTATTTTCGAAGAGTTCGATAAGCAATACGTTCAAAATTTGAGGTTCCACTGTATATCGAATTTTTGTATAGGTTTAGCCAGACACGGGGACTGTCATAGAGATTTTTGTGCCTGGTGTTATGCCTGTGGGTCCTGTCACAACTATCAAGAAAGTGTTTTAGTCTGGGTTAATATTGGAATTTAAGGTTCTGTAAATGTAGGTTGCACAGTAGTAAGTGTGGATGTTCTGTACAGTGAGTAAGTTTAGATCTTTGAAAAGTGGGGGTGTGTGTTGCTTGGGATTGGATTGTATGATTATTCTTACTACAGCTTTTTGTTGGGTCATGATAGGCTTTAGGTGTTGCTGCTGCTGCTGATCCCCAGGCACAAATAGCATAGGTGAGGTAGGGATAGATGAGTGAATAGTACAGTGTGAGAAGGGCTGAGCGTGGCAAGTAGTAAGGTATCATGGAAAGGATCCCAACCATTTTGGATATACTTTTTTTTGTTATGTGTTGGATATGGGTGCTGAAATTCAGGTTGCTGTCGATATGTAGGCCTAGAAATTTGCCCTCATTAAGTTTAGCAATAAGAGTGTTGTCGATCTTAATGTTAAGTTGTGCAACACCTGCTCTGTTACCAAACATAATATAGGTTTTGTCAGTGTTAAGTGTAAGTTTATTGGCTGTCACCCAAGTAGATATTTTTAGTAGTTCCTCGTTAACAATGGTGTTAAGGGTGGCAAGATTTGGGTGGGAGTTGACACAAGTCATGTCATCAGCAAAGAGAATGGGTTTCAGGTGTTGTGAGATGTTGGGAAGATCACTGATGTATAAGAGGAAGAGCAGGGGACCAAGGACACTTCCCTGTGGCACTCCGGTATCAAGTGGCCATGTTGATGAGGTTGTGTTAGGAGATAACCTTGCTAGAATGAAGTCTACACAAGAGACTGTTGTAGTTTCATCATACATTTTCCACATTGCTTCATTTTGTTTTCATATAATGTTTAAAATTAAAATAACTAAATAACACATATGTTTTTATTATGTTTTGAGATTTATGAGCTTATTGTAAAAAAAAATTTATTGTTTTGATTTTAAATACAAAATAACAGTTATGTACAGCTTCTCACTTAGCAATGTACTCGTTTACTGACTACTAGGAGTTACGACCAGCTTTCTGACCAGTATGCAAACCTAAGTAATGTATTTTAAAGTTGATTTCCTCTATTGTGTTTATTACAGGATACAGTACACTACTGTATAAACATTTAACCCTTTCTGGGTCCGTCCCATAGATCTACGGCTTTACGTTCAGGGTCCAAACCGTAGATCTACGCCATGAGCTCAGCTCACTCTGATAAGCTGTGAGTGGTAAATTTGGGCCTAGATATGAGAGAATACATCTATGTGGTATGTGTGCACCACATAAAACAAATCCTGCAGCACACAGTGTATAATGAGAGAAAAAAAACGAGACCATGATTTTCGATTAAAACAGCGACTTTGCAGTGTTTTTTCATATGTTTTTTATAGTTGTATTTGAGATTTCTTGGTCTCATTGATAGAATGGAAGATATATTACATAAGTAGAGATGATTTTGATTGGTTTTAGTGCTGGAAATGGCTTGAAACTGAGCTCAAAATAGCGGAAATGTTAAATTTTTGTCGATGTTCAAGAGTAAACAAATGACCTCACACATCTAATACATGCCAGCTGGTGGGTCTAATATACATTCACAAATGTGATGATGATATTTATACAATTATTACAATATTGCATAACAGTAAATGTTCTATTTTTTGGTTTGAATAAAAATTCATTATGTGAATAAAAAATAAAAATGGAATTCATTTGTAAAGCCTGAAAAAATAACTAATGAGCAGAGGAAATGTTAGTTTAGTGCCAGGAATGCCTGCATTGTTTATTCTGGACCCTATTTTGAAATTGGAATATTTTGAACTTTGTGTTAAATTGGCCAAATTACCAATTTCCGATCACTTTATTTTGTAGTTGAAACAGTTGACTGGGTGATTTCTTGTGCTCAATCGATAAAATAGAAGTAATACTAGTGAAATAGCTAAGTCGGCAAAATCTCCGATTCGTAAATATCGCTGACACATCAAAATTCACGAGAGCATAATTTAGTCAATGTTAGATCAAATTCCGTACTTTTTGTTTTATTACCTTCAGAAAAAGATTCTCTACCATTTCATAAGAAAAAATAACAAAATTTTTTTTTTTGAAAATTCTTGGACACTGGCACACCCTTTGAAATTTGGCCTCTGGACCCTGAAAGGGTTAAAAATATACAGGTTGCCCATCACTAATCCGCAATCAGTACGTAATCAGATTCCATCAGTAATCTGGCACTAATTTCAGCTAGCATAATTTCAAATTTCTGGGGTCGCTACACCAACCTACCACTACTGTTTGGTGGCACTACTTGCTGCGTAAGTCATTCCAGTTTCTTTTTCTCCATATATTATTATAACCTGCTGACTTTTAGCCCTAGCCGTGGTTCCAACGAATGAAAGAAATGCTTCTCATTGTGTAAAACACATACATCGTACATTGTCCATAAAAGATAGAGTGGCTGTGAAGCCACTGTTGGTCACCATGAGCTTAGCTCACTCAGATAAGCTGTGGCCGGTAAATTTGAGCCTACATATGAGAGAATAGGTCTGTGTGGTAAGTGTCGACTACAAGAGTCCCCTCAAATTTGCAGGGGTTACATTCCAAAACCACCCACAAATTTGGAAAAAACTGCGAATTCTGGATGCAGTTAAAAAAATGCCTATAAATACCTATTTTTATAGTTTAAACCCTAAATATGCCCCCTAAACACTTTAATTGAATTTCGGACTCAGCTTCATACATCACTCTTAAAAAAAAAAAAAAAAAAGCCTAAAGATAAACCTGTATACAGTACTGTACTGCTGTGTCTCCTGCAGTGCTAGAATGTAAAATACCAATGTTACCCCCATATGTGCTCATTGTACTTTAATTCATGCAAGCCTGTTTTCTTTGGTTTACTGTAATTCATGCAACCCCATTTTTTTTTGGTATACGTAGAGTAAATATACAGTAATAATTTAATTTAGTAAAAGTAAAGTTAAATGTACGGGTATTTTCCCATAATGAATTATACCGTTCTCTCTACAACACTAAAAAATTTATAGTAGTATTTTTTTTTATGGAAATTTTGCTGAATTTACATTAATATTTGTGTTACAAAATTATTAAATTATATTTTTCTTAGTATTTATCATTAAAATGCATAAAAAATTATATATTGCCATGAAAAAAAAAAAAATTCTGTGAATTTGCAGGGATTTCCACGAAAAATTATTAGTTAGGTTCTAAGGAAAAATCCAGATTACTGAAGCTGCGTATTTGGAACCACGAATTCACAGGGGTCTGCTGTATATAAAAAAAATCCTGCAGCATGCAGTGCATAATGAGAAAAAACTGTGACCATATTTGTGGTGTAAACCCGAGTTTACGATCTATTTTCGTATGGTTTGTATGGTTGTATTTTCTTTTTTTTGTGGTCTCATTTGATAGAATGGAAGATATATTACAGAAATAGATATAATTTTTGATTGGTTTCACGCTGGGAAGTACCTTAAAATTGAGCTAAGAGTAGCGGAAATGTTAAATTTTTGCCAGTGTTCAAGAGTAAACAAATGATGTCACCATCCAATACGTGTTCAACTGGCCAGTCTAATGCGGTCATGAATGGGCTGACATTATATATACAATTATTACAATAATGCAATATTCTGCATAACAGTAAATCTTATATTTTTTGTGTGAATAGAAATTCATAATGGATAGCAAGCATAATATAAGAGGGGGCTGGAGACATGACTAATGAACAAAGAAAGTGTTATTTTAGTGCTAGTAATGTCTGCATTGTTTATTATGGACTCTGTTTTGAAATTGGCATCTTTTTTTAAATTTGCGTGAAATTGGCCAAATTACTGATTTCTGACCACTTTACTGGGTAGTTGAAATAGGTGAATGGGCTGTTTCTTGTACTCAGTTGACAGAATAGGAGGAGTACTAGCAAAATAGCTATGAATTTGGTAGAGTGGAACAATGGAATGGGCTAAAAATAGGGCATAAAGTGGGTGAAATTGTCAATACATATATATTGCCATTGGGTTAGGTGTATTCTAACCTAAACACACTGTAATCCAGCAAAATCACTAAAGAAAGTGGTCAAAACTTGAAAAGTTCGACAGTTGATGCGTTTGCAACTCGGGGTTCCACTGTACGCATAATTACCCTAGTGAGGAAATGGTATGGCGATACCAACAAGATGTGGAAAAAGACACTTTATGTACAGTTCAGGACATTTATTAAAGGAAACGTTTCGTCACGAGTGGCTTCTTCAGTCCTAATACAGAGAAAACTAAGAAAATGAGTACATGTACGTATATATATAGTGGCAGGGGTCAGGTGAAGTGTCACGTGGATAGAGGTGGTAGTGGTGGTAGTGGAACTAAGATGGTGGGACAGATGGCTACAGAGGGACCTGTTGATATCATGTTACAGCAGTTTCCAGAATGGGTAATACGTAACCTGTTGAATAGCAATTTTGTAATACTGTAACTACCAGACTTTTGCTTTATAGTGTTACTGACAGCATTTCAGAGCAGCTTCTATGCATTTTCTCAGTCTTTAATCACTAGTTGAGCCTCACTGAATTTCATGAAGTGTCCAACATCGTCCCTATGTTGAACACGTGTTTTTACGGTCATCATTTCTGCAAGCATTTTTGTGTTTGGAGATCCTAATGTCCCGAGATCTGGCTGTTTCTCCCACATATACTTTGTCACACCCCTCACATGGTATAGTGTAAATTCCTGCACCTGTGCCAGAATCATGCTTTGGTTTTTGTATCAGGTTCCTAATAGTAGTTGATGAGCTGGTAGATATTTTAGCCAGTTTCCTGTCAAACATTTTTGAAACATTAGTAGCAACATTGCTGACCGGTAAAATGATGTAACTTTGGAAACGTTTCTTCAACTTGATTTGTGTTGGTCTTGTTGGAGTGTCGCACATTTCCTGCAGTCACATAAGAAGTGTAGGGGAAAGTGTAGTGAACTAAAAGAATGGGTGATGTATGTGCATTCTTCTTTGAGGAACTGCTGACTGGAAATTCTGTAGGCTCTCAGAAAGAAGCCAATAACTACCCCTCTTTTATTTCTGGTGTCATGGTGAGAGAAGAAATGTAGAAGATTGTTCTTGTAGGTAGGTTTACGGTAGACTTTAAAAGAAAGTCTGTTTTCACCAGTGAATAGGAGAATGTCGAGAAAAGGTAATTGGTTGTCCTCCTCTAGTGTAAATTTAATAGTAGGTTCCAGAGTGTTTATGGTGTTGAGGATGTCATGTACGTCTAGATTTTTGGGTACAGTGACCAAAACATCATCAATGTACCGCATCCATGTAACTGACCTAGGGATGTTATTGAGGATCTGTCTGGATTCTAGGTCTTCCGTATATAAATTGGCAAGTACATACTGCACTAAGGGGTGAGCCCATGGCTAGCCCAAACAGTTGTTTATATGTCTTGTCTTCAAACCTAAAGCAGTTACAACAAAGACAAAGTTCAGCAAGGCTCACAAAATCCTAGCAAGGTACAGGTAACTCTGTATCATTAATTACCCTGCAAAGAAGATCAATGGCTTGATCAGCTGGGACATTGGTGAATAAGGCAGTCACATCGAAACTTGCAAGCTTATCACTCATGTTGAGATCCCTGACACGGTTAAGGAGGTCACCTGAGTGCTTCAGGTGAGCCTGACTAATCATACCCAGGAGTTTAGATAAATATTTTACCAAAACTCCTGCCAGGCTGGTATCAGCAGTGCCCCACACATGCTGTAACATATTAACAGCTCCCTCTAGCCATCCGTCCCACCAACTTAGTTCCACTACCACCCCTATCCATGCGACACTTCACCTGACTCCTGCCACTATATAATTTATATATAATATATATATATATATATATATAAATATATATATATATATATATAAATATATATATATATATATATATATTATATATATATATATATATATTATATATATATATATATATATAAATATATATATATATATAATATTATAATATATATATATATATATATAATATATATATATATATATATATATATATATATATATATAATATATATATGTATATATATATATAATATTATATATATATATATATATATATATATATAATTATATAATATATATATATATATAATATATATAATATATATTATATAATATTATATATAATATATATATATATATATATATTATATATATATATATATTATAATATATATATATATATATATAATATATATATATATATATATATAATATATATATATATATATATATATAATTTATATATATATATATATAATATATATATATATATATATATATATATATATATATATATATATATTATATATATAAATATATATATATATATATATATATATATATAATATTATATATATTTTATATATATTATATATGTATTATATATTTTATATATTATATATATAAATAATATTTAAAATATATTATTAAATTTATAATATTAAAAAAATTTATATATATATATTTATAATATTATATATTTTATAAATATATAAAAAGTGGACCCCCGGGGTTTTAACGTTTTTTTTTATCATCCAAAATATTTTAGGTGCCGTACTGACAAATTTTTTCCCCAAAGGAATTTTGTGAAGTAGATTAGCCCATATAAACCCCCCCAAACATACACTAAAAAACGCACTTACATAAATAACTTACATAATTGGTCGCTTCGGAGGTGATGTTATGGGGGGGGTCCATGTAAAAATCCTTTATAGAATAATATCTAGTTTCCTGCACTTGCAAATTAATCTTAGCTAAAAATCTTCTTTTTCTAAACACCCTGCTATTAGTATAGAAAACCTTAAGGGAGCATCCCTTGCTGCCCCTGCTGTCCCCCTTTGTTTGTGCCCTGTTCTATTGTCTTTTTTAAACTTCATGCTGAATGCCTTTTTACTTTTAAATGTTTCCAAACCCAGTGTTGCAATGTTTGTATGGGTGTGTGGGGGAAAAACAAGCAGGTTGCAACACTGGGTTTGGGAAAACATTAAATTTTTAAAAAAAGGCTTTCAGCATGAAGTTATAAATAAAGACAATAGAACAGGTCAGCAAACAAAGGGGGACAGCAGGGGGCGCAAGGGACTAAATTTTCCCCTTAAGGTTTAAAATAACTAATACAGGATGTTGAAATAAGTAGATGGCTAAGATTAATTGCAATGCAGGAAACAAAAATTTTTGTATCAAGCCCTTTTAAATTGAAAGATAAAGAGCCCCTGAATTTTTACATCAAGGCTATAAATATTCCCCTGACAGGGCAACGGAAGGGGTGGGAAAAGGATGATTCAGAGACTTTTTTTAAATTGTTGTGTTAGAAAAAATATAAAATTAAAGCTGCCAGAATTTTTTTGGTTTTACACTTTGACCAAAAAAATTTTTGGGGTTTTTAAGGGCCCCCAAATTTGATGGGGAGTGAAAAAACTTTATGGGATGAAATTGAAGGAACACAAAATGTTTTTTAATGGAATTTAAACTAAAAAGTTTGGGATGGGTTTGGGTTTGAGGGGGGGGTTTTTGTCGTAGGATTTGTTTTTTTTTTGGGGGCGGTGGGGGGTAATTTGTTGGTTTTGAAGGGGGTTTTTCTTGGGTTTGTGGCTTGGGGGGGCCCCAAAAATTTTGTTTTTTTGGGGTTCCCTTTGGTGTTCCGTCCTGTTTTCGCTGGCTGATTTCATGGACGGGAAAAAATTATTAGGGGGGCTAAAGGGAAAATGACCTGCTAGGGGTCGGTAGGTGGTGATGGTGCCGATATGTGCTTTCCAGGGCATAGTTCTAGCTGCTCAGTCAAAATTGTTCCAAATAGGGAAATCGATCAAACAAAAATGATCCTAAATGGATGAACAATGTTTAAAAAATATCTGTTTGGTAAAAGAGAGGCTATATAGGCAAACAAAAGAGGAGAGGGGCAATTAAGAAACGATATATTCAGTTAAAAGGGAAAAAAAAAAGGGAATTAGAAAAGCAAAAAAGATTATGAGGTTAAAAGTTGCAAGAGAATCGAAGACTAACCCAAAAGGTTTCTTTCAGGTATACAGAAGTAAGTCAGGGACAAGATAGGCCCACTAAAAAGTTCCTGGGTCGTCATGACAGTGATAAGGAAATTTTTAGAATTTTTAACACATACTTCCCCTCTATTTTTACACAGGAGGAACCACTATTCCAGTAATGAAAAATTATGTAGAACAGGAGATAAAAAAACTGTGCACGATTAGGGTCAAAGTGACATGGCCTTGGGCAAATAGATAAATTAAAACCTAAAAATCCCCAGGCCTGGAACTGTAGCAAGGGTTCTAAAGGAATTAAAGAGGAGCTTGCAACCCCTTTTTTGGCTAATCTTTTCAACATATCCTACAAAATGGCATGGTGCAGATAAGGGGAAAAGGGAAAATGGATACCTATTTTCAAAACAGGTGACAGGTCCTTAGCTTCGAACATAGCCCAATAAGCCAAACCCCCATAGTGGGAAAATTTTGGAATAAATAATTGCCGAGGCAGTTCGTACCCACCTTAAAAAGATAAATTAATCAACGAATTCAGCATGGTTTTACAAAGGGGCGTTCCTGCCTTCAAATTTTAAAAAAAATTTTTTTTTCACTAAGGATTTGAGGAGGGATATGGTAATGTATGTATTGTGTATATGGACTTCGAAAGCTTTTGACGGGTCCCACATCAGAGATTTTGGGGAAAAATTAAAGCACAGGAAATAGGAGGAGAAATTTTTTCCTGGATAAGGCATGGTTGACAAATGGCAGCGAGAGTTGAAAAAGGGGGAAAAATCAAGGGGGGGAAGGTCACGAGCGGTTTTTCCACAGGGGTCAGTGTTGGGCCCCTGCGTTCAAAATCTACTAAACGAAAGATGAGGGCATAAAAGCGACTCGGAAGTTTGCCGATGCCCCAAAATGGGCCCCGGAATTCTTTTGACGAGGACATTCGAGCACTCCGGGAAGATTTGAATAGACTGATGCAGTGGTGGAGAATGGCAGATGCAGTTTAATTAGACAAATGCAAATTTCTAAATTTTGGGGACGGGACAAAACCAGCCACATATAAAATAAAAATGTAGATCTTAATATTACGGTTTGCAAAAAAAGATTTAGGAGTTCGGGTTTAGCGTAATCTGAACCAAGACAAAGGGGCTGTGTTCGCAATAAAGTAATAGAATCCTGGTTTCATACAAAAGCATAAATAATAGGATCCTCAGGTTGTTCTTCAACTCTATACATCCTTGGTTAGGCCCTCATTTAATTTATGCTGCACAGTTTTGGTCACCCGTATTTCAGAATGGAATATAAATTCCCTCCTGGAAAAATGTAACAAAGGAGGAAAAAAGATTTGAAAAAAAAAAACCCCATGTATCGAAATTTTGAGGATAGAAAAACCCCCTAAAAATGCCTCCTGGCAGTAGGGGGGGTTTTGGGTTTTAAAAGTAAGCAATAAAAAAATAAATATTTAAAATTTTAAAATAAAATTAAATTTTTTAATTAAAAATTTTTAATTAATATAAAATATTTTTAATAATTTTGGTTAACAAACTCCCAAAAGACCGTTAAACCCAAAACGTTGGGTGAAAAAATGGGTTGGAAAAATACTGAGTAAGTGGGTGGGGGATTAGACCAAATTTGGTGGCTTTTGGGCCCCCCATCTGGGCCCTCTGGGGGGGTGTTCAACCCGGGGGGCTTGGACCGCCTCGACCAAGCCTTCGCAGTTTCCCTTCATTTTTTGCCCTATTTAAAATTATTTTATAAAAATTTAATTTTTTTAAATTTTAAAATTTTAAAAATAATTAATAAAAATTATAAAATAAAACGGGGATCAAGCCAAAAAAGGGAGCCCCCCAATACAAACAAGCACGGGAGGCCCCAAATAAAAAATTTACCTCAAGTGCCAGATGGGAAGGAAGGGTGTGGATAACCCCCATGGGGTTTTCTTTGGTTGTTTCCCAACTCCAGGGAAGGAAAGGCAGGGGGCCCCCTTTGGCCCCCCCCCCCAAAACCCCCGGAAAAATTTTTTGGGGGGAACGCGCCTTCATTTTTTTCCACCCCCCCCCCTTGGCAAAAATGGGGAAAGATTGCAAACATGAGGGGAAAAAATATAAAGGGGAAACAAGGGATCCCAGCAGAAAGGGGCCCCCAAAGCGTTGTGGCGCCAAAGGTGATGTGTTCCCCCAAGCCTGAAAGGGGAAGCTGGGGGGGATTTTTTGCTTATTGGTGATACCACTAAAACGGGGGGAAAAAGGAATGCCACTTTAATAAAATTTAAAAATAAAAATTCGTCTTAATTTTTTTTATAAAAATTCTGGGGGGAAAAAAAAAATTTTAAAAGGGGGGGTTTGGAAAAGGGAAAGGGGAATTTTTTTAAAACGGCCCTTTTTTTTCGGGGGAAAATCCATTATTTTTGGGAACCCCCTCTGGGGGCTAGGGTTTTCCCAAATTGTCACCAAAAAGGGAAAAACCCCTTTTTTTTTAAAAAAATTTTTTAAAATTTTGTTTTTGTTTTTTTTGTTTTTTTTGGGGGTGGAGGGGTGGTTGGTTGGAAAGTTATTTTTTGGTTTTTTTTTGGGTTGGGTTTGGGGTGGAATTTTAAAAAAATATATATATAATTTATTTAATTTATATTTTTAAAATATATATTTTAATTTATATATATATTTTTAAAAAATATATATATAAATTTAATATTGATATATATAAAATTAATATATTAAAATATTTTTTAATATATAATTATATATTTATTATTTTAAAAATAATATATATATAAAATATATATATATATATAATATATATTATATTATATTATAAAAAATATATATTTTTATATATAAAAAATATAATTTTATATATATATATATATATTATAAAATATAAAATATATATTTAATATATATATATAAAATATATATAAATTTTATATATATATTAAAATTAATTTATATATATATATTATTAAAAATATATTTTAAAAATATATATTATATATATAATATATAATTATAAATATATATATATATATATATATTTTATATAAATATAATATATATATAAAATATATATATATATTTATTATATATAATATATATATATATTTTATTAAAAATAATATAAAATATATAATATAAAATATAATATATATAATATATTTTTTATAAATATATATATATATATATATATTATATATTTATATATAATATATATATAATTTATATATAATATAAAAATATATATATATATATATATATATATATATATATATATATATATATATATAATAATATTCGTGCCGAATAGGAGAATTTGCGATCTTGGTTAAAATGCAACGTTTCTTGCCATATAGGACAAGTGAAAATTTGTTTGCAATAAATTTCCCCAAAAATTAATTCTGAACCTAACAAAAAATATATTTAGCTGTGCTTGTTTAGTATTAAATTTTTTAAAACAAATTAAAAATTAATTATTTTGGGTTAGGCTAAAAAAAATTGTTCTTGTTATAATAAGGTTGGGTAAGTTTTCTAAGTTCTTTTGTAGAAAATTTTAAAAATTTTTACATTAAAATTAATGAAAAAAAAAATATCTTTAAACGTAAAGAGAAAATTTTGAAAGGGGCTTAATTTTAAATGAGTTTTGCTAATTTACCAGTTTTACATATTCGGCAGACAATAATATATATATATTTATATTATATATATAAATTTTAAAATAAAATATATATATAATTATATTTATATATATATATATATAAATATATATATTTATATATATATATATAATTTATATAAAATATAATATATATATATTATATATATATTATATATATAAAAATTTTATATATATATTATATATATATTATTATATATATAAAATATATATATTAAATATTATATATTATATTTTATATACACATACACACTTTTTTTTAATTTTCTCTGATTTTAAAAAATGTCCTAAAATGTACATGTCTCTTTTTTTCCCCAATTAGCTAGTGTTTTCTGTGGGGATCCTGGTGTGGTTTCCACAGGGCTTCTGGAGCGTTGCCACTTGGGATTTATAGCCAAAGTACCAACAATAATGACTGATAGTTGGCAAAAGTTCCACTGCAGTCAAGCAATGATTTCCTAAATCGGCTGTACAGGGAACTCGCTACCATCAAACTTAAACTTAAAGTCAGTGCTAGGATATTAGTCGACTGTGACGAAGGTGGACAAGAATATTAACTTGACTCTACATAGATGACTTCAGTTAGCATGCAGTTATTAAAAATTTCCTACTATTGTGACTATTGTCATATTACATATTCTGTATTATAATCACATTACTGTATAAATGGAAAGATATTAGTTAGAGCCCACACCATGTCCATAATTTGTTTCAAGTCATGAACTGTTAATCACAGCAAATTTTGACTGGAAATTTCCCAGTTGTTTAGGCTGAAAAATGGGTTCTTAATCAGGCACTCCATATTTTTGCATTATTACCTGGAGTATACCTGGAGAGAGTTCCGGGGGTCAACGCCCCCGCGGCCCGGCTGTGACCCGACCCCCTGGTGGTGGCCTGATCCCAGGCTGTTGTGCTGGCTGCCGCAAACCCAAGATGAGCCACAGCCCCGGTGATCAGGCTGTTTGGGCTTGTCCGGCCAGTTGGCTGCCAGGGGTTTTGGTAATCCCCCTTTTTGTGTGCTGGGAGGGAGTTGACGTTCGGGCCCTGCACTTATTGTTTGGGCTTTTAACTGCTAGTGACACCCCTGCTTTCATTGGGGGGGTTGCATTTTCTGCCAAGTCTTTTGCTTTCGTAGTGATGATTTTGTGTGCAATTTTTACTAGTCCCTTAGGGTTTTCCAGGTGATTAATCATGTATCTCTCCCCCTGCGTTCCAGGGAATACAGGTTTAGAACCTCAAGCGCTCCCGTTTGAGGTGTTTTATCTCCGTTGCGCGCCGTGAAAGTTCCTTACTTTTTCTAGGTCGGGAATTTCACCCGCCTTGAAAGGTGCTGTTAGTGTGCGCAATATTCCAGCCTAGATAGAACAAGTGACCTGAAGATGTCATCATGGGTTGGCCCCCCTATTTTGAAGGTTTCATTATCCATCCTGAATTTTTTAGCAGATGCGGGTTGATACAATGTTATGGTCCTTGAGGGAGACCCCGACGATTTACTCCCCAGGTCTTTGACGTTTGGGGGTTTTTGCTCTATTTTTTTGCCAAATTTGTTTTGACTCGATAAAAATTTAATTTCCTCATGTTTCCATATCTGAGTAATTGAAAATTTTTCATCGTTGAACTTCATATTGTTTTCTGCGCCCCGAAAATTTGGTTGATGCTGCCCGGGCCCTTTCAGTGTCTGAATGGAAGACACTGTCAGCAGATTCGGGGGTGTCATCTGCAAGGAGACCGGTGTGTGGTGACATCCTTGTCTATGTCGGAATGAGGATAGGAAAAGATGGGAGCGAGTACTTTTCCTTTGGGGGGAAAGAGCTTTTCACCGTATTTTTCCTCGGCTTTACTTGTTGACGATACTCCCTTTTGTTCTGTTAGTAGGAAAAATTTTAGATCCATGACCGGGGCTTTTTTGTTATTCCCTTTTGCACGAAATTTTTTGCGCTTTTTTCGCCAGGTCACCTTTTCGAAGGGTTTTTCCCAAAATCTGAATATATTTTCATGCATTCTTTTTTCTTCTAGTGCATTTAGGCCTTGTCGTAGTGATCAATAGTGAGGCAGACAGGGGCGACCGTTCTAAAAACCCCTGTTGCCCCGGGTTGTGTAATGATGGGGTTTTAGATGGGGGGTGATTTGCTTTTAGGACCCCTTTAAAATTTTTTTGATAGGGATGTATGCTATTGGTCTGAGTTCTTTTGTGTTTTTTACTTTTCCCCCTTTGGGAGTGGGGCTATGTTGTTGTTTTTAGTAAATGTGGGACGACCCCCGTGTCCATGCTCCCCCCTCCATAGGATGGAAAAGGCTCGTTTTAGGGGCCTTCTTGCAGTTTTGATGAACACAGAGTTCCCTGATCTGGCCCTGGGGGAAGGTGCATGGGCATGTCATTTTTGCCTTTCGAAAATCATTTGGATCAGGTAAATCGGATAGGTTGTGTTAACAAATTTTGTGGCTCTTCTAAAAAAATTTATTTTGATCTTCAAACCCCATTGGTTAGGGCCCCTTTCAAAACACTGAGTCATATTGGGACTTGGGGTACTCCTCATTTCCCTTTCTGTCACTGTTAGGCCCCCCTTGTTTAAGTAGGGGCCCAATACTGGAGTTGTTTCAATTTTGATTTGGATAGGGAAGAAATACTTTGGGTTTCTTTCATTTCTTTATGGGTTTTAGTTCTTCCCGCATTCCTGACCCTTAAGGATTTTTTTAGCTTAATTCGATGCTTGTATTTTTCTGACCAGTGTCTCCCTGCATTTAGATATATTGACCCCTTTTAGCGCTCTGTTATTCTTTTCCGTCGCCCGAAAGGGAGGCCCCCGTCTCTTTCTATTTTACATCTACTCTCCCTTTTTTTTAAGGAATAAGCCTTTTTGCATAAACGTTGCCCCCAGGTTTAAATTTTTTGGCATAAGTTTGGGGTCTGTGTTGCTTAGTAACTTCCCCGCTTATATCGGGTTTGGACTTTGGTTTACTTGGTCCCATTTTATGTTTTTGTTATGAAAATTAATTTGGTGAAACTCCCTTGTGACTATTCATTATGTCGGTTGGGGCTCCCCGCAACATGTCTGAACCTCAATTATGTTGTGATCTGAGTATATTTTTTTTTGATATGGTGACATTTTTATCAGATCATCATTGTTAGTGAAGTGAGGGGTTTTGTGTATTCTCCATCTAGTAGGCTCATTTTTTCTGGTTTAAATTGAATTTTGTGCAGAGATTTAAAAGCTCGGTAGTGGTGAGTTTTCATCAAGCTGCCTCCCGCGTTTTTTACTGCAAAAATATTTTTTGCTATATTTCCCCCTTTTTTGGTGCCTTTAAATTGAAATATCCCAGGAGCAAGATGTTGGGTGCAGGAGATGGAGATTTTTTTCCCGCAGTGGTAATTTTTAAAAAGCTGTTCCTGGAATTGCTGGGATGTTGCATCCCCGGGGGCTTGTAGACTACCCCAAAGACTAGGTTTTGGTTCTGAAACCTTTATGCTAAAAATTCCACTACCATTTGAGGCATTAAGCGTTCTGTGCAAACAAGTGACTCTGCAATGTCAGGCCAACTCCCTCCCCCCCCCCTTTTGCCCGTTCACTCTGTACATCTGTATAGGTTTTAAATGGGATCCAATTTCGTTGCCAAGTGATCCTTTATGGGGTCTCAGTTAAAGCCGCGAACATTGCCTTTTCCTCGCAAAACATCCACGGATAAAGGTTTTTTTTGTTTGTTGCTGGCTTTAGACCCCGTAATTTGCAAAGAAGAATGTTATCGGACTGGTGGTATTGTTGGGACTGGGGGGGGAAATTTTTTTTTTCCGGCATTGATCTTATCTGTTGGTTGGAGTGGAGGCCATCGACTGGGTTCCCCTCCCGGAATGACTGGATTTGGTGTACGATTTCTGCCTTTTCCTGCCAGTTTTTTTTTCCCTTTCCCGGCACTAAAAAAACCCTCCCTCTTTAGTGGGTGGGCTACCCGGTTTTTCCCATGGCCCGGATGTTTTTTATCTTTTTTTTCCCCTTTAGATGGTATGCCTGGCAATTTAATTTTAAAAACCCAAAAAAAAGGAAAAAAAATAAAAAAAAAAAAGGACCTTTTTTAAAAAACAACACCCCACTTTTTTTGCCCGCCGCAATCCCGAGGCACCCTTGGTTTTTCCCCCCCCCACCCCTTTTTTTTTCCCCCCCCCCCCCGCCCACGGATCCCCGTTTTTTTTAAAATCCCCACGGGAGTCCTCTTTTCTTTTTCCGCGGAACAAAATCTTTTTTTGCCCCCCGTTTCCCACAGGCCCCCCCAGGGCGATTTTCCCCCCCCCGCCCCCCCCCCTACGGCAAAAATCTCCACTTCCCTTTTTCTCCAACCCCCCCTCCCCACCCCTTAAAGTCCCCCCCGGGCCCTTCGCCCCCTTTACGTCCCCCCCCCTCCCCGCCCCCAGTTTCGACTTCCAGATTTGGGGGTACCATTTACCCGCTTTCTATGCCCTCGTTGGAAAGCCCTTTCTTAAAAAGCTTTTTTTCCTCAAACCCTTTATTTTTTTTTCCCAGTTTATCTCTTTGGGGCCCCCAAAAAACCCCCCCGTTTTAACCTTTCCCTCCGGGGGTCCCAACCCCCCCTGCAATTTCCCGGGAACCCGGGCCCCCAAACCCAAACTTTTAATTTTAAAGGGTTTTGCCCACAACCCAAAATTTTTTTTCCCGAACCGGGGAAAAAAATTTTACGCCCCCCGGCACGCCAAAATTTTTTGGGAAAGGGGCCCCCCCCCACCCATCGCCCATTTCCCCAAAACCGGGCCCCCCATTAAACTGGGCATACCCCTACTTTTGCCCCCCCTTCCGGCTTTTCCGGGGGGGGGGGGGCTTTCCCCCCCACTGGGCAAAACCCCGGGCTCCTAAAAGGAAACATTCCCTTTTCCCGAAAAGGGGAAAAAGGGTACCCTTAAGGCTTTATCCTAAGTGGGAAAAGGGAGATTTTTCCATCCCCCCTTTGAACCCCTTTCCAGTGAAATGGTTGAACCCGTTTATTCACCCCAGAAAAAGGAGTGCCACCGGGTTTTTGCCCGAAGTTTCTTTGGGGTAAATTGCAAAAAAGGGTCAATTTTTTTGTAATTTCCTAATGAAAAAAAAATTCCGTTTGCTTTTTCGTTTTTGGTAATAGAGTTGTGATAGTGGAACAAACCCCCAAAGTACCTTTAAAGAGGCCGAACGTTGTGTGCTTTAAAAATGGTTGGGATAAATACATGAGTAATGTGGGTGGGTGTGAGTTCCCGATAGTTGTGCAAACAGGTCGGTTGCCGTGTTCCTCCCTTAACTCAATGTCCCTGCCCTACTAGGTTGGGGAATTGTTAAGCGGGGGGCTTGGACCCCCTCGCAGGGGCCAGTACCTTCTGCGTTTTCCCTTGTTTTTATGTTCTTTGTTCTATAAAATTATATATAAATATTATAAAATATATATATATAATTATATATAATAATATATATTTTATATTAATATATATTAATATATATAATATATATAATATTATATAAAAATTTATTGGATAATCTAACGGCCAGAAACCAGACCGCTCCCCTCAACAACTACAAAAAATCGCACGGGGATGGCCCAATAGTGGAAAATATAGCCTAACGATGCTTCAAATGTGTCGGGGAAGGATAGAGCCCGTGTGGCAGTGAGAGCCCTCATGCGGGGGGACTTTCTGTTGGCTGTTCCCAACCCACCCTTGGCACACCCTCGCCCCACAGACCATCCGCATCGGTTGCCCTTCGATTGCCGCCCTATTCCGCCGAACACGGGGGTTATTTGTGGCAGTGAAGCGCGCCCGATTGGGGTACCATGGTCTTGTGTGCCGTAAACCCGGGGGAAAAGATTGCAAGACATGGGGAGGTTAAAAAACTTTATCAAGAGGACCTCACAACACTGGATGCCAGCATAAGGGACCCCCCCAAACTAGCAGTTGAGGGCAGCCAGAAGCGCCCCAGATGGTTCCCCTTCAAGCCTGGCAGATGGGAAGCAGTGGTGTGGGATATACATGTGCATCTACCTTGGCTGATACCTATCTCCAATACCCAGGGAGGAAGGAGGGGCAGTGCCACTTTAGGGAGTCCCAAAAAAACTAGAAAAATATGGGGAAATTGCGCCCCTCATTAATTTTTTTTTCCATAGGCTCAGAGGCCTTGGCTCATGGGGGAAAAAGTGCTCTAATTTCCTTTTAAGGGGGAAAAAGATCACATGGAAACTAGGGATCCCAGGGCAGCTGTTTTCGTTCCACGGCTCAGTGCGGCTGTTCAAAGGGTAATGCATGCGCTTTTGGGGCCCCGCCCCAGCTTGGGGTGGGTGAGTTTTTTCCCCTTTTAATCGGTGATACACAGTAAAACAGTTTCCCGATATGCCCCCCTTTATATTAACAATGTATCTCTTAAAAATCCCCTGTACCATTTTATGTAAAAAAAATATTCCTATTGGTAAAAAAAATAGTTTAAAAGATGGGGGGGTAGGGGAAGGGGAAATATTAAAAAACGGTTTTCGGGAAAAGAAACCCAAAAATATTTTTCCTTGAACCCCTTTTTACCCACTTCTCCGAGGCTATGGGTCCAAAAATTGCACCAGAGGTGGACCCCTTTTATAAAAAAATTTTTTAATTTTTTTTTTTTTTTTTTAAAAAAAATTTTTTTTTTAAAAAAATTATTTTTTTTTTTTTTTTTTCTTTTTTTTGGTTTTTTTTATGTTTATAATATATATATAAAAAATTTTTTTTTAAAAATTATTATATATAAAATATTATTTATATAATATATTATTAAAATATATTTTATTTTTAAAATATTATATATATAATTTTATATATATTTATAAAAATTATATATATAAAATTATATAAAATTTATTTTAATATATATATAAAATATAAAATTATATAATATAAATAATTTTTAATTTTAATTTTATATAAATTTTTTAAAAATATAAATAAATATATATATATATATTTTATAATATATAATATTTTTATATAATATAAATATAAATAAAATTATATATTTTAAAATTAAATATTAATAATTATTTATATAAAAATTTTAAAAATATTTTAATATATAAATATAAAAAATAATATATAATAAAATTTTATAATAATATAAATATAAATATAATTAATAAATAAAAAATTTATTTAATATAAAATATATATATATAAAATTATATTATAAAATATTAATATATATATAAAAATATATAATATATTATTATATATATATATATATATATATATATTATAAAAATTTATATAAAAAATATAAAAATTTTAAAAATAAAATATATATATAATATAATATATATATATATATAAATAAAATATAAATATAAATATAATGTCTGCCGAATAGGAGAATTTGCGATTTTGGTTAAAAGCAACGTTTTTTCTTGCCATATAGGACAAGTGAAAATTTGTGTATGCAATTTTTTCCCCAAAAATCATTCTGAACCTAACGAAAAAAATATATTTTAGCTTTTGCTTGTTTAGTTTTAAAAATTATTGAAACAAAATAAAAATATAATTATTTGGGGTTTAAAGGCTAAAAAAATTGTTCTTGTTATAATAAGGTTAGGAAAATTTTTTCAAAGTTTCCCTTTTGTAGAAAATTTAAAAAATTTTTACAATTTAAAATTAATGAAAAAAAATATATCTTTAAAAAGTTTTAAGAGAAAATTTTTTGAAAGGGGCTTAATTTTAAATGAGTTTTGCAAATTTACCAATTTTTTTCATATTCGGCACGACATATATATATATATATATATAAATAAAAAAAAATATATATATATATAATATATATAATATATATATATATATATATATAAATAAAATATAATATTTTATTATATTTAAAAATATTATAATATATATATTTATATTTAAAATAATAAAATTTTATATATTATATAAAAATATTATATATATAATAAAATATATAAATATTATAAATATATATAAAATAAATATATATAATAAATATTAAATATATATATAAAATATTATATATAAAACAAAATACACACTTTTTCCCCCAAATTTTTTCTGTATTTAATAAAAGTCCTGAAAAGTACATGGGCTCTTTTTCCACAATTACGCAAATGTTTTCTGGGGGTCCTGGTGTGGTTTCCACAGGCTTCTGGAGCGTTGCCCCCTTGGGATTTATAGCCAAAGTACCAACAATTTAAAGACTGATAAATTGGCAAAAGTTCCCCTGCAGCAAGCAATGATTTCCTAAAATGGCTGTACGGGAAGCTCGCTACCATCAAACTTAAATTTAAAATCCCGTGCAAAGGGTATTAGTCGAAATGTGACGAAGGGGACAAGAATATTTAAATTGGGCTCTACATTAGATGAATTCAGTTAAACATGCAGTTATTTAAAAAATTTTCCCAAATATTGTGACTATTGTCATTTTTACATATTTTTGTATTATAAAACCCCAAATTTCTGTATAAATGGGAAAGATATTTTTAGAGCCCACACCATGCCCTAAAATTTTTTTCAAATCATAAATGTTAATCAAAAAAGCAAATTTTGACTGGAAAAATTTCCCCCGTTGGGTTTTGGGGTGAAAAATGGGGTTTTTAATCAGGGACTCCATATTTTTGCATTATTACCTGGAGTATACCTGGAGAGAGTTCCGGGGGTCAACGCCCCCGCGGCCCGGTCTGTGACCAGACCTCCTGGTGGATCAGAGCCTGATCAACCAGGCTGTTGCTGCTGGCTGCACGCAAACCAACGTATGAGCCACAGCCCGGCTGATCAGGAACTGACTTTAGGTGCTTGTCCAGTGCCAGCTTGAAGACTGCCAGGGGTCTGTTGGTAATCCCCCTTATGTGTGCTGGGAGGCAGTTGAACAGTCTCGGGCCCCTGACACTTATTGTATGGTCTTTTAACGTGCTAGTGACACCCCTGCTTTTCATTGGGGGGATGATGCATTGTCTGCCAAGTCTTTTGCTTTCGTAGTGAGTGATTTTCGTGTGCAAGTTTGGTACTAGTCCCTCTAGGATTTTCCAGGTGTATATAATCATGTATCTCTCCCTCCTGCGTTCCAGGGAATACAGGTTTAGAAACCTCAAGCGCTCCCAGTAATTGAGGTGTTTTATCTCCGTTATGCGCGCCGTGAAAGTTCTCTGTACATTTTCTAGGTCGGCAATTTCACCTGCCTTGAAAGGTGCTGTTAGTGTGCAGCAATATTCCAGCCTAGATAGAACAAGTGACCTGAAGAGTGTCATCATGGGCTTGGCCTCCCTAGTTTTGAAGGTTCTCATTATCCATCCTGTCATTTTTCTAGCAGATGCGGTTGATACAATGTTATGGTCCTTGAAGGTGAGATCCTCCGACATGATCACTCCCAGGTCTTTGACGTTGGTGTTTCGCTCTATTTTGTTGCCAGAATTTGTTTTGTACTCTGATGAAGATTTAATTTCCTCATGTTTACCATATCTGAGTAATTGAAATTTCTCATCGTTGAACTTCATATTGTTTTCTGCAGCCCACTGAAAGATTTGGTTGATGTCTGCCTGGAGCCTTGCAGTGTCTGCAATGGAAGACACTGTCATGCAGATTCGGGTGTCATCTGCAAAGGAAGACACGGTGCTGTGGCTGACATTCCTTGTCTATGTCGGATATGAGGATGAGGAACAAGATGGGAGCGAGTACTGTGCCTTGTGGAACAGAGCTTTTCACCGTAGCTGCCTCGGACTTTACTCTGTTGACGATACTCTCTGTGTTCTGTTAGTGAGGAAATTATAGATCCATCGACCGACTTTTCCTGTTATTCCTTTAGCACGCATTTTGTGCGCTTTTACGCCATGGTCACACTTGTCGAAGGCTTTTGCAAAGTCTGTAATATATTACATCTGCATTCTTTTTGTCTTCTAGTGCATTTAGGACCTTGTCGTAGTGATCCAATAGTTGAGGCAGACAGGAGCGACCTGTTCTAAACCCATGTTGCCCTGGGTTGTGTAACTGATGGGTTTCTAGATGGGTGGTGATCTTGCTTCTTAGGACCCTTTCAAAGATTTTTATGATATGGGATGTTAGTGCTATTGGTCTGTAGTTCTTTGCTGTTGCTTTACTGCCCCCTTTGTGGAGTGGGGCTATGTTTGTTGTTTTTAGTAACTGTGGGACGACCCCCGTGTCCATGCTCCCTCTCCATAGGATGGAAAAGGCTCGTGATAGGGGCTTCTTGCAGTTCTTGATGAACACAGAGTTCCATGAGTCTGGCCCTGGGGCAGAGTGCATGGGCATGTCATTTATCGCCTGTTCGAAGTCATTTGGCATCAGGATAACATCGGATAGGCTTGTGTTAATCAAATTTTGTGGCTCTCTCATAAAAAATTCATTTTGATCTTCAACTCTCAGTCTGGTTAGCGGCTTGCAAAACACTGAGTCATATTGGGACTTGAGTAGCTCACTCATTTCCTTGCTGTCATCTGTGTAGGCCCCATCTTGTTTAAGTAGGGGCCCAATACTGGACGTTGTTCTCAATTTTGATTTGGCATAGGAGAAGAAATACTTTGGGTTTCTTTCGATTTCATTTATGGCTTTTAGTTCTTCCCGCGATTCCTGACTCCTAAAGGATTCTTTTAGCTTAAGTTCGATGCTTGCTATTTCTCTGACCAGTGTCTCCCTACGCATTTCAGATATATTGACCTCTTTTAGCCGCTCTGTTATTCTTTTCCGTCGCCTGTAAAGGGAGCGCCTGTCTCTTTCTATTTTACATCTACTCCTCCTTTTTCTTAGAGGAATAAGCCTGTGCATACATCGAGTGCCACCGAGTTAATCTGTTCTAGGCATAAGTTGGGGTCTGTGTTGCTTAGTATATCTTCCCAGCTTATATCGGTTAGGACTTGGTTTACTTGGTCCCACTTTATGTTTTTGTTATTGAAGTTGAATTTGGTGAATGCTCCCTTGTGACTAGTCTCATTATGTCGGTCTGGGGCTCCACGCATACATGTCTGAACCTCAATTATGTTGTGATCTGAGTATATTGTTTTTGATATGGTGACATTTCTTATCAGATCATCATTGTTAGTGAAGATGAGGTTTAGTGTATTCTCCAGTCTAGTAGGCTCTATTATTTGCTGGTTTAAATTGAATTTTGTGCAGAGATTTAAAAGCTCGTGTGAGTGTGAGTTTTCATCAGAGCTGCAACAATATTATTTGCTATATTCCTCCATTTTAGGTGCCTTAAGTTGAAATATCCCAGGAGCAAGATGTTGGGTGCAGGAGATGGAAGATTTTCCAGACAGTGGTCAATTTTTAACAGCTGTTCCTGGAATTGCTGGGATGTTGCATCCGGAGGCTTGTAGACTACCACAATGACTAGGTTTTGGTTCTCGACCTTTACTGCTAAAACTTCCACTACATCATTTGAGGCATTAAGCAGTTCTGTGCAAACAAGTGACTCTGCAATGTACAGGCCAACTCCCTCCCCCCCCCCCTTTTGCCTGTTCACTCTGTCACATCTGTATAGGTTGTAACCTGGGATCCATATTTCGTTGTCCAAGTGATCCTTTATGTGGGTCTCAGTGAAAGCCGCGAACATTGCCTTTGCCTCTGCAAGCAGTCCACGGATGAAAGGTATTTTGTTGTTTGTTGCTGGCTTTAGACCCTGTATATTTGCAAAGAAGAATGTTATCGGACTGGTGGTATTGTTGGTACTGGGGGGGGATTTTTTTTCCGGCATTAGTATCTGTATCTGTTGGTTTGGAGTGGAGGCCATCGACTGTGGTTCCACTCCAGGAATGACTGGATTTGGTGTACGATTTCTGCCATTTCCTGCCAGTTTTTTTTTCCTTCCTGGCACTAAAAAACCTCTCCCTCTTGAGTGGCTGTGGCTACCCAGGTTTTCCCATGGCCTGGATGTTTTGTATCTTTTTGTCCCCTTTAGATGGTATGCCTGGCAATTTAAGTTTATAGCACAGTCTTTCCTGTACTGAAGAGGTACACAGTTCAGGGTGAAAAAGTTTACGGGAAGGGAGTTTGCATTTTCCTGTTGTCATATGGGCATGGCATTTTCTAGGGTGGTCATAGTTGCACGTCCCATCTGTTTTTCCAGATTTCCCATGCCAGCAGATACCAAGTGCATAGTATGTGCACAGGCTTGGTTTCCGTTTGCCTTGGTTTCTGTGACTGTATTCCCTGTTGGTGCATGTTTCCCTGTCTTACTTCTATCCTCCCTAGCACCAACAATGGAGCTCCCACCAGTTTTTTTGGTAATATATCCTCACTATTGCTAGTGGAGTCCTCTTGTTTGCTATTTCCTGCGGTATTTCTAGTTTGCAATATTGGTTTTATCTTATCTTTGACTACACTTGTTTCCCTACTATGGCTCCTGTCCCCTATGAGGTCATTTATATGTATTCCTTCCTGCGTATAATCCCGACTACCTGGACAAAATCTCCAGCTTCACCATTACTGTCTCCCAGGACAGCACCTCCAGCTTCACCATTACTGTCTCCCAGGACAGCACTATCAGCCCCACATTTACTGACTACCAGGACATCACCTCCAGCCTTACAGTTTCTGACTACATGGCCAGTATCAAGGGCAGTACCATTCAGCCCAGACTTTCTATGTTCCCATCTGTTGTAGAAAGCTTCCAGGTTTTCTATGAAAGCAGCTTTGATGTTGTCCTCTTTTAATACCCTTGTGATTTTAGTCCACAGATTTATCTCATTTGGGCATACCCAAAAACACTTCCCTGTTTTAACACTGCTTGTAGCTAGTTCTTGGATATCTGCACAAGGGGCATGACACCAATTTCCACAAAAATGACAATTTACCCATGTGGAAGCCCGTTTGTTTGACTGACCATAGACTACACACAGCTTCATAATGATTTGAATGGTTGATTTACTGCAATTCTACTAGCAACCTCTTGAATATTCTATTAATAACCTCCTTAAATGAAGCTCTAGCTATTTGTATTTCTGTTTCTAACTGTTTTTGTATATTGGACAGCTTACCGTGCACGTTCCTGATTTATATTTAATGTTTGTGTTTATAAGGGCGCCTACAACCCCATCCGTTTACAGTCTGCTTTATTGTCCAACGAAACCGTGTGAAACCAGTCAAGAGAAACATTAAACCAGTAGGAGTCATACAGTGACTCCTACTGGTTTAATGTTCAAACCTGAACCCCTTCCTTGGATCAGGTTTGATCCAAGGAAGGGGAGGAGAAGTCCAGGTCTTTGGATAACAAGCCCCCACACTGGTATCAAGAAACCTCTGTTGATCGGAGGTACTCCATAAATAGGTACTGAGGAACAATGATGCAGTGATGAATTGGGCTACAACAGAAATTAGGGTGAACATGTTGGTAGCCTGTAGCAGGCATGATGCCTACAGTGGGCAAAGGAGAGATTTTCCACTCCTATCTTGAACCATTGTGCCCAGCATGAAAAGTGGCTTGAAGCCAGTTGTATTCACCACAGAAAGGAGCTGCCATCAGGGTTTAACTGCCCAGAAGTACTTTAGGTGGTAAATAATGCAAAAACGGATCAGATTATATTTATGATAATTTCAAACTCAATGAAAAGCAGTTGGCTGACAAGTTGTGACTTTTGTCTGTTGATATAGAGTAGGTCTCTCCACTTTCTGAAAATTATAAGTTGATAGTTTTTCCTGTAGACACATGTAATCAAAGTCGGGTGCACAAACAGTTCCATACACGACCCCCACAGAGAGAAAAAGCTTATGACAATATTTCGGTCTGACAGACCATTCACGAGTCACGGTATTTTGCCTTTTTATTCCTGATAATATTCCATATCTAATTTACATACAGTGGACCTTCGTTTTTCGTAAGGCTCGAAAGTTGTAATTTTCGGAAATTGTGACTTTATCAAAACATTGACTCGCAAATAGTAGTTCGTCTGGGACGCGTACACAGCCCTGAGCCACCTCACACTCCATTCCCAACCAGTGTGCCATTGTTTATCAGTGAGCGAGGATGATCCCACGAGTTCATACGATACATTTCATAATAATCCATTTGTTTTAGTGCTTGCAACTGCTAAATAAGTCACCATGGCTCCAAAGAAAGCTTCTAGTGCCAACCCTTTGGTAATGAATATGAGAAACACAATTTAAGAAAAAGTTTGTAGAAAAATACAAAAATGGTGGTGGTAGAGGGTGCCTTCTTCAGCGATTCTAACTCCTCCAATGTTGTTGGAGTTATATAGGGCTACAGAAAATGCTGCTGCTTCACCACCACTATGGATGGCTTATGCTCAGTGGCCCTTATATGCCCAACAACACCTCTTGTGACATTCATAATGACTTATTCATTCTTGAGTATATTCCATGTTTGTGTTATTAATATTGTTTATTATGTCATATTAGTTGAATTATGATAGATAAATAAGCCACAGAGTTGATATTAGTGTCATTCTCTAACAATAAACTCCCCTCCCTCTGCCTTGTCTGCCATACACCAAGAGTCTTCAATAAAGGTAAGCATGATGTTAAATGTTCATTTATACATTTTATTAGTGACATTCTTTTCTGCATATAAATCTATATTTAAGCTAGGGAAGTGACCTAGAGTCCTTATGGAGAGGGATTCCCCTTCCAAACAATAACTTCTCTTCCTCCCTGTCTTCCATTCATCAGCAACAGCTTTCAATAAAGGTAACTGTCATGTTGAATGTTCATTCTTTTGTGCATGTAAATCTAAGGTAAAAAATTTTGTTGATACTTCTGGGTGTCTGGAATGAATTAATTGGATTTACATTATTTATGGGGAAAATGGATTCGTAAATTGCCAATATCGATAATAGTCACACTCTCTGGAACGGACTAATTACGAAAAATGAGGGTCCACTGTAGTTTATTTTTTAACAATGACATTAATTTTTAATGTCAAGTACTCGGAAGAATCCTCCCTCTTTTCTTATTACTCCCCTCCCTCCTATTTCCCTTTTTTTTCATTTCCTTGCCTGTCTTTCCCCCCCCCTCTCATATTCCCTCACTCTCCCATAATATCTGACAACACTTTACATAAGCTTACAGCCCTTCACCATCTCCACAATGTTCCATGCCCCCACACCACACCCTGTGCTATGCACTTCCCAAGCCATTCACTGTTATGAGAATATAAGTTGCCTGGCAGTTACCAATTTCTACCAAACAAATGTAACTCTCCACACATGCATGAAGTGTACACAAAATATGAATGTATGAATTGGGCAGAAAAACATTTGTTTGAAATTTTTTCAATGATTGTGTTCACAAGTCACTAATTATAATGCTCCAAAGTACAGAAATACAATGAATGTAACAGAATTAACTTGGGCTTTACTCTGAATCCAGTTGCAGAGGATGTTTTTAATAGATACTAGACTGCCATCTTGCCTTAGAATTTTTGAAAAAGTGTCTCAGGTATGAAACTTTCCTGTTACAAGGTTTATACAATAGCAATTGTGCATTTTCTGGGATGGTTTTTATGGTTTGACTTTCTTGATAAGTTTCATGACTGGAAATGGCTTGAAATAGCGATTTAGTGGAAATGTGCGATTTTAGTTAATATTCCAGAGGATGGGCAAGGGCCCCCCCCCCCCCATCTGTTTTATGGGTTTTTAATAGGTCTGATTCAATTATTGGTGTACTGTAAACCATGAACGTTTCCTGGTTATATATTATCTGAGGAGTGAAAAAATTCAAAATGGATAGCAAGTGTGTATAGGAGAGGCCTAGGGACATGACTAATGAATTGAGTAAATGATTTTTGGTGCCAAGATTGTCTACATTGTTTATTATGAATTATTTTTAAATTGGCCAGATTACCAATTCTCATCACTATGTACAAGATAGCTGAAATAGTTGAATGAGTGGGTTATTGTGCTCGGTCCACAGAACGAAAGGCATACTAGGCGAAATAGAGAGACTTCCATTGACCCAATCAACCAGTCCTAAAATACAACTTAAAGTAGTAAGATTGGGGGTTCTAAAAGTGAATGCTAAGGTGTTGGGGAGAGGCATGGGATTAGAATATACAGAGTGAAAGTTGTCAGTTTGCCTTTCGTTGATGACACTTTTTTGGAGAAGTTGCAAAGGTTGGTGGATGAATTTGGGAGGGTATGTAAAAGGAGGAAATTGAAAGTGAACAAAGGAAAGAGCATGATGAGGAAGGTAAAAAAATTAGGTAATGGAAGGTTGGAGGAAGTGAATGCATTCAGATGCTGGGGAGTAGACTTGTCAGCGGATGGGTCTATGAAAGATGAGGCGAACCATAGAGTTGAGGGGAATAAGGTGGGAGGTGCACCAAGACATCTGTGGAGACAACATTATCCATGGAGTCAAAAATGGGGAAAGGTATGAGTGTGTAGTGGTACCAACACACTTCTATGGGTGTGAAGCATGGGTTGTGTATATTGTGAGAAGGTGGAGGCAGTATAGATGTGTCAGAGCAATGTGCGGTGTAATTATGCAGAAAATTCATAGAGGATGGAGAAGAATTAGGATGACTTGGGTGTATAAATCTATAATGGAGGGAAGGCAGGGTAGGGATTGCCTTAGGAAAGGTTGGAGGTAATGAAATTTTGGTATGCAAGGGACTTGGACATCCAGCATGTAGATAGAAAGCACAGTAATGGAGGCAAAGGATCTTTAACTGCTGATGGTGTGAGCAGGTTAACACCTGGACTGAAGGTGGTGTGGGGATATTGCAGTTTGGAGGGGCACCCTAGCTGTAGTATCGGCACACCTGACAAGATGGTGAATGTTTCCTTTTCAGGTCCTCCTACCTTGGTGGAAGACTGTCAGTGTTAAAAAAAAAAAAAAAATACATGTGATAGTTCCTTTAGGACTGAATCTATTACAAAGCATAGTGATTTACACATTTGCAGAAGAGTACAATGCTTTGTCAGATCTGTTAATTCAGTATTTTCTATTTACATGGGAAGAAATAACATTTTATTTAACCAACTTTATTGGTTCATTGAGAGTTGTTGAGTGTAAGAGTACAGAGGTAGAGACTCACAGAGCCTACCATCACATGACCAGCAGGACCAGTGTGGCGGCAGACACTTTTGTCATACCCGGGCGCCGACACACTAAGAGCCAGCCCAGACCAGCCACCATGCCTCCACCACTTTGATAACAAATTTTATGAGAACCTCCCCAATTTTGGGGTATGAATAAAATGTCTAATTTCAAAATATTCCAAGGTAATGCCAAAGTCAGTTCTTAACCAGTTTTTTCTTCTGAAATGACCCCCCCCCCCCAAAAAAAAAATACTTTACACAATAGGAAAGTGTTGTGACCAATTGTCACAACACTTTGATTTTTATTCCCTTTCCACTAAGCACTATAAAAAGCACAACTTAACACTCCCCCGCTGTATAGTCCTTGTGGCCTAGCACTTCTTTTTGATTATAATAATAATAATAATTAACACTCCCCACAAATGTAGTGATAATTGGCAAATACGTGACCTACTGATAATCTGATTTGCTGGCAAGAAATGACTACAGATTCCATGTAATAACAGAAAATTCTGGGACACCTGTATAATGACAAGTAACTAATTAAAGGATTTCTTATAACCCTCATGGGTTCAGCCCTTTCCATGAAACTAAAAATTACCAATTCAGCATCAATGAAAATTAAGACAAAACAATGGTGTCCAAATATTTCTAAAAAATTTCTGAAGTGTGAATAAAAAAGAAAACTGAAGATGAGAAGACATTCACTTTGTACTAGAAAATACATAAATTAACATATATATTTGAACTGTTGCATGACTATTGTTACCAAACTTGTAGTTTGCTTAAGAGTTTGATTTTCTTTCAACAGGAATGATTGTGGATGACTATAAACTGATAACTGGTGGTCAACAATTCTGTTAAACACTAGTGATGCCCAATAATTATACTGCAGGCTGCTGCAGCAACACTGTACACTGTTGACCACCAATTTCAGCATAAAGCAACTAGTCTGAGAGGAGAGCCTCAGAATGAGCAAACCATGAGTAATAATCAAACAGATTAGAACTCATGGTAACAAGAGGTATACCTGGCAGAAATTTAACATGAATAGACACATCCTAACATGAGTAAAACTGATGCTGGGTGGATAGCATGGCACGGCAGCAGATGAATCAACTGGGATTCTTAGTGTAGATCAAAGCTGTCAATTCAGCTTGTGAAACCTTCTTTGGAGATTTTAAACTGGTATTTTGTGGCCTAGCTAGCATTTATTACACAGGTATTTTAAGAAATTAGGACAGACTAAATGACAGACTTTTATATCTACTTCGGGGTGGGTTGTTCTCAAAAGCACACCATGGCAAAAATTTTTCACTGCCTGCCTTCACAGTTTAACACAGCTCACAAATTCTTGACGTTACAAAAAACATTAAAGATAAAAAATCTTGTTACAAACTTAAATTTTCAAACAGTACAGTATTTTCATTTACCCACCCATTAAGGTTTTTCTTTTCATTCAAATGTTCCCAGTTTTCAAGTTTTACCATCTACACAATCATTTTTCGAAACACCCCGTAAATTTTTTTTAAACAAACCCAGTTAATACTGGAATACCCTTGAACTTAAGTGTTTTTTTAAATATGTAAGTAAAAAAATCAGCCTGAGCTGAATCGGTGGAATAGACATCACACTTTAAATAACTGTACACTACGGGTTTGTCTTTTTTAAAACAAATTTCTAAATCAGAAGTTACTTTGTCTGCGCATCTGACTACAAAACTCATTTTAATTTAAAAGTTTACATTGCAGACGAGTTTTCATAAGACAATGTTAAGATTTCCATATAGTTCCTCCCGTAAAAAAAAAGAATTTAATATCCCCCTAAACAGGAGATGAATACTTTTAATATTCAACAGGACAATGACCAAGAGGGAGGAAATCAAACCCTCAAAAAGGTGCTACTTTGGCATCACCAATAAAATAAAATAAAACAAAGGCTCCTGATTGCTTTTCTTTTATTTTTTCCTCCCTGAAATGCCTGTATTACCTTTTTCAAATATTAGCCTGGCTTGCTAGCTTGAAAGACGAGAGAGTGCCACACGTAACAACAACAACAATTAGCAAAGTAATGAGTGGAAGGTCCAAGACTCAGCAAGAGTCCAATGTTCTGGGCCATCACTTGCTAAATCACAGATATCTACACAAAGATACACATGCACTTCCGAGTCCGGTGCCTGCACACTCAGTCTGTGGCTTTGAAAAGAAATTGTGTGCAGGACAAGCCCCAATGAGATCATTTGGTGGACTTTTTAGTGGGGGGCAGGAGCAACTGGGCGCAGTAGAGGAGGGACTGCAGCCCTACCAACCTGAGTGGGCAGGGACTTCTCGTCCCCTGATTGTACTCTGTTGACTGGTGGGATGAGGCCTGGTTCCCCCTTACCAGGCCCCACCATCACACACTTGTCTTCTCATGGCCTGGAACACAGCTTGGCTTTTAACACCACTCACAAATTAGTGCAAGTAGTTTCACAACACTGATCCACAATGCTATTTTTCTCTTGGTGCATTTTACACAGGACAATATAGCCAATCATGTTTAAATCAAGTGTGAATGTGTGGCCAGGGGTGTTGGGGGTAATGGCCAAGTCTACTTATGGGAATCTGGAAGAAAAACCATCCAGACTCAGGGACTGGCTTTTATCCTTTTACGTGGAGGTCCGATAGGTGGAATTTGCTGAGTAGCCAATGCCCTAAAAGCTTCGGCAATTAGATGTGGATGTGACTGTATCATAGATTTCCATCCTGGGTCTCCATAACATCTGTTGCATGTCTGTAAAATCAGAAGGCATCAGTATTCTGTCAAATCATTTAGTTTACATTACAGAACAAATTTTAATTTAAATGTTTTGTTTCTTAATCCTACTGTCACGTATATTGGCAGAACTAGCCACTACCTGGGGGGAGGGGAGGGGTAAAAAAATTATTTTTCCCTTTTAAAGTATTTACTAGCTAACATTCTGAGGAGACCAATGCACTAACATTTTTCTTAGCCTGACTTCACCAAAATTCTTCTCCAGAACACATTATTTTGCTATCTCTGAACTCGCATTTCACCTCATTTTCCTACAAACTATATAGCAGATTTTTATCTACAAAGACAAGATACCATACAAGGATTTATAGGTCTAGTCCTACTTAAATTTTCCGTTTCAATGATTTGCTTTATTACTGAGTGAGATAAAGTTTACACCAGTCCTTACATCTTTGGAGTATGTTCCTGTCAAAGTAGGTGTCTGGAGGCTCATTAACCCTTAAATGGTCCAAATGTATATATACGTTCTCTCGCGTAGCACCCCGAATTTTTTGAGAAAAAAATTTTTTTAATAGGAAAAAGAGCATATGGTACCCAGGCGTCCCCAATTTTTTTCATATGGCGCACAGTGAGTGCGCACACCCATTCTCTCATGTCTAGGCGACTCAGGCTTATCGTGCCAATGTTGAATGAAAAAGGAAACACATACGTTTGGGGGCACTACGCGAGAGAACGTACATATATGTTTGGACCGTTTAAGGGTTGAGAGATATGGATTTAAAGAATTACAATAACCTTCTCCCTCCTTTCCCTGGATCACCCCTGATTACCTCCCATTCCCAAGATGCTGTATTACCCCTACAGGTAGTGCTTCCCCATGAGACAGCTATAACTATAAATATACCAAAGAGTCAAAATAAAAGGAAAATTCATCAACTAATGAAACTACATTTTATGCAACTCAAGCATCAAGTGTAAACAAATTTAGAAATATAAAAGGCAGTCATCCGAGTTAGTCAAAAATGCTAGACTTCGCTGAATGTACTGTTAGCCATTTGTCATCTATGCTATATTAAATACTGTGCTTACTAAATAGTCTTTGAATCTGCTTTGTTAGTCATTATAATTATTTAAAAATTTAATTCTGAAAGGTGTAATATTTTAAAGAGAAAAAAACTAGCCATTTCCCACACACTCGCTGTCACTCAGTTCAATCACTGTCTTACTGTCTTGCCAGAAGGTGCTAACATTACAGTTCAGATGACCCCCCCATCCCCCCCCCCCCCCCCCCCCCCCACACAGCATAGTTGCTGTACCTCCCACCTCCAAGACTCGAGTCTGGCTAACTGGTTTCCCCCAAAGTCCCTTCATAAATGTTACCTTGCTCTAACACAAACAGTATGTCAAACCAATAAAAAAAACTACTTGGACAACCTCTACCCCTCCACCCAAGATTTACACTAATGCAAATACAGTAGCGAGTCCTTTATCGAAATTCCAGAATCCAAACAGTTGACAGCGCTTTACAAATGGATCATTCAGTGCAAGATGTGGTGGAGCAGCAGCAATTACTGTATGCTTTGTGCTCTGGGGTGTTAAGATACTGCTGAAAATGTTTAAATAGCCTATGGGTAATAGTGAAAAGAAAGAGGAACCATTTATGTTTATCTATATCACAATCAAATTGTTGGAAAAACTTGACAGCAGTGTAAGTGTGAAGTATCTGACTGAGGAGTTTGGCATTGTAACAACCACTATCTACAACCTAAAGAAACAGAATAACATTGTTGAGTTTTGTGCTGAAAGCAATGAACCAAGTTAAGGGAAAATAGAAAGACAATGCATAGAGGGGAAAAATAAATATCTTGACCATGTATTGATGAAGTGGATTTGTCAGCGTCGGAATGAGCACATGCCACTCAACAGAATGCTGATCGTGGAACGAGCAAAAATCTATCACAAACTGAATATTGAAGGTAACTGAATATTCAGCAGCTGGTTACAAAAATTTAAGACAAGGTACAAGCATTAAATATTTAAAGATTAGTAGTGATAAATCATCTGCTGACCACAAAGCAACAGAGAAATTCATTGATGTGTTTACCAAAATTGCTGCTGATGAAAATCTAACAGTAGAACAAACCTACAATGCTGCTGCTTCTGGTATTATTGCCCCCAGAAAAAAAAAAAAAGTTACTACAGCTCCTACAGGAGTTAATGATGCAAAAGACAGATTAGTCGTGCTAGGATGTGCTAATGCAGCAGGCATAATCAAGTGTAAACTTGCTGTGGTAGGCAAAAGCCTATCCTTGCTGTTTTAGAGGTATGAATACCTTGTCCACTGTTATGCAAACAAAAGGGTATGGCTCACCAGGGATATCTTTTCTGATTGGTTTCACAAATATACAAATATTCCAAAATCTGAAACACTTCTGGTCCCAAGCATTTCGGATAAAGGTTTTTTAACTGTACCGATTGAAAAATAGACAAGAAAAAAGGAGAAATGAGCAATTATACATATTATCTGGCACTGTTATTAAATATTAAAGAAACTTACGTATTAATGAACTCTATTGCTTGAGCTTTAAGCTGATCCGCAGAATGGAGGTCAGCTAGTATGAGGACATCTGCAGCATTTTCAGTACTGAGGTTTGTACACAATGCTTCTTCACACATCACCTTCAGCCGTTCCAATGCATACTGAAATTTTTTAAAATACTATAAAACACTGAACATTTTAGGATGGTAATCCTCAAATGATACATGTACATTTAAACTAAAAAATATAAAAAAAAATATTTCTCTTGGTAGAGAAAAGGCTTCAGCATTAACAGAAGGTGATCGGTTAATCTGTTTTAGAACAAAAACTATACAGAGATATTAAAGGATGGAAAATTTCAACCAACCTAATGAAACAGTCATTTAAACAATTCTTTCTTCTTCTTTCAACACACCGGCCGTATCCCACCGAGGCGGGGTGGCCCAAAAGGAAAAACGAAAGTTTCTCCTTTTACATTTAGTAATATATACAGGAGAAGAGGTTACTAGCTCCTTGCTCCCGGCATTTTAGTCGCCTCTTACAACACGCATGGCTTACGGAGGAAGAATTCTGTTCCACTTCCCCATGGAGGTAAGACGAAATAAACAAGAACAAGAACTAGAAAGAAAATAGAAGAAAACCCAAAGGGGTGTGTATATATATGCTTGTACATGTATGTGTAGTGTGACCTAAGTGTAAGTAGAAGTAGCAAGACATACCTGAAATCTTGCATGTGTATGAGACAGATAAAAAAAGACACCAGCAATCTTACCATTGTGTAAAACAATTACAGGCTTCAGTTTTACACTCACTTGGCAGGACGGTAGTACCTCCCTGGGCGGTTGCTGTCTACCAACCTACTACCTAAATTTAAACAATTACCTTTCATAAATTTTGTCTCCAATAACAATGCTATAGAGATAGTAATTCATGTTAAGCACTAAACCCATGTGGTGGAGGCTTGATCCTCTGTCTGCTGAACATGTGACAGACATGCTTCCTATTTGTACTCACCTAGACAGAGCTTCAAATTCTATTATACTGTGACAGTGTTTGCTCTTATTACCTTCGTGCTTTATACAAAAAAACACCAAAATATACATACATACTGTATTTTAGCTGTATAATGTTGCACTTGCTAAAACCTTGCAAATTTTCTTTCAATATTTTACTGCAGTTAATACCTCTACTTTGATATTTCTAATATCTTGCTAATCCTCAATACTAATGTTAAGCACTGCTCAACTCACTTTGTCTGCTGCAGCTAAGAGATCATCAGCCATTTTTTCTAAATTAGTCGCTTTCCCAGTGTAGATAAAGCGTAACATTTCCCGTAAAACTTCATGATCAACATCTTGAATCTCCACCCGATTGTGTTTTCTTTCTTCCATTTCATGCGCAAACATTGCAGCAAACACTGGCGATCGTGCTGAAAAATAAAATAAATTTAATTACATTTTGAACTAATTGCATACAAGTATCCCAGTGCCCTAGTAAAATACTTTTCAATGCAATGTTACAAAATTACTCAAAATATATAACTGAACTGCTTCAGAAGACTGCATATATTTCCACTATGTATATAAGGGATGGTTCTACCCTGAACAATTAATCATAAATGGTTAAAATGGTCTACTTTCAGGGAAATATACTTGTCTAGTATATATGCCAAAGTATTTATAGTAACTAATTTTTGATGGCACAGTAGGATCCCAGTATCCACAGGGAATATGCTCCAAGGACCTGCTGGAACCCTACATGTAAGTCCTATACACTCCTATTATAAAGTTTGATAAATTTTGCACAATAAATGGAGAATTATCACTTTTCAATCATAAGCACTTCATGGCTTCTCTTAGGCTTTGAAGAACTGCCAGCTTTTTCTACTTTTGCACTTTGCAGCCATTATGATGCAAAATTAAGAGATATTTTTGGGCCACAGTAAACCGTGGATAACTGAAACCATGGATATAGAATGAGTGGATATGGAGGTTCTACTGTATTAGTATTTACCCAAAAACTGAGTATCGGTATCAGCCCATCCCTAGGTATTGTTTTCACAGTCTTAAATCCACATTTAAAAGTTGTAATGTTAAAAAAACAAACTAGAAGATTGGCTAAGGCAGTGTTAAGATGTAAACATACAGCTTTGACCCAGAAAAAAACAAGAGACTAACAATACCATGAGCTGCCACCATAGGAAACAAACCTTTTAAATCTAAAATTTGAAGTCATGAATAAGAACATAAAGAAGGAGCACTGCAACAGGCCTATGCAAGGCAGGTCCAATTCTCCCCACTGGCTTAAGCTCACTGACCGTCTGACCTCACTGACCTAGTGAGGCGAGACACGTCACTTAAGGGAGGAGCACGGCATTCAACCTAGTAGTACAAGCTAGTTAGGTGCAGCTCACACCCACCCACATCCACTTGTGTATTTATCCAACCTATTTTTAAAACTACACAACATCTTAGCCTCTATGACGGTACTCGGGAGTTTGTTACACTCACCCACAACTATTACCAAATCAGTGCTTTCCTATATCCTTCCTGGATCCGAATTTTTCCAATTTAAAACCACTGCTGTGAGTCCTATCTATGTTAGATATTTTTAGCATGCTATTTACATCCCCTTTATTAACTCCTGTTTTCCATTTGTACACCTCACTCATCCCCCTTAATTCTATGCCTTTCTAGAGTGCAAATTCAAGTTATGTTCACAGGGAAGATTTCAGATACATGGGATCAACTTTGTCATCCTCCTTTGTACGTTTTCCAGTGCACTTATATCCACCCTGTAATACGGCGACCAAAACTGCGCAGCATAATCTAAATGAGGCCTAACCAAAGACATATAGAGCTGAAGAACAACCTGAGGACTTCTATTATTTATACTTCTTACTATGAAGCCAAGGATTCTGTTAGCTTTATTGCGAACATTTATGCACTGTTGTCTTGGTTTCAGATTACTGCTAATCAGAATTCCTAAATCCTTTTCGCAATCCGTATGTATTTAGTTTATATGTGGCATGGTTATTTTCCTGTCCAACATTGAGAACTTTGCATTTATCTATATTAAACTGCATTTGCCATTTTTCTGACCACTGCATCAGTCTATTCAAATCATCCTGGAGTGCTCTAATGTCCTCATTAAAATGAATTGGAGGGTCTATTTTGACATCATCAGTAAATTTGCTTATGTCACTATTTATTCCCTCATCTATGTTGTTTATTTAGATTGTGAACATACCAATATTTTATAAATTTCTACAACCTCACCGTTCTGCCCCCCCTCATAAAAAATATACACTGTAATAGTCACTCCAAACAGCCAACATCCCAAACCCCTCCAGTGCAGGCATTGTACCGTACTTCTCACCTCCAGGACTCAAGTATGGCTAACTAGTTTCCCAAATCCCTTCACAAAATATTACCCTGCTCACACTCCAACAGCTCATCAGGTCCCTAAAACCATTCGTCTTCATTCACTCCCATCTAACACTCACGCGTGCTTACTGGAAGTCCAAGCCCCTTGCCCAGAAAACCTTCACCCCTCCCTCCCTCCAACCTTTCCTAGGATGACCCTTACCCTGCCTTCCTTCCACTACAGATTTATATGCTCTCCAAGTCATACTACATGTGTGTACTTTGTTCCATTCTCTAATGACCAAACCACCTCAACAACCTCTTTCCAGCCTTCTGACTAATACTTTTAATTACTCCACACCACCTAATTTCCACACTACAAATTCTCTGCACAATATTTACACCAAAAATTGCCCTTAGACACGACATCTCCACTGCCTCCAGTCTCCTCCTTGCTGCCGCATTTACAACCCATGCTTCACACCCATAAAAGTGTTGGTACCACTATACTCTTGTGCATTCCCTTTTTGCCTCCATGGATAACTTTTTTGTCTCCACAGATACCTCACAGCACCACTCACCTTTTTTCCTTCATCAGTTCTATGGTTAACCTCATCCCTCAAACTAGTCTTCTGACCAATCAACTCCCAAATATCTTAACACATTCACTTCTTCCATACTCCCTCCCTCTAATGTGATATCCAATTTTTCTTTATCTAAATCATTTGATACCCTCATCACCTTACTCTCATCTATGTTCACCTTCAACTTTCTACCTTTACACACACTCCCAAACTTGTCCACTAACCTTTGTAACTTTTCTTTAGAATCTCCCAAAAGCACAGTATCAGCAAAAAGTAACTCAACTCCCATTTTGTATTTGATTCCCCATAAATTAATCCCATCCTTTTCCCAACACCCTAGCATTTACTTTGTTTACAACCCCAACTATAAATATGTTAAACAACCATGGTGACATTACACATCCCTGTCTAAGGCCTACTTTTAATGAGAAGTAATTCCCCCCCCCCCTCTCCTACACATCCTAACCTGAGCCTCACCATCTTCATAAAAACTCTTTTGCAACATTTAGTAACTTACTACCTATTCTATACACTTGCAACATTTGCCATATTATTCCCCTATCCACCCTATCTTATGCCTTTTCTAAATCCATATATGCAATGAAAACTTCCTTACCTTTATGTAAATACCGTTCACAGATGTTTCAATGTAAACACGATCTACACATCCCTTATCCATTCTAAAGTCCCCTCGTTTATGTTAGATTTATAAAATGCCTGCAAAAACTGTTTACAGAATACTGATTGCATTAATATTCAGAATCTTTGAAGTTCAATAAAAGACTATGGCTTCTCTATTCAGATTAATCCAAAAGATTAGTAACCCAATATTGTACATCACCAATTACACTGCAGTTACACATTTCTGTACCTCCAACAATTTTGCATCTACTCTAGCTGCATTTCTACAACAGTTAAACATGTTGTCAATTGATAAAAAGTGTTGAAATGAGAAATTATTGTTGTTGTAGGACAGTTTTCCAGTCACTAAAGCACAATGATTCTATCAGGTGACTACCCAAACATCACAGATTCCCACACCTTTCTAGGTACGGCAAAGTAGTGTTTATATGGCTAATAAAACAAGGGAAAATTTAAGGAACCCACTAAACCATCACTATCACATGAAATAAGAACCAATCTAATGTACTCTTGAAGACAGCCAGGGATCTATTGGCAATTCCCCTTATACATGATGGGATGCTGATGAGTATTCTCTCAGTGTGCTAGCATTGCCCCATGATTTTCACTGGGGGTATATTGTACAGCCTGTCAAGTTATTTACTTTTGTAAGGAAAGATTTGTGCATGCAGATTTGGGACCAGTCCCTCTAGGATTTTCCAGGTATAAATTATGATGTATCTTTCTTGCCTGCATTCCAAGGAGTATATTTTAACAGACTTCAAGTATTCTCAATAACTAAGGTGCTTGACTTAACCATGAAATGATGGTTTTCTGTGCTTTCTCCAAAACTGCAATTTCACCTGCCTTGAAAGGGACTATTAATAGCCTGTTGAAAACAAATGGCTTAAAGAGGATTATCAATGGCTTGACTTCCCTTATTTTGAAGTTTCTCATAATCATGTTAGGAAATGTGTACTCGTTGGAAAATGTTACCACTGGAGCATGTTTCGGTAGAGTACTACCTTGATAATACTTTAAATTTATGCAAACCACTTATCAAATGAAATTGGCTATTTATAAATACGACTGTAAATGTTTCAAACTCCTATGCAAAATAAAAGTGAATCCATACAAGAAAACAAACCTGCAGGTAAGCTTGCTATACACTTGACTAACAAGACTCGTCTAACTATTTATATCTGTACACTATAGGGAGACTAGATACGGGCCCCACTGTGACCACAAATGCAGGTCTTTACAAACTAATTTCATACCAGCATGGCTGTGGATTAAGTCCCCTCAAAGCTGCCATCATGACTCGCTAAATTTTAACACTATTGCAAACAAATCATAGAAGGGATGGGTATTTGAAATTCTGCAATTTGTTTGCAATCCTGTTAAGATTTTTTTTGCAAGTCATGGCAATGGCTCCAAGGGGACTCTAGAGTTTGCCGCAGCCGTGCTGGTGTCAGATTCATCTGTAAAAATTTGCATTTGTGGTCACTAGGGAAGCCAATGTGCAGAAATAAAACTAGTCAGATTAAGGTTATTAGGCCAGTATGGTCCAGTGGCTAGCACACTGGCCTGCAAATTTTAGAACTCGCTTGCCATGGGTTTGAGCTCCATCTGTTCAGTGATTTGTTTACAAACATATTATAATTTCATGAATTAAAATTATTTATAATACAATACTGAAAACATCCAACAGAATAGGCTTTATAATTATAAACAGTAAATTATAGACAGTACCCTTGGATCATCAACAAAGTAGCACGAAACTTTTACTAACACCTCAAAATAGCCTTCAGATACTATACGGATGAGAAAAAATGCCACAGTTTTTAATCAAGGAAAAATAAATCATGTGTTCCTTCACAAGCAACGGTAGACTGTACAAGTATAATTCAAGGAATGATATGACGTGCTACAACCACTGGAAGCTTAAAAAGCTATGAAACTAAACACCGAGCATAGTTCCGGTTTCTAGTCATTAACTAATCCTGCATGATCATACCATCATAGCATACACATCAACATTTCTCAACCATTAATGAGAGAAGAAATGTAGATAATAAACTAACCTATAAAAAATGGTCTACATTTCTTATCTCACCATGACACCAGAACTTAAAGAGGACAGTTATAGGTTCCTTTCCAAGATCTTACCAATTTTCAAGTCTGCACTTCCTCGAGGAAGAATGCACATCGCTACACTCCCCCCCCCCCCCCCCCACATTCATACATGATTGCATAGACACAGACATAGATTGAGATAGATATAGATAGATTTTTTTTTATTATCACACTGGCCGATTCCCACCAAGGCAGGGTGGCCCAAAAAAGAAAAACTTTCACCATCATTCACTCCATCACCGCCTTGCCAGAAGGGTGCTTTACACTACAGTTTTTAAACTGCAACATTAACACCCCTCCTTCAGAGTGCAGGCACTGTACTTCCCATCTCCAGGACTCGAGTCCGGCCTGCCGGTTTCCCTGAACACCTTCATAAATGTTACTTTGCTCACACTCCAACAGCACGTCAAGTATTAAAAACCATTTGTCTCCATTCACTCCTATCAAACACGCTCACGCACGCCTGCTGGAAGTTCAAGCCCCTCGCACACAAAACCTCCTTTACCCCCTCCCTCCAACCTTTCCTAGGCCGACCCCTACCCCGCCTTCCTTCCACTACAGACTGATACACTCTTGAAGTCACTCTGTTTTGCTCCATTCTCTCTACATGTCCGAACCACCTCAACAACCCTTCCTCAGCCCTCTGGAGCAACAGTTTTGGTAATCCCGCACCTCCTCCTAACTTCCAAACAACGAATTCTCTGCATTATATTCACACCACACATTGCCCTCAGACATGACATCTCCACTGCCTCCAGCCTTCTCCTAGCTGCAACATTCATCACCCATGCTTCACACCCATACAAGAGCATTGGTAAAACTATACTCTCATACATTCCCCTCTTTGCCTCCAAGGACAAAGTTCTTTGTCCCCACAGACTCCTAAGTGCACCACTCAGCCTTTTCCCCTCATCAATTCTGATTCGCCTCATCTTTCATAGACCCATCCGCTGACACGTCCACTCCCAAATATCTGAATACATTCACCTCCTCCATGCTCTCTCCCTCCAATCTGATATCCAATCTTTCATCACCTAATCTTTTTATCCTCATAACCTTACTCTTTCCTGTATTCACTTTTAATTTTCTTCTTTTGCACACCCTACCAAATTCATCCACCAATCTCTGCACCTTCTCTTCAGAATCTCCCAAGAGCACAGTGTTATCAGCAAAGAGCAACTGTGACAACTCCCACTTTATGTGTGATTCTTTATCTTTTAACTCCACGCCTCTTGCCAAGACCCTCGCATTTACTTCTCTTACAACCCCATCTATAAATATATTAAACAACCATGGTGACATCACACATCCTTGTCTAAGGCCTACTTTTACTGGGAAATAATTTCCCTCTTTCCTACATACTCTAACTTGAGCCTCACTATCCTCGTAAAAACTCTTCACTGCTTTCAGTAACCTACCTCCTACACCATACACCTGCAACATCTGCCATTTTGCCCCCCTATCCACCCTGTCATATGCCTTCTCCAAATCCATAAATGCCACAAAGACCTCTTTAGCCTCATCTAAATACTGTTCACTTATATGTTTCACTGTAAACACCTGGTCCACACACCCTCTACCTTTCCTAAAGCCTCCTTGTTCATCTGCTATCCTATTCTCCGTCTTACTCTTAATTCTTTCAATAATAACTACCATACACTTTACCAGGTATACTCAACAGACTTATCCCCCTATAATTTTTGCACTCTTTTGTCCCCTTTGCCTTTATACAAAGGAACTATGCATGCTCTCTGCCAATCCTTAGGTACCTTACCCTCTTCCATACATTATATATATATATATATATATATATATATATATATATATATATATATATATATAAAATATATATATATATATATTATATTTATTTTTTTTTTTTTATTATCACACCGGCCGATTCCCACCAAGGCAGGGTGGCCCGAAAAAGAAAAACTTTCACCATCATTCACTCCATCACTGTCTTGCCAGAAGGGTGCTTTACACTACAGTTTTTAAACTGCAACATTAACACCCCTCCTTCAGAGTGCAGGCACTGTACTTCCCATCTCCAGAACTCAAGTCCGGCCTGCCGGTTATATATATATATATATATATTATACATACATACACATACATATATACATATACACGTACACACACATACACATGTACATGTACACATACACGTACACGTACACATACACATACACGTACACACGTACACGTACACATGTACACATACACGTACACATACATGTACACATACACATACACGTACACACGTACACATACACATACATACACGTACACATATACATGTACCATATATACATGTACACATATATACATGTACACATATATACATGTACACATATATACATGTACACATATATACATGTACACATATATACATGTACACATATATACATGTACACATATACATGTACACATATACATGTACACATATACATGTACACATATACATGTACACATATACATGTACACATATACATGTACACATACACATGTACACATACATGTACACACATGTACACATACATGTACACATACACATGTACATATACATGTACACATATACATGTACACATATACATGTACACATCTACATGTACACATCTACATGTACACATCTACATGTACACATCTACATGTACACATCTACATGTACACATCTACATGTACACATCTACATGTACACATCTACATGTACACACATACATGTACACATATACATGTACACACATACATGTACACACATACATGTACACACATACATGTACACACATACATGTACACATACATGTACACATATACATGTACACATATACATGTACACATATACATGTACACATATACATGTACACATATACATGTACACATATACATGTACACACATACATGTACACATACATGTACACATACATGTACACATACATGTACACATACATGTACACATATACATGTACACATACATGTACACATATACATGTACACATACATGTACACATACATGTACACATATACATGTATGCATACATGTACACATATACATGTATGCATACATGTACACATATATACATGTATGCATACATGTACACATATATACATGTACACATATATACATGTACACATATATACATGTACACATATATACATGTACACATATATACATGTACACATATATACATGTACACATATATACATGTACACATATATACATGTACACATATACATGCACACATACATATATACATGTACACATATACATGTACACATATACATGTACACATATACTGTGGAAACTTATTTGGTCTCTAAAGTTCCACAGGACAGATCCGGCATGGCCGTAATGGAACGGCTGAGCTGGGTGGCCCTTATACCCCACCCAAAACAAAGCATTCTCTCGAGTTAGCGTGGATTGTTGGTAAGCTTATTTAATTTATAGATTTACCCTTCAGGGAAGGAGTAGGTAGTTTTACTGTTAGTACACATATATACATATATGTATATATGTGTACATGTATATATGTGTACATTTATATATGTGTACATGTATATATGTGTATATGTATGTGTACATGTATATATGTGTACATGTATATATGTGTACAAGTATATATGTATATGTGTGTACATGTATATATACATGTACACATATACATGCAATAAAATCACAGTAAACAGGTGATTTCAGAATATGCAAAACAACCACTCTGAAAGAATAGAGAAATTCCAAGCGCTTTCGTGACTACTCACATAATGTGAGTAGTCACGAAAGTGCTTGGAATTTCTCTATTCTTTCAGAGTGGTTGTTTTGCACATATATACATGTACACATATATACATGTACACATATATACACATACACATATACACGTACAATATACACATACACATATATACACACGTGTACATGTATGTACATGTATATGTGTACATGTATATATGTATGTGTACATGTATATATACATGTACACATATATACATGCAATAAGATCACAGTAAACAGGCGATTTCAGAATATGCACACGTACACATATATACATGTACACATACATGTACATGTGTACACATGTATACATGTACACATATATGTACACATGTATACATGGACACATACATGTACACATGTATACATGTACACATGTATACATGTACACATGTATACATGTACACATGTATACATGTACACATGTACACATGTACATGTACATACATGTACACATGTACATGTACACATGTACATGTACACACATGTACACACATGTACCTACATGTACACATGTATACATATATACATGTACACATGTACACATACATGTACACATATATACATGTACACATATATACATGTACACATGTATACATGTACACATGTACACATACATGTACACATGTACACATACATGTACACATGTACACATACATGTACACATGTACACATGTATACATATATACATGTATACATATATACATGTATACATGTACACATACATGTATACATGTACATATGTATACATGTACATATGTATACATGTATACATGTACATATGTATACATGTACACATGTATACATGTACAAACATGTACATGTATACATATATACATGCAATAAGATCACAGTAAACAGGTGATTTCAGAATATGCACACATACACATATATACATGTACACATATATACATGTACACATATATACAATGGAATCTCAAATATCGAACTTTCGTCAGTCCAGAAGGCTGTTCAAGTGCCTTTACCGAATGAATTTATTCACATCAGGAATAATGTAAATTAGATTAGTCCATTTCAGACCCTCAAAAATACACTTATAAAAGCACTTACAAAAATACACTTACATAATTGGTTGTGTTGGGAGCAGTTCGATTTTTGAGGTTCCACTGTGCGTATATACATACACATATATACATTATATATATATATGTACACACACACACACACACACAAAACATTACATTCACCCACTGAGGCAGGGTGACAAAACTTTCACCATCACTGTTTTGTCCAAGGTATTCTGATGCTACAGTTCAGATGCCCTTCCAAACTGCAAAAATCCCAACCCCTCTTTCAGAGTGCAGGCACTGTCCTCTTTCCAGGACTCAAGTCGAGCTAACCTGAATAAAAACAATTAACATTACAGGAGCTCAATGAGCAATCCCATGTAATTGTACAGTACTGTAATAGAGGAAATCAGCTCTAATATACATTATTTAAGTATGGATACTGGTCAGAGCCCCCCATCGTAAGTCCGAGTCGTCGGTAAACAAGTACGTCGCTAAGTGACGAGAGGCTGTACTTCAAAATATTTTCACTAGTATAATATTTAAACAATTAAAATATAACAGAATCAGAAACTCACCTGCAAGAATAGCTTTGTGTGCCTGAAATTCCCTGCCAGATACTGAAAGCGTCACATCAGAAAATCGCTGAGACTCGAACAACCCTCCGAGGTCATCAGACAGGCGGCAGTCCGGCACTTTGAAGTGTATAGCATTGCTCTGCCCAGAGATGTTTACGCTGTCTGCGACAACCGATACCTGCGCACATTGAATCTTCAGGGAGGATGCACAGAGGAACCCATTACTATGACTAATTTCATTTACTTTACCATACTACCAGGTTAAACAGAATTTCTGGCAGACTTTGACTTTAGTGCACCTGTCAGTACGTTCTTTATGTATACTATCTGGCATTGTTACAGTAGAGCAACAACTTACAAAAAGTTACTGAAGAAATACTGACAGTTTATCACAGATGCAAATTCATGAATAGAGTACAATTAAATTTTCATTATGTATCCTTTTACTTAAATAAATATGAAAAATTGAAATATTTAGTAGTGTCCAATTTTGTGCATTATATGCCAACTTTGCCACAAACATAAGCAGTCCTTTTGCAAATAATTTATGGGTGTCAAAATCCCATTAATGTCAAACTATCCCAGAAAATTGCTGAATATCAACTCTCACAGCCAAGTGAGGTGGGTGATCTGTATCACATTACAAGTTGCTTACAGCCCAGTTTTAAAAGGGAGTATAGTCACAGTAAACTTTGACTGCTGAAAAGTAAAGGGTTTTCAACCCTTAACAGTATCTTATCTCTAAGATAAAGGCAAGCAAAATATGCAGGATAATGTATACTGTATATGGAGAGAGAATGGGACAAGATACAAATCTGAACCCCTCAAGGGAGGTTCCTTGATGCTGGTGAGGGGCTCTTGATCTAAGGAATTGGATCTGTGCTCCAGTTCCCTGAATTGAGCCTGAATGCCTTCCATCCCCCCCCCCACACACACAGGTGCTGTATAATTCTACAGGTTTAGCACTCCCCCACGATTATAATACAAATCTGCACACAATTTAGTAAAGGTACAATAGTTTCCATCAGGATAAGGTTACAAGCTGTATAGAGGGTCAATATTTCCTTTAAAAACTACTCTCACACTCTTCAAGATATAGATCAACTACCTCCTGAAAACTAGTCTCGGCTAAGTGTTACTATGCCTAATTTGTAGCGGTGATTAATGAAATACTGCACTATACCCTGAACAAAAGTTGTTGCTCTACTGTAGTATAAATATAGCTTTGGTAGAAAAAAAAAGTTTTAAAGAGCATCAGTTTATAGGAAAGACCCCACAGAATTGATAATGTATACTTCCACATATGGAATGTATGGAAAATACCGGGGAAGCTTCCTTAAGCAACATAAATAAAGTTCACCACATCATGAAGGACCAGCTTACCTCACAATAAAGTGTTAATTTATCATCCGGTAGTAACCCATTAGCTTCATCCAACAGGAAGTCTCTTCTTATAAATTTCTTAAAGCCCCAGTCCTTGCCTTGCACAAACCTGTATGCTCTTTGGCTCTCTGTTAGGGAAAAATATAACTATTAAACATTTTATAAAAAAAAATTACTGCAAATATTCCAGCGCTTTCTTTATACACAGATTTCTTCGTTGGTCCATACGTAGATGGATAATTTTCACTGCTGTGGTTCCACTTTTAAATACTAAAATCATGAAAGTGTGCAACAAATGACCCATCATCTAAGCGAGTTTATTATCCCTTTACTGGCACCTTGGCTGAAAGATCCTAAAACTACAAAAATGTTTAGTAAGTGTCTTCAAGACCAAGTATCTTAATTTGTTGCAACTTGTATGGACCTTTACACAATACATTATAGAATAGCAAAAATCATAATGACATTTCTCAACCCCCCCCCCACCCCACCCCACAAGAAAATCTGGGACACTAACCCATAGCTTTAGTTTCTTCTCTTTTTGCATTAAGGATGGAGAACTTGAATTTGGCTCGAACTTCTGACTTGTTGGAGGACACCAAGAGAAGGTAGAGGGAAAGATAATCCTTACTTTCTTCATCCAGACCCTTTGGATTCACACGTAAACACCTGAAATTAATAATAGTTGTACTTCCAGGGCATGTCTTCTTGTTTGGTATAGCCTTGCAGCTTTTGGTAGAGTTACATTTTGAGTTAAGTGTTGAGCCGAGGGTTAGGAATTAGATTGTGTCCGAGAGTAGTTAAACTCTCAAAGCTCTTCAAAGGTTGGTAATAAATGCATTTATTTCTCTTGCAAGTGCTCTTTCATGTTCTGCAGATGATGCAATCCATGCCAGCCACCAACCACCAATTACTGATGGGGGAAAAAAAATGTAAATTCCAAAAGATCTAATAATGCTGTGCCATTCACCATCTTAAATATGGCAACTGACAAATACCAAAAGCTGTTTTTCTTCATGGGAGGTTCCATGAAGCCAGCGAGGTGCTCACAATCAAAGGAATTGAACCTGATTTCCTTCCAAAATTCCCAGAAGCTTTACACATGTTCTCTTTGGAAGATGCAAAACAATCACATTAGACGTTTTCAAAATACAATAAGAGCAAGACTTTGCAATAAGCAGCAGGATAAACAAGAGGTCTCAATCTTAAATTACAAAAGCAATGGAGGAAAGTTAGTTCAGCACTATGAGAGACCATGAGTACAACTGGTTCTGTACCTGTAATTATGCACACACATGCAAATGAGCCACTTTTTTTTGTATCAGGGTAGCAAATAAAATGAACACAAGAGGGCTTTTTTTTTTTTTTTTTTTTAGAAGGTATGATAGGTTCCTGGATGTCAAAAATCAGTTAAGCTTCCTGCTTGTACAGTAATTAGTTGGACCAAGAGTTGTGAGTACCCCTGCAAACTAAGTACTGTAAACTCAAAACATCAATGTCCCCAAAACACAAGACTGCCATGTGCAAAAAGTAATATAAACTAGGTTTTTGAGGAATAGCGAATCTTGCCCTTCATGCAGCGCAATAACCTCAACCCCACACGTCATGTCTCATCCTAGTGCTCTCTTCAATCTTGTCTACTTCAAGTGCACTCTGGCTGCTCCTGTTTATCAAACCCTTGAAGCAAAAAAAGGGCTCATCAGCTCACATGAATGACTACTTTTAGCTGCCAGTAGAGGGGAGCCTGTGAAGGAGATATGGACCCTTCCAATGAAAATCTGCAGTCCTTAGTGTTAATATACTGTATGTACTGTACATACAATGTTCATATACAAAGATACATACCACATAGGTGCACTCACAAACATGCACAACATATACACATGGGGCCAAGAGCTATGACTTGACCCCTGCAACCACATTTTGACAAGTACATACACACAGTGGACCGAGGGAAGGGAGTTGCTCAAATTGTGATCCCGGTATTAACATGTCCAGAGCTTTACTACTAAACTACAGAGCTAATAGGAAAGCTTCACAGAAGGCACTAATGTGTCCTTTGTGTCAGAGCCAACTGTGACCCATCTGTCCTTCCCCACAGTCCCAGCAGCTTCCACAGTATATCTATCCTCACCTCCCTCAAAGCCACATTCTATAAACTAAGGTCAAAATGAATGACAAAATGAATAAACAAAAATGAACAAGGGGCTCAAACCGTGGTCCCGAGATTAACAGGGCCAGCTCAAATTATTATATACATAAATGATTATGTACATGAAATGGTTGTGCATATGTACTTATTACTGTATTCATTGTGTGTATATCTTTTAAACTTAGTTAAAAGCTTAAGTTTCATCATCCTGCCGTAACTTATTTCAAAGCTCAGCCTTATTCAAGATATAACTATCCCATGCCACTCAGTCTACTAGCACCCAAGAAGCTTGCTTACTGCCCACCAAGCCTGTGAATCAAAACCAGGTTCCTTTGTGTAAATGCACTTATGACAAACAAAACTATAATTTGTTCAATATGAAAGGTACTCACCATTTAAGTTTGTCATTGGCACCAGCAGAGAAAGTAGAGGACTTTAGAACTTCTCCCATTTCTTCCCTACAGAAGCTGAAGTTATTGATGGTCCACATATAACTGAACTTTATCACTTTAACCTGTGTGAGAACATTTTTTTTTTTTAATATTTCTGGCATCAAAAAATAATCTTTGCCTATATTTCTTTTCTAGTTATTAACCATTTATATTGTCGTCTGTTCTGAAGAGCAACACAGCTGCACCCATTTTAATTATAAACCTTTTGTTGTTCCCAATTCAACTTAATTTAAAAAAAAAAATCGGCCCATTAGGAACATTTTAAAGTACAGTATAGACAAAAAGGTTAATTTTCAAATTGTGGGTTTGGTATGAATTGCTGCAACCAGAGTACTGCAACATTTTTCACTATTACCACTATACACAATCCCCCGCACCCAATTACACACATAATACACAGTGATGATGCCCTTTCTTTGATAATGACCATTATGTTACACCAAAACTGCTACCTTAGCCTTTGTTCCCCCCTCCCCCTCTGCTGCTCCGCTACCTCTGCCACCCCTCCTGCTGCTCCGCTACTCTAGCCTTCCTCCCCCCCTCTTTGCTAAACTCACCTTTCTCATGTTGCTACCTTTGCCAACCCTCCCTCTCCCCTACCCCTCTTCTCTCCTCGCCCATCATCCCTGGAGAGAGGGTGTGTTGGTGTGCACAGGAGATGGTCGTTACAGAGCAGCTAAGATGAAGAGGAAGTGAAGGCTGTAGAGATTCTAAACTTGCTCCCATGGCAACCAATCTTTTTCCATTAATTATATTTATGCGCACACAAGTACAAAACACGTATGGATTATTAAGGAGAAAAAGTAAGAGTAGAGGGGAAAAGAGGATGGCAAGTTGGGGAGGAAGCAACAGCAGAGGGGAAAAAGTAATGGGAGTGAGGGGGGAAGTAATGGGAGTGAGGGGGGAAGTAATGGGAGTGAGGGGGGAAGTAATGGGAGTGAGGGGGAAGTAATGGGAGTGAGGGGGGGAAAGTATTGGGAGGGAAGGGGAAAGTAATGGGAGAGAAGGGGAAATAATAGGCTGAATAACTAGAACCTTCAAAAGAAGGGACACCAAGCCAATAATGACAGTACTCTTCCAGTCACAGGATTGGGGGCTTACGTTGAACTTTGTGCGGCTAGCACGAACAGCCTGGTTGGTTATCAGACCTGGAACCGAACCACTGGGGCACTGGTTGTCTAAACACTCGCCAGATATTCACAACGGGAGGGGGGGAGGGAAAGATCAGAGGGGAAATAACAGATGGGAGCGGAGGGGACAGAGCAGATGGATATCGAGGGGAAAATATGCATGGCAGCAGAGTAGAAAAAAAAACGGGAGCGAAAGTGGTAGAGGGACTATGCCCTCTAGCACTTTCTAGGTATGGTATAAACCTTGGTAATAAATACCGACAAGTTGGTTTAGAAAGACACGTAAGCAAACACTAACATATTTATTAGAAAACGTTTCGGTCCTGGGACCTTGATCACTTCTAATATAAAGAGGTAGAAAGACATTATATATATAGGCGGAGAGTGAGATGTGACGCACGTGACCTGAGGAATGTCATAAGAACATAAGAATGGAGGAACACTGTAGAAGGCCTACTGGCCCATGCGAGGCAGGTCCTTATCAAAACAACCTCTACCTATGATGAGGACAGGTAGACGATGAAATCATGTGACTCCTGTGTTGTTGGGTTGGTGCTGCTTAAGGTTGTTTTGATAAGGACCTGCCTCGCATGGGCCAGTAGGCCTTCTACAGTGTTCCTCCATTCTTATGTTCTTATGACATTCCTCAGGTCACGTGCGTCACATCTCACTCTCCGCCTATATATATATATGTCTTTCTACCTCTTTATATTAGAAGTGATCAAGGTCCCAGGACCGAAACGTTTTCTAATAAATATGTTATAGTGTTTGCTTACGTGTCTTTCTAAACCAACTTTCTAGGTATACATCTCTTATCCGGTCCAGCATGTACGCATTTAGGACTTCAAGGCATTCCCAGTATTTTTAATGCTTTACTGGTACAGCAGAATGCTATATGTCAGACCTTTCTCATGTTCCTTTCGTCATATTTGATGATCCTCTTTTGCTTTGTATACTGTATCCTTTTTGAGTTCATTCTTTTCATATCTAAGCAGCTGGAACTTACCACCAATGAATGTCATTTCTCCACTGCCCGCTGGAAAGCACCAATTATATTAGCAATTTTTCCGCAAATGATACCAAACTGTGGCACCAGAACAGTACCTTGGGATAGCGAGCTTTTTAGCTTTTTAGTCGAGGAAATTGGGAAATGAAGACAGGGGAAGAAGGAAGTAGTAGAGGGATGAAACAGACAGGGGGCGGGGGGGTGACTAAATTTAGTGACAAGTCTTTTCACTTTAATAGTTAAAATTATGAAAAAATTTTAAGTTTAAAGAAAAAAGTAAATTTATGAAGGTCAAAAAAGGCAACTCACCTGAGTGTAGCACCAGTTTTCAGCCACTGGCATGTTATTCTCTGGGGGTAGAGGGGAGGGAACCCTGGACACCGACATGCTGACTCCTCCTGAGGACACGTGACCTGCACCTCCACCTCCGTGTACAGAGTGCGCGTGACCAACTGAAAGACAAGGCCACGCCTTAGTGTCAACATCCAAAATGCATCTGAACAGCCATTCAAACACGCATCTCGCCAATAATTTATTGTGATTGAAAGTGAGGGGGGGGGGGGTTAAATCCATTTACAATACACTTTTTATATCCGTGTTTTAACTTAAATTTGTTAAGCATCTGTTGATATCTCTATTACACATTAAGCATGTTGGAGAAGATCCCAAATAATGCGTCCACCAACAACGTTGCATCAGTTACGCATTTGGTTTATTCCAGGTTTTCCCCCAAACAGCCTTACTGATCAGTGATGGGTCTCAATTTTCAGATCTGATAGTTAAAAGAAATACACCACTAACCTTCTAAGAATCTTTCCTGCTCAACAAGCAGGAGGCATGTTTAAACAACTATCACCAACAAGAACTAACATTTTAACTCCAATGTCTGGGATATATCTATCTTTAACACATTAAAACAAACACACCCTGATCCCCTTTTTAGGTATGGTTAACAACAAATTTCAGGTAACTGTTTCATTCACTGAATTGTGCTCTTTTTTTTTATCGGACCTAAAATAGATGTTTTCATATGATTTGAGAAAATACTGTATTTCAGTTGGCTACTAGCGCCAACAGCTTAGTCGATCAGGCTATCCACAGGGAGGCGCTGACCTGCGAACACGCCACGTAGCAGGTGACGAGTGACTGATCAGTGATTAGTACTTAAACTTTTCAAGTTCCCACTTGATTCAAGGAATTTAATCTATCCTCTCTTTCCTTGGAACGAATTTGACTGCCTCCTCTTGTTCCCCCCCATGGGGGGAACCCCTACAAGTGTCGCACTCCTCCCATGATTAAAATACTGAATTATCAAATCAAGCACTAAACCCACAAGGGCCATACAATACTGGAGAACTAACGAAAAGTACATGTAAAGCACTACGTACCTAGAGCTGGGTGGTGGGCAGGAGGGGTGTGTGCTTGATGGGGCACAGGTGGATGCTGCTGTACGTGAGGCGCTCCCCCGACGTGTGCTGCTCCTGCAGCTGCTGCAGCTAAGGGCGGCGGCCCTTGGTGGGGCTGTGGTGCGCCTGCTGCTGCCGCTACTACTGCTACTGCCGCTGCTGCTTGCTGGTGCTGCTGCTGCTGCTGCTGCTGCTGCTGCTGCTGCTGCTGCGGAAGATGAGGCTGATGATTTGCAGCGTTAGGTGCTGGCTGGGGTTGCTGTTGTTGGTGTTGTGCCTGCCCGTTGTTAGCAACAGCTGGGAGCGCTGCTGCTGCAATGGCTGGCTGAGGCTGTGCTTGTGGTTGATGAGGTTGTTGCTGTTGCTGCTGGTGGGGTTGCTGGGGCGGCTGTGGCGGAGGTTGCTGTGGCGGGGGCGGGGGCGGGGGGTTGTTATTGGAGTGGGGCTGAGGCGGCAGAGCCCCAGACACACCGCCGGAGCTCCCGCCTCGCGACTCCACGGTGGCGGCTGACGCTGCCCAGCACAGCCCCGACCCCGACCCACCTCCCCACACTCTACACACCTGAAATAGTCACAAACTTAGTACACCATAAGACGAACTTTCATGCACAGTAAACATGAAAAACTGTTCAATAACAAACTGTCAAATGACAGTAAAAAAAACGTTAGCACTAAAAAACTGTTTATAACAATAAAAACCCACTTACAGCTCTGAAAAAAAGTGGCGGGGGAGAAAAAAACATTGTCACGGTTTTGAATTCTGCAGTATACAGAAATATAGAATACCATTAATATTCATGAGCAATATAAGTAACTACAGTTCGTACCACTAAAAAAAATACCCAGGATTTGCTGCAATGAAATAAGGATAAGTGCAAATCATCTTTAATTGCAAATTATCCTTAGTATCCTCATCACTGCATTAAGCGCGTCCTCGTTCCCAAATAGGCAGGAAGGAAGCTATTTGATTTACTGTGCTCTTCGGCCTACAAGGTCATTTGGCGCTTTTGACACCTAAATTCAGTACCGCCACAAACAAATATTGTAAAAGTTTAAACTAAAGCACAAAGCTTAAAACAATTCAAAATAAAACGCAGTTTGGTAATAGAGTTGTGGATGAGTGGAACAAACTCCTGAGTACCGTCATAGAAGCTAAGACCTTGTGTAGTTTTAAAAATAGGTTGGATAAATACACGAATGGATGTGGGTGGGTGTGAGTTGGACCTGACTAGCTTGTGTTACCAAGTCTGGTGCCATGCTCCTTAAGTGGAAGTGACCTGACTGGGTGGTCATTGTTCAAGGCCGGGGGGTGGCATGAACCTGCTTTGAATGGGTCAGTAGGCCTGTTGCAGTGTTCCTTCTTTCTTATGTTCTTACAACACCAAGCTAAAATATATGTTGCTAACAGCTGTGATGAATGGTTTGAAAAACCGACAAGTTGAAGATTGAGACACTTATGCAGCATTTGGGAATCTTTATTCAGGAAACGTTTCGCCACACAGTGGCTTCATCAGTCCAATACAAAGAGGAAGGCGTAAGGAGAGGAGGAGAATGAGGTAATCAGTCCCTCAACCTGGAGTCGATGTGTTCAGTCCATCAATCTTGTAGAATGTACAGCATAGGGCCGTAGACGTGGCTTATATACTGTAGTGAGGTGACGTGAAGCAGATGGAGGCGGGGTCATAGTGGTACCATCCACTAGTCGAAGTAGGTACCACTATGACCCCGCCTCCATCTGCTTCACGTCACCTCACTACAGTATATAAGCCACGTCTACGGCCCTATTTTGTACATTCTACAAGATTGATGGACTGAACACATCGACTCCAGGTTGAGGGACTGATTACCTCATTCTCCTCCTCTCCTTACGCCTTCCTCTTTGTATTGGACTGATGAAGCCACTGTGTGGCGAAACGTTTCCTGAATAAAGATTCCCATATGCTGCATAAGTGTCTCAATCTTCATATGTTGCTAAGGTATGTAATATTACATTTACAATATTTTAGTATCTACTATGAAAAACAGCAAACTGTGAAAATAAATGGTATAAAATACCGACACAATGGAAACAAATATATGCAGTTTAATGTGGTCCTTTATTGACAACGTTTCGCCCACGCAGTGGTTACCTGGAGGTTAATAAATTAGACATGTGCAAGATTGAGACACTTATGCAGCATATGGGAATCTTTATTCAGGAAACGTTTCGCCACACAGTGGCTTCATCAGTCCAATACAAAGAGGAAGGCGTAAGGAGAGGAGGAGTATGAGGTAATCAGTCCCTCAACCTGGAGTCGATGTGTTCAGTCCATCAATCTTGTAGAATGTGAACATTAAAATGGTATAAAATACCGACAGATTGTTAGGTAAGACACATATGCAACAGTTAGGTATCTTTATTTCGAAACGTTTCGCCTACACAGTAGGCTTCTTCAGTCGAGTACAGAAAAGTTGATAGAAGCAGAAGATACTTGAAGACGATGTAATCAGTCCATCACCCTTAAAGTTTTGAGGTGGTCAGTCCCTCAGTCTGGAGAAGAGCATTGTTCCGTTGTCTGAAACAACAATGCTCTTGTCAGACACTGCAACATCATGGAATCTTAATTCTGAGGACATGTACATAACCTTCACGACTACGACAACTACTTCTACAACTAACCCATCTCTTTGGGAAGGACCTACTTCCACTGGGGAATCCCGCCTACCAGTGAATATGCCCTCGTCTGCTACACCTGACGTTACTATATAAGCGCCAGGATTCTTTCTTCTGCTTCAGAATCTCCACGACTATGGTGCTGTTCGCACCTACTCCTAGTTTGAGGGACTGATTACCTCATCTTCTGTACATAGTTCTACTGTCTTCAAGTTATGTCCTAGAATTTGTATTGATAAAGCCACTGGATGGCGAAACGTCTACAATAAAGATACCCAGATATTGCACATGTGTCTTACTCTCATCTTGTCGGTATTATATACCATTTCGTACACAACAATGCTCTTCTCCAGACTGAGGGACTGACCACCTCAAAACTTTAAGGGTGATGGACTGATTACATCGTCTTCAAGTATCTTCTGCTTCTATCAACTTTTCTGTACTCGACTGAAGAAGCCTACTGTGTAGGCGAAACGTTTCGAAATAAAGATACCTAACTGTTGCATATGTGTCTTACCTTGTAGAATGTACAGCATAGGGCCGTAGACGTGGCTTATATACTGTAGTGAGGTGAGGTGAAGCAGGCGGAGGCGGGGTCATAGTGGTACCATCCACTAGTTGAAGTAGGTCTTCGTCCAAAGGTTGAACAAGTGTTGAAGAGTTCTTTGTAACAAGATCTAGTGGATGGTACCACTATGACCCCGCCTCCGCCTGCTTCACCTCACCTCACTACAGTATATAAGCCACGTCTACAGCCCTATGCTGTACATTCTACAAGATTGATGGACTGAACACCGACTCCAGGTTGAGGGACTGATTACCTCATACTCCTCCTCTCCTTACGCCTTCCTCTTTGTATTGGACTGATGAAGCCACTGTGTGGCGAAACGTTTCCTGAATAAAGATTCCCATATGCTGCATAAGTGTCTCAATCTTCAACTTGTCGGTTTTTCAAACCATTCATCACAGACACATGTGCAACTCTTGGGTATCTTTATTGAGGAAACGTTTCGCCACACAGTGGCTTCATCAGTCCATACGTAGGAGAAACTTGAACAGGAGGAGAATGAGGTAATCAGTCCCTCAACCTTGAGTCGATGTGTTCAGTCGATTCAAGATTGATGGACTGAACACATCGACTCAAGGTTGAGGGACTGATTACCTCGTTCTCCTCCTGTTCAAGTTTCTCCTACGTATGGACTTATGAAGCCACTGTGTGGCGAAACGTTTCCTCAATAAAGATACCCAAGAGTTGCACATGTGTCTAATTTATCAACATGTCGGTTCTCTGAACCATTCATCTACAAACCTGGAGGTTATTCCGGGGATCAACGCCCCCGCGGCCCGGTCCATGACCAGGCCTCCCGATGGATCAGGGCCTGATCAACTAGACTATTACTGCTGGCCGCACGCAGTCCAACGTACGAGCCACAGCCTGGCTAATCCGGCACTGACTTTAGGTATCTGTCCAGCTCTCTCTTGAAGGCAGCCAAGGGCTTATTGGCAATTTCCCTAATGCTTGATGGGAGGCTGTTGAACAGTTTTGGGCCCCGGACACTTATGGTGTTTTCTCTTAGTGTACCAATGGCGCCCCTACTTTTTATTGGGGGCATTTTGCATCGCCTGCCCAGTCTTTTACTTTCGTAGGGAGTGATTTCTGTGTGCAGATTTGGGACCATTCCTTCCAAGAATTTCCAAGTGTAGATTATAAGAACACATAAGAACGAAGGAACACTGCAGAAGGCCTACTGGCCCATGCGAGGCAGGTCCAAGTCTCCTACCGGCTTAAGCCAGGTCACATTGACTTAAGGGAGGAACACGGCAACCGACCTGGTAGCTCAAGCTATCAGGTCCAACTCGCACCCACCCACATCCACTCATGTATTTATCCAACCTATTTTTAAAGCTACACAACGTTCTGGCCTCTATAACTGTACTCGGGAGTTTGTTCCACTCATCCACAACTCTATTACCAAACCAGTACTTTCCTATATTCTTCCTGAATCTGAATTTTTCCAACTTAAAACAAATGCTGCGAGTCCTGTCTAGGCTAGATATTTTCAGCACACTATTTACATCCCCTTTATTTATTCCTGTCTTCCATTTATACACCTCAATCATAGCCCCCCTAATTCTACGTCTTTCTAGAGAGTGCAGATTCAGGGCCCTTAGTCTATCCTCATAGGGAAGGTTTCTGATACATGGGATCAACTTTGTCATCCTCCTTTGTACATTTTCCAGAGAATTTATATCCATTCTGTAATACGGTGACCAAAACTGTGCAGCATAATCTAAATGAGGCCTAACCAATGATGTATAGAGTTGAAGAACAACCTGAGGACTCCTATTATTTATGCTTCTTGATATGAAGCCAAGGATTCTATTAGCTTTATTGCGAACACACACAACCATTTAATTAACTACAGAAACTCAAGACTTATCGCCACAGAAGACAACACTCGATACCGAAGAATCCTGGAATCTGGTTTGTAGATGAATGGTTCAGAGAACCGACATGTTGATAAATTAGACACATGTGCAACTCTTGGGTATCTTTATTACGGAAACGTTTCGCCACGCAGTGGCTTCATCAGTCCATACAAAGGAGAATCTTGAAGAACAGGAGGAGAATGAGGTAATCAGTCCCTCAACCTTGAGTCGATGTGGTCAGTCCATCAATCTTGAATAGAATACGGCATACGTGCGGAGGAGCAGCTTATAAACAGTTGGCAGGAGAGGTGCAGCAGACATAGGTGGTGTCACATTTGTTCAATGTGACAAGATTGATGGACTGACCACATCGACTCAAGGTTGAGGGACTGATTACCTCATTCTCCTCCTGTTCAAGATTCTCCTTTGTATGGACTGATGAAGCCACTGCGTGGCGAAACGTTTCCGTAATAAAGATACCCAAGAGTTGCACATGTGTCTAATTTATCAATCCTGGAATCATCGCTTATCTCTATAACCAACAATTTCAACCAGAACAATGGCTTCTATAACATAGCTGAACCACTTGCCAAGAAACTTCTTCATTGCTATCCCACATAAGAACATGGAACACTGCAGAAGGTCTGCTCACAACTTATCCAATACCCCTGCCAAGCTACCCAAGATTTTAGACTATAACCCCACCCGGTAGATCATCAGATGCAGCATTCTCCACCTGACCTCAACATTCTGAACCTGACTATAAATACTCACGTACTTTCCACCCCAGTAGATCTGTTTGTGACTTGAAAAAGCCCACTGTGTGGGCGAAACGTTGTCAATAAAGGATCACATTAAACTGCATGTGTGTTTATGTTTCCAAACAGCAAACTGTCATGAACACAGGCATGGGGCTGACAGAACCACAGTCCCAGTGACAAACTATCGGCAGGACGAGACTGACAAGAAATTTTTAATCATGGAAAGCGCTAAACCCATAGGGGTCATGTGAAGAACAAGTCTAGTTCCTTGGATCAAGAGTACCAAGCCGGCATCAAGACAATGATCGGGCTAATTTTAATCGGGAAGGGATGGGGAAAACACTAAACCCATTTGACGTTATAAAGCGCCTAAATAATGCGAAGCATTCAGGTTATATTCATGGAAGAAAAGAGGATAAGCCCAGTTTCTGGATCAAGAGTTCCTCACCAGCATCAAGGCCCATGAGGGTCCACGTTTTCTTCTGGTTTACACAAAGGTATTAAACGCTTATATATATTGCATTTATAGGTGTTGTAACATATTTTCTATTTTTTTTTTTTTTGTTAACAGACGACAATCGGACTTAACCTGAACAGAAATTGGCATTAGACTATACATATGTATATAAGAAACACACTAAGGCTTTAGATCGAATTAAACTCGTCTGAACTCTGCGAAATTTCTGCTTAACAGTTATGATTTGTAGATGAATGGTTCAGAGAACCGACATGTTGATAAATTAGACACATGTACAACTCTTGGGTATCTTTATTGAGGAAACGTTTCGCCACACAGTGGCTTCATCAGTCCATACAAAGGAGAATCTTGAAGAACAGGAGGAGAATGAGGTAATCAGTCCCTCAACCTTGAGTCGATGTGGTCAGTCCATCAATCTTGAATAGATGGACTGAATGGACTGACCACATCGACTCAAGGTTGAGGGACTGATTACCTCATTCTCCTCCTGTTCTTCAAGATTCTCCTTTGTATGGACTGATGAAGCCACTGTGTGGCGAAACGTTTCCTCAATAAAGATACCCAAGAGTTGTACATGTGTTTAATTTATTAACAGCTATGAGTTTGTTGGTAATTTCCCTTACGCATGAAGGGAGGGTGTTTAGTCTCGGTCCCCTTACATTAACTTTTACTGTACTCGTTTTCTTTTAAAACTGGTGGTAGTTTGCACTGTATTCCTTTTGCCGGCTCGGGACCAATCATTCTATGATTTTCTAGATGGGTACCAACAGCCTGATGAATCAGACCAGCAACCAGGCGGCTTGATCTGGGAGCGGAGACTCCCCGAAGCTAGTACGGGCAACCTACGTTCACCTACCCTCAATTCTCTATATTATACAAATAATCACTCAAGATTTCTTCAAAATGCATTCTTAATGTAGTATTAACTTCTGAATTTATGTGATCACATTCGTCGACACTAAAAAAAAAAAAGGGAGGGGGGGGGGGAAGTGTCATTCAGAGTTTTGGTCATGGGACAAACCTTCTGTTGGCTTGCTAGTAAGAAATCAGGTCACAGTGAAATTCAGAGGTCTGTAATTTCATCCTCTAAAATCACATTAAAGATGCATGATGCATATACGTACTGTCAATCTCTTAACAGTAGACTATCATCAATGGTCTGCTGCTGTAAGCCTCAGACGTGTCTCATGCACGCGAACCGTAAAATGTAAAGGGATCCAAACAATACTGAGGAAAATAAAGTCAACTAGTAATTATAATCAATTGGTGAAAGCTATAATAAGTCGTACACAAATAACCCTAACATAGGAGAGAGGAGCTTACGGCGACGTTTCGGGCAGACTTGGACCATTTACAAAGTCACACTGACTGTAAATGGTCCAAGACTGACAAACGTCGTCTTAAGCTCCTCTCTCCTATATGCGGGTTATTTGTGCACTGTTCCAGTCACGGTATTGTGACTTTGTTCTCTATTGTACGAGAGCAACCCGTCCTCTAGCAGTCTAGCCTACCTTTACACACCACAGAAAAAATAAACTTTCAGATTTTAACATGCATTATCGCTCACACACCATGTTGCCAAAAATGTCGAGTTCCCCCCCCCCCCGCCTTAATCTGCGGCAAAATACACAACTACATTGATTTATGTAATGTACCCTATTATTTTCGTAACTTTGTGAACATACGTTCAGATACTGATTTTGGGTAATTCCTACTAAAAAAAAAACTTAAAATGAGGTTGGGTTGCCGAGGGAGGGCCAACCGGGGCAGCGGCCCCACCTGGTTAACAAGTAAATATCCAAGTCACACTTCTATTTGCCAACTGCACCTACTTTACCAATATAAATTACCTTCCCTAAACCCCCCCCCCCCCCTCGACACACACACACAGCATTGTATTAGACAATCACGTACAAAAATACCACAAACCGTCTTCAGATATATATTTTTCCCCTACCGTACTTCACAGTTTCTTGGATTATTTTTTTTATAAACTCTTATCACTTACCGCATTTGTAAAATTCTTTAAAAAAAAAAAAAAAAAAGGCCCGACAGTGGCGATTAAGCCAGGTTCTAGGTATAACAAGCATGGGTGTAAAATGTATAAAATTCCATCAAGTTGCATAATAATGATAAAAGGAAGAAGGGACAACAGTTTATCCTAGCTTTGTGTCCGTTTAGTAATAACCACGTTACATGATCTTTGACTATTAAGCGATTGCCGAAATGAGCCATGACGCTTGGGCATAATTCAAAGATGTTGAACAGAATAGAATGACTGAATAACTGGATTGAGTAGTATTGTACATTAGAGACAACATTCAGCCAGGAAGTTCATATCAAGTTGAAATATGACGGTGCAATGGCAAGAAACCACATACTTGCCTAATTATGCTTGCAGGGATCGATTCACATAGCCAATGGCCAGACCTCTTAATTGCTATGTCTTTACAAAAGTTTCCAAGCAAGACAGCTAAGAAACAGTCAAGACCGAGGCATCACTGACACTTTTGTAGATGAATGGTTCAGAGAACCGACATGTTGATAAATTAGACACATGTGCAACTCTCAGGTATCTTTATTGAGGAAACGTTTCGCCACCCAGTGGCTTCATCAGTCCATACATAGGAGAAACTTGAACAGGAGGAGAATGAGGTAATCAGTCCCTCAACCTTGAGTCGATGTGTTCAGTCCATCAATCTTGAGTAGATTGATGGACTGAACACATCGACTCAAGGTTGAGGGACTGATTACCTCCTTCTCCTCCTGTTCTTCAAGTTTCTCCTATGTATGGACTGATGAAGCCACTGGGTGGCGAAACGTTTCCTCAATAAAGATAACCAAGAGTTGCACATGTGTCTAATTTATCAACCTTTGACAGTCTTCCCCTCCCCTACCTCAGCTCTCACTGTGAAAGACTACTAGTCTTTGGCTTTACCATGTCTGTCTGAACCTGTCATTATGGTAGAAGAGACAAGGTGTAGGATGGTAAGAAGTAACCATACAAGGGGGTGAAATGGAAGCCTGATAAAGGTTTTGCATACAAAACTAATTTATGGATAACAAAAGCTAGATACGTTTCTCACATATTCTATCACACAGGATGGGCTTCATACATTAGGTAATAAAATTTGTCAGACTTAGTAATGACGATATCGTCAAGCCTCGACCCGCCCCCATACCAGGCTTTCCTGGGGCTGGCCTGATAAATCAGATTTATGGAAGCAGCCGCACGCAGTTTAATATATGCACCCAGCCCTGACCAGCCGGGCTGTGGCTCGTCCGTTGGATTGCGTGCAGCCAGCAGTAACAGCCTGGTTGATCAGGCTGATCCACCAGGAAGCCTGGTCACAGACCGGGCCGCGGGGGCGTTGACCCCCGGAACTCTCTCAGGTAAACTCCAGCCCGGCTGATCAGGAACCGACTTGAATTTACAAGTCTCCTTTTGCAGAGTGCCGAAGGTTTACTTTTAATCATGTATAGTGAAGAGCGAAGGGAGAATGTTTACTCTATCCCTTAGCATTCGTAGCACGCCTGCTTTTCATGGGAGATATTTTGCAGTCTGCCAAGCCTCTTGCCTTCACACTAAGTGACTCCAGTGTGCAGGTCTGGGATCAATTCCTTCTAGAACTTTCCAAGTGTAGATTAGGATTCATCTTTCTCGTCTACGCCCCAAGGAGTACGGTTCAAGGGACTTGGCTATTCTCAGTAGTTCCGCATGCGTAATTAAATTCGAGCAGTGAAGGTTTTCCGTTTTCGTTCTGCAGAGAGGAAGCTAAGGGAGACTCAGGATCGGGTTAGTCTAGACTAGTAGTCTCCAACCTTTTAGTATAAAAGGACCAATCTGAAAAGCCAAATTTAAAGGAGGGCCGCATTTTACAATGATTGATATTAACATACTTATAGCATTATAATATGGTAAAATACTAAAAGCTGGGCTAACTGACGTGCAAAGCTGACGTACGCTGCTACGATTAATATAGTGTCCCCCCCTCTCGCCCACGAGCACTCACGTTCGGCCTCGACGACCTTGCGGCTCAACCTTGCTCCAGGGGCCACAGCCTTTCCAAGGTCTGAGCGACTTTCTCACGCCCCGATGCACCTCCTCTGCTAGTCATCCACTGACAGTTTTGAGCCGCCACAGTTCTTGCAGCTAGCAAAGGAGGGTTCCCCTTGCTGGGATCAGGATCTTGCATTTTGGTAGCAAGTGATCGGCAAGAGGTCCGCTTTCTCTTTACTAGTAGAGGTGGTCCCATTCCTGTCGATTTAGAGGGGTGGGGATGGAATGGTTCATCAGGCAAATACCCTTGTTCTGTCTCTTGACCAGGGACCACCAGGTTTTGGAGCCTACTCTACCTGATGCTAGCGCTCTTTTTTGTGTGTCCCATTTTGAGACCCCGGCGCCCTACAGCCCTCTCCCCCCCCTCTGCCAACTTCACCATATGCCTCAGGCTTTGACTGTTAAAGGTCCTGTTAATAGGTGGGTAGGGCCTCCGTCTCATAACTTCGCCATGCCTTTTTACTCCTAGCAGTAGCAGCCTCTCTACAACGAAAGCCAAACCAAGGCTGATCTGTAGGCTTCGTCACATATTGCCGGTGAGGGATGTGTTCTTGTTGTAGATTAAGGATGTGTCCAGTTAAGGCTTTCACTAAGTTCTCAACATCCCCTTGGAGAAGCATTCCAATTGGTGGCGGCGAGCTCAGAGTAGAGCTGGCCAATTACCTCCTTCCCATAGCCTGGCTGTGTGTGTGGACTCCACCTCGTTCTGTTGGGATCTTAAGTGTCATAAAAACAGCCTTGTGGTCAGACGATCCAACACAGCCGAGGGATTGACATGTAACTATACCTTCTGCTAGATCACTCACTACTGGGTCAAGGGAGGAGCCAAAGATGTGAGTAGGGAAATCAACAAAGTTTCTCATGTCAAATACCGCAAGAAGGTCATCAAGCCCCTCCCCCCCCCCCCCCCCCCGTACAAGAAGTTGGTTGAGGTCACCAACAATTATGATACGTTGACAGTTGTGTTGGAGCAGAACAGAGTTTACATTTTTCCATTAGAAAGTTGATAGGGTCTGCACGTTGCCACTGAGGTTTGTTCATTGCATACGCTAGTACAGAGGTACTAGTGTTTATGCACAGCTTGAAGAACATTTCAAGATGAGTAGGGATGGCAACACCAATGTGCTGGGCTTGTACACTTTTAGAGAAGCACACAGCAACCATATATAACCTTGCCCTTGCCTCCCGCCCCCGCTCCTTCACCTCATTCCATGAGGGGAAACCAGCAATTCTTGCAAAATTTTCTGGAGTCCTGTCGTCCAAAAATATTAACAACAGCTATCATGTAGGAGTGTTGAGTGTTCACAAAATTGTGCGAGTTCTCCAACATTGGTAATGAAACCTCTAATGTTGTCCGACAGGATTCTGATAGACCGACTCCTATCTCTCTCATTTTAAATTATATATATATATATATATAATATATATATATATATATATATATATATATATATATATATATTATTATTATGCGGGTCCACTCTGGTGTAAATTGTGGGACCCATACGCCTCGGTGAAGTGGATAAAAAGGCTTCAAGGAAGAATATTTGGATTTCTTCCTGAAGCCATTTATGAATATTCCACTTCCCCTACCACCCATCTTTGAAAACTATTTTTTTTACCCCAATATATATATATATACTATACCGCATCAGCATACATTCCTAAGAGACCCTTTATATATATATATATATATATATATATATAATGTGAGGCGTGCGCGGGAGCTACAGTGCCGTGTGTGTGTGTAGAGTGTGTGTGTGTAGTAGTAGTAGTAAGTAGTAAGTAGTAAGTAGTAGTAGTAGTAGCAAGTAGTAGTAAGTAGTAGTAGCAGGTAGTAGTAGCAAGTAGT
>NC_069461.1:26914762-26949176 GCF_026875155.1 Cherax quadricarinatus
GTATTTAGTAATGAATGAATACACGTGCCTACACAATTAGCATTGTAACAGGGACAATGATTGGTTACTCCAAGGGTGGCAGTGAGGGTACTTTCCTGGAGTGTGCTACGAAGGTCAACGTTCCTACGGTCCGGTCCCAGACTAGGCCTCCCAGGGAACTGCCTGATTAACCAGGCTACTGGCGCTAGCCACACGAAAAAAAAAAATGCAACCAATCACTGTTACAAGAATTGTGTACAAGCACATGTATTCACAGTTTAATACTTCAACTTTCATGTTGCTGATTGTACGTAAGGCAATGGGGAAAAATAATTCAGTCAGTAACAATCTGACCTGAATACCCAGGGACTGCTCAACAAAACTAGGTGGGCTGAAGTATTTGACATTATCCTCAAGCTGAGACAATAATTTACTAACACCCAGGTACCTTTTTACTGTTAGGCTTACAGAGACGAGAGGGTGTCGCCCAGCCAGGAAAGACTCAACAGTTTGCTAATACCCAGTACCTATTTTCTGCTAACAGGAGCGGCAGGTGCAGAGGTCACGCCTTGCCAAGGATGTGACCTACTACAGTATACTAATTATATATCGGTGTTAGTCTATACCAGCCCCTGTGAAGTGAGCGGGGGCTGGGGATTGAACCTAGGACCTTTCAGTTGTGTGGACCTATGTGTACGGACTGTACATCTCGGGCAACACAACCTCTCACTTTCTCTCAGTAGGTCGGGGAGAGAAAATCTGGGTTAGCACTTCCTGACTCAACCAACCCATATAATGTCAGGTACGCGCGCACACGCAAACTTTCAACACGTGCCCGCGTGCACCAAACCTTCCCGACACGCGGGTAAATTCGACCTCCCCCCCCCCCCGAAAAAAAAGTCAATCCTGCATTCTACCCCAACCCTAAACCATTAAACATCCGCCAACATGCGCAATATTCACCCTCCCTGACACGCATCATTCACCCTCCCAACCACATGAGCACATTCACCCTCCCAACCGCATGCGCGCATTCACCCTCCCAGCCGCTTTCGCGCATCGTTCACCCTCCCAACCGCATGCGCTCAGCATTCAACTTTTCAGCCGCATGCATGAATCATTTAACCTCCCCGACATGAATACGCATTCAACCTCCCAGACGCATACATGCACAACATTCAACCTATGTACAGCCACGCCCTGGTTGGCCAGGCCTTAATCTACCAGGTCTGGGGCTGGGCCGCGGGGGGAGCCGAGCCCCGAAAATATCCTTCAGTTATCCTGTCCTGACACATGCGCAACATTCAACCTCCCTTACATACACATACTCGCAGCTATTTCCTTCATTCATCACAGCTTACATGAATGAAGTGTATTTTACATTGTGGCCCTGGTAAGGTTCCAACATTACCGGTACTGTAAATACCTAACTGACAACTAGATCGTGCCTCTACTATGCCAGCTGTAGTGTGTAGCTACATTTTACCATAATTTATCTACAGAGTATTTTTCCCAACAGCTATTGTAAATCAAGGAATTATCCACCATACCAAAGTTTTTAATTGTGCAAATACCGTCAAATGTGTAGTGTGGAGTTGTCAATATAAAATAGAGCACATGAAGAGCTATGCGTAAAGCAAAAGCCTACTGATGGCATGTGGGTCATTAAGCTGCAAGTCACCTGTACACTACCAAGAATTCGATCCCTTAAATAAATCTTAAAAAGTATATTGTGTATATACAGTACTTAGATGCATACACAAACTTCTCGCTGTATATACACTGTTGCAAGAGGGGTGTTACTTGCCCCCAGACGCATCTTAGGCTATCAGGGTCAGTAGCACACAACACAACGGTGACACCAACACCGTGCTGGTCTCATTTTCCCCGTCTCGATAACATCACCGATGAACAATACAACTTTATAGCTAATGAGTACAAGGTTTCATACATTACGCTTGTAATTACTCTGAATATCACTCGTGGAGGCCTCGAAAGATTTATCACTCCACTGAACGAGATATACCTGTGACTGATTTCAAGTTTCTATCCTTGCACCCCGGCCTGGGGCCAAGCACCCAGCAAGGTCACTTTAGCTACCCACTTCACAGCCATTAAGTCACTTGTCTTAGTTTACTTTACCAACATACCTGTGACCGGTTTCATGAGTTGCTCTACTCACGCAGGCTGGCCTGCTTCCCTCGTAACGGTTTGTTGTATAATAGTGTCTTCATAACCACATTGATGGAATTGCCCTCTGTAGCCTACTTTCAGTCTCATGGTGGTGTTAAACTAGAAGAGATGTATAGGTACACACCATACACATCTTCCAGAGTATGTATAACGGGTCCTGTTGGTTATGAATCAAGTGGGGCCAGTAATTAATGCAAAGGTTATGGAGGTGGGCCAGGAAGCTAAGAGGCTACTAAAACAAATCCGTAAATATATATCAGGTACACGATATAAATCACAAAACAAGCAGGAAATAAAGAAAAGTACTCATTAAATAAAATGTTAGTACCCCAGACATCAGCATACAGAACTAAACAAAAAAGAGTAAAAACATTGTACTATCTGTGCAAGTGTCAAAAAAATAAAGATTCTAGTTGTAAACTGTCAAAAATGCAGCTTTGCAGCTTACCATCAACTCAAGCAACCGCGCAGTAATCGAGAAATGATGCAGTCAAACATTAATTTAAGAAAATACTGACCTCTCCTGAGAGGCAGCTTTTCTCGTACTTGAATTTCACCATTATTCGTGGTATTTTATATAAAAAAATTTTTACCAGATTTCTTTCCGCCACTTCGATTCGTTGTGCTTCTACTACATCAATTGCAGAGTTCAAATGGAGCAGTTTCCATTATGCATTTTCCTTCAGAATTTTCTAGATGTAGATGTATCAATCTCGCCTACATTTCAGATACCACAGTTCAGGGGACAAGCGTTCCCAATAATTAAAGTGCTTGACTGAATTTATACTGGCAGGCAAAGGTCTCTTATACATCCTTGGATTTAGAGGATTTTGTTTGCCTTAAAGCTATTAGTGCACTGTATAGCAAAAATACCAAAGTCTGGAGAGCAGAAGTGACTTAAGAATTTCATTAGCTTACCTGGAGGTTATTCCGGGGATCAACGCCCCCGCGGCCCGGTCCATGACTAGGCCTCCCGATGGATCAGGGCCTGATCAACTAGGCTGTTACTGCTGGCCGCACGTAGTCCAACGTAAGAGCCACAGCCCGGCTGATCCAGCACTGACTTTAGGTATCTGTCCAGTTCTCTTGAAGGCAGCCAGGGGTTTATTGGTAATTCCCCTAATGCCTGATGGGAGGCTGTTGAACAGTCTTGGGCCCCGGACACTTATGGTGTTCTCCCTTAGTGTACCAATGGCGCCCCTACTTTTTATTGGGGGCATTTTGCATCGCCTGCCCAGTCTTTTACTTTCGTAGGGAGTGATTTCTGTGTGCAGATTTGGGACCATTCCTTCCAGGATTTTCCACGTGTAGATTATGATATATCTCTCCCTCCTGCGTTCCAACGAGTACAAGTCAAGTGCTTCCAAGCGTTCCCAGTAGTTAAGGTGCTTGACAGAACTTATACGTGCAGTAAAGGATCTCTGTACACTCTCTAGATCTGCGATTTCACCTGCTTTGAATGGAGATGTTAATGTACAGCAGTATTCCAGCCTAGAGAGAACAAGTGATTTGAAAAGGATCATCATTGGCTTGGCATCTCTCGTTTTGAACGTTCTCATTATCCATCCTATCATTTTCTTTGCACGTGCGATCGTAGCATTGTTGTGATCCTTGAAAGTGAGATCCTCAGACATTACTACTCCCAGGTCCCTTACATTATTTTTCGTCTATTGTATGGCCAGAGTCTGTAGTATACTCTGTTCTAGTTATTATCTCCTCCAGTTTTCCATAACTGAGTAGCTGGAATTTGTCCTCATTGAACATCTCATTGTTTACCGTTGCCCACTGGAAAACTTTGTTTATATCTTCTTGGAGGTTAACCGCGTCCTCGGCAGATGACAGCCTCTTGCAGATCCTAGTATCATCCGCAAAGATGATATGGTGCTGTGATGTATATCTTTGTCTATGTCTGATATGAGGATGAGGAATAAGATGGGGGCGAGTACTGTGCCTTGTGGAACAGAGCTCTTCACTATGGCAGCCTCCAATTTAACTCTGTTGACCACTACTCTGTGCTCGATTTGTTAGGAAGTTGAAGATCCATCTCCCCACTTTCCCCAGTTATTCCTTTAGCACGTATTTTATGGGCTATTATGCCATGATCGCATTTGTCAAATGCTTTTGCAGTCTGTGTATATTACATCTGCATTCTTATTTTCTTCCAGTGCATCCAAGGCCATATCATAGTGATCCAGTAGTTGTGAGAGGCAGGAGCGACCTGCCCTGAACCCATGTTGCCCTGCATTGTGCAGATTTTGGGAATCCAGGTGATTTGCAATCCTGCTTCTTAGCACTCTTTCAAAGATTTTTATGATGTGGGACATCAGAGCTATTGGTCTATAGTTCTTAGCTAATGCTTTGCTGCCACCTTTATGGAGTGGGGTTATATCCGTTGTTTTAAGTGACTGGAATTTCACCCATGTCCAAGCTGCTCCTTCATAGTGTACTTAGGGCACGCAAGAGGGGTTTCTTGCAGTTCTTAATGAAAACAGAGTTCCACGAGTCTGGGCCCGGGGCTGAGTGCATGGGCATGTTGTCAATGGCTTTTTCGAAATCTATCGGAGTTAGGGTAATGTCGGAAATCTGGCATACATTTATGGAGTTTTGAGGCTCATTCATGAAGAAATCATTTGGGTCGTCGATCCTCGGACTGATTAGTGGTTCACTAAACACAGTCGTACTGGGATTTCAATATTTCACATATTTCCTTGTCATCTGTGCAAGTCCCATCCTGTCTGAGTAAGGGCCCGATACTCGACGTGGTATTTGCCTTGTTTTAGGCATATGAAAAGAAATATTTTGAATCTTTCAATTTCACTAATAGCTTTAAGCTCCTCCTGTCTCTCCTGGTTCCTGTAAGAGTCATTTAACTTAAGTTCGATAGTTTCCACTTCCCTGGTCAGCACCTCCTTTCGTGTATCAGATATTCTAGCACTCCTGAGGAGCTCAGTGACTCTTCGTTGTCTTCTGTAGAGGGAGCATCTCTCTCTCTCTCCAGTTTACTCCTGCTCTTCTTCTTTCTTAGGGGAATATGCCTAGAACATGCTTCAGCTGCCAGGAAGTTGATCCTTTCAAGGCACTGGTTAGGATCCATGTCATTTAAGATATCTTCCCAACATGTTTCGTTTAGGACATGGTTTACCTGGTCCCAGTTGATGTTCTTGTTGAAGTTGTATTTTATGAAGACGCCTTCACAGGTACATGCATTCTGCTGATCAGGACCCCTATGCATGTACATCTGGACTTCGATTAGGTTGTGATCGGAATTAGTCGTTTTTGATATTCTTATGTCTCTTATCAGGTCCTCATTATTTGTGAAGATAAGGTCAAGTGTGGTTTCTAGTCTTGTTGGCTCCACTATCTGCTGGCTTAAGGTGTGTTTTTCGCAGAGATTTAGTAGCTCGTGTGTGTGTGTGTGTGTGTGTGTGTGTGTGTGTGTGTGTGTGTGGTGTGTGTGGTGTGTGTGTGTGTGTGTGTGTGTGTGTCACCTTTCATCTGCGCTACCTCCGGGGATTGTTTCAGCTATAACATTATTTGCTACATTTTTCCATTTTGTATGCCTTAGGTTGAAATCACCTAGCAGTAAGATGTTTGGGGATGGAGCTGGAAGGTTTTCCAGACAGGAATCAATTTTCAGTAGCTGTTCCTTGAACTGTTGTGAGGTTGCATCTGGTGGCTTATATACAACCACAATGACTAGGTTTTGGCAATTCGTTTTTAAAAATGTTAGTTATACAGCCTATCAGTTTCTTTGCGTTTGTGACAGCAACACTTGTGATCCTTGAAAGTCAGACTAGATTGATTTTTTCTTCCGCCCCAAATTTGTTATTTTTTCCCCATATAGAGTAATTGAATTTGTCCTCTTTGAACATTTGTTTTCTGTAGCCTAATGGAAAACCTCTTTAATATCACTTTTGAGATTAGTGAATGTCCTCAATGGAAGCCCCACTTACAAAAGAGGATACAGTGCTATGACTTGTTCATGTCGGATATGAGAATAGCAATTTGGGAGAGTACTGTGCCTTGAGGAAAATAGCTTTTCACTATGGCATCCTCTGAAGTTAGTTTACTTTGTTGACTACTATGATGCATCTGATCTGTTAGAATATTAAAAGTTCACTAGCCTACTTCTCATGCTATTCCTCTTGAATGCATTTTATGGACTGTTCCACCATGATGAAACTAAGTTCTTGCTAATTTTGTGTATTTAAAGTCGGCATTTTCTCTTCAAGTACATCCAGGACCATGTCGTAATGGTCCAATAATTGCAGTGCAGGAGTGACCTGCTACAAACCAGCTGCCCCGGGTCGTGCATTTTTTTGCGAGCCCAGGTGTTTAGCAATTTTGCTTTTCAAAACTCGAGATTTTGATTACATGGGACGTCAGCGTTACCGGTTTGTAGTTAAAATTGGTTTGTTGTTATCGTTATGTAGTAGGGCTTCATTAGTAATGCTAATACCTGTAAGGAACGTGTGATGAATATTTAGCTCCACAGAACTGGGCCTGGGGCAGAGTACATGGATATACTATCAACAGTTTCTTTAAAGGCAAGTGAGTTTAGGATTATGGGAATTTTTAGACATAAGAGTTTTTGGCCTTATCCGTGAAAAAATTAATTATCAATATCTGCCCGATTCACGGCTATTTCTTTCTTGGCATTATTAATTCCATCTCGAAGCAAGGGCCCAATACTGGTTTCGATTTTTTCCCTGGATTTGTTAAGTTAAAAATATTAATACATTAATAAGGTATACCCGTGAAAGACAATATATCTTTGGTGACTTCCCAGTTTATCTTTATTAGAATACTAGTAGTCCTTTATTATAACGTTCTGATGTTTTAGGACGCAGCTGTATACCGCAACTCGGCCCAAGATTTTGCGCCGGTTAGGGGGGGAGGTGGCGCCTAACAGAATCGAGAGAAACCGAGGAATACAGAGAAACAGATCCGGCCGCGAGAACACAAGGTGTTTAACAAGTTAGTCTAAGGCTTTCACCTGGGGTGGTCCTCATAACCTGGGTTCAGCACGGCCTGACCCGATTGAAATTTTGATACCGTGTCAACCGTGCAAAGAAAGATGCACTCCTGTCTGGGCAAGCATTGATGCGACAGTCGAACGTCACGCTTGTCCAAGATGTAAGGTTGTCACTAGGCCATCAGTAAGCAGCAGCCTGAGGCTGGAAGCTTGGCTTCCAGTTTGTGCAAAACTGGTCATTTTTTTTTTTTTTTTTTTTTTACGATTATATGGAAGACAACATTTTTAATCTTGTTCCAACTGTTAAGCGCTTTAGAGTGATGAAGGTTTGATCCTAAGTCTTTGTGGGCTATTTAGCGCAGGAAGCTGTGAAGGTTTAATCTTCAATCTGCTGTTAATAGCGAAAGGCTCGATAGCTAACTAGCTTTATTTAAAATCTGAAAAAAAAAGAAATAACTAAAAAAAGTATGAAGCAAAATGAGACTAAAACATACCTATGACCAGGAGCCAGACTTCCTTGTTGACTACTACTGTTAACGGCCCGAAGGCCCTCAACCATTCTCATCTACCACCCAACATTATTGTCTTAGCATCAAGTATCTAACCTCTAAAGTATCGTGTTTGTCTAAGCAAAAGAAATCCGTACAATAAACTGATGCAACGGCTGTATGTGGATACAATATATTCACGTTAAATTTCACACCATACAATTTTAAATACTTAAATTGCAACACCAGTAACCCTCCTAAAATCCTTCCTAATAAAACTAAATTTTCATTCCTGAATCACAAGTCTTCATCAGTAACAAGTTAGGAACAAATACTTACGAATCATTTACCTCATTCATCACAAGGTAAATAATGAAGACAAATCTAGAGAACTGACGTAGTTATAAACCTTAAGAGGGATAATGCTGCTGTTGGGCGAACTTACCCTAATAAAAGTTACCCAACTTGGTGCAAGTATTTTATACACGCCATCTCGTATAGTAGCATCATAATGTGTGATATCAAAAATGTATCACCGGGGCCAGTCTCTACCACCGCAAACAACTCTGGTTCTGTGTGGCGCAAGCATTCAAGTTCATTTTGTGATGTAATCACAAGGCAATAAGAAGTGAAGGACTTTACCTGTCACTTTAAACAGGAGCTAATCATACCAGGGACAACTAGTATCAACCCTTTGTTAATTTCACAGAAGACAAAAGTATGACCAACATTTTCAAAGCCCTCGAATTCTAAACTCTTGCCTAGACTTACGTATCCGTAATCTTTAGTCGTGACAAAAGTTGATCTCACTATCAGATTTCAGTACGATATAATTCAAGCAACATTTAATACGTTTTGTCACGTTATAGCACGTTTTCTTACACCTAATTTCTCTCTCACTACACACTACCACGGTCTGAATTCTTACTATGGGTTGCTTTCTTTAATCATACAAAGGACAGATTGTAAGAAAAAAAATCACTGTAGGTGGATTTCAGGTTCTAAATACCTGCATCAACAAATTTTTCAGTGTACAAGTACAGGTACAAGAATCGCCCCGCAAATTTATTGTCATATTGCGTGGACAAGTAAAAAAAAAAAAAAAGCTTATACATTTCCTTAAATTGTTTACCGACGGCTTTTTTTTTAATCAGATTCTCTACATTCTCAACGTAACTATGAAGAAATGTATGCAATCCATGCAGCTGGTCAGTCCCTCATCCGTCATAAGTAAGCCACCTTACAAAATTGGACCCATGCATTTTGGGGTCAGACTACGCCAGCCACGATAACTCAAACTCGTCCATGCCCAAACTACATATATTACCAGGGCCTATTATGTATCCACATGCTCTTATGTTACCGTCTACACTCTACAGGATAGATGCATGGTGTATAATTAGACGCGTCGGCAGCAAAATCTTAAGTTTACTTTGACACTTTCATCATTTAAGGCAAAGCGCTAAACATGTCATATGACGTATGGGAAAATGGAAGGAAATCAGTTTCGATCTAAACAAGGGGAAGACAGGTCCAGGTCCAATTGAATCACGAGCCCCCCCCCCCACATCACCCATGAGGGGGCTGCCACTGCCCAGTCTCTCAGAGCAATTACCACTATCATGGTGATTAAGAACAAACAATGGACCGTAGGAATAAAATTAAACTTTCAATGACGGTATGTAGTATATTTAACTCATCTATGTCGTAGCAGAGCAGAAGATATGCAAAGCTTACCAACAGGTATTGGTAGCAACGTACAGTATTTTCCAGGTAATTAAGTTTACCTCTGCATATTTGTAGAATAACCCGATTATCTTGCAGTTGTATAAACGAATGGCTTCACTCTGGAGACTCGAGTATGTGGGGGGGGGGGAATAGCTTCACTAGCTAGCAGCACCATCACCACGTACTTACCACAAAACTCACTAGCTATCTAGCAGACTTCACAACACTATTATGGTTCAAAATTTGTTCGTAAAGCAGTCACCTGTAACAGTGGTGAGCATTAGTAAAGCAGTAGGCTGCAAAGGCAGTACTGGAGCTGCTGTGTACACTTCACACCACTGGCAACAAGGCGAGAATACTGGTTTGTATTTATGAACACGGGGCACCCAGCGCTAGGTTGCATGCCAGGGACGCAAGAGATGCCACGTGTGGCTTATTGCCTAGTATAATACACAAACACCCGTTGTCATACATGTTATACTTATAGGTGCTATATTATATTTGCATAAGCTTTATAACAATCCAGTCTACAGTGCCTTCAGCATCATTAAACTGTAAAATTATCCTACACATCAACCTCGGCTACCACTCTGCAACACTACACATACGTTACACACACCTGCAATGAACACACGTGGAGCAAAACTACAGAAGTGAAAATATCGACATTATTAACATTTATACAGACTCATCCCGGACTTGCACCAACTGACCTTGGCCCGCTGAGTGTATAAAAAAAAAAATACTTGAGATTCATTGACATCTATCAAAGATATTGCTAGGTTAACGGTTTTGCAGTACGCTCTACAAACCAAATAAATACCAAGATATATGCTTAACGTAACCAGTGACACTTTTTAAAATACTCAACTTGACTCCTCCGAAACAATATAACGACTAATTTCGAATGATAGAAAACTTGAACGTGAGCACATTGTGTCAGTAACTAAACTCCTGGTTCTCTCTAAATTAAACACTCAACGTAAAAAAAAATATTACAGAAATACAGTGCACGTTACGCAAATAAAATTGTATGAAGTTACATAAAAACCTAAATAAGAAGACGAATAACTCGTACAAAGTGTTTACAGAAGTTTAAAGGGACTGACTAATATGGACTTCATTGTGACATTTTGCGATAACTGTATACACTGTACAATGAATTTCAGTCTTATGTCTTAAGTACTGTCGATAGGCTAAGAAACGGCCAGACACTAATGGAAAACATTACTGAAATCCCTGAGTGAATGGCCTTTATTTTGTGTTGAAGTAACTGCATAATCACAAGGCTGCTGCTGCTGCCGCCGCTCCCTGCAGGCCCACAACAATGGGATAAAATCTTATCCTCTATAGCAAAAAACGCCAATGAAAGCGAACGCTTGGGATAAGTGCGTAACTTGAATTACGTAATTCAGTATATCGATACTGAGGATACAAGTAAATACAAGTAAATAAATACAAGTAAATAAATTAGTAGTTTTGTCTTGTCACTTCAGAAGTTCAAAAGTTTAAAGATTTAATCTTCACATACCATACACCACAATTTAGGAAACTGTCTAGAGTAGCTAAGTCCCAGTAATAGGAGTTACTATACTATGGGTAAACTATGCTGAAAAACTTAAAGTATAAAAATAGCCACCTACTGGAGTTGAGTGAACGTATGAAAATGTTATATCGTGTTGCAGTGCAACTACGTAAACTCGCTCTAGTAACATTCATTCATAATAGCAACGGTTCAATGTATACATCTAACCGTAAAATAAAAGTTCAGAGATCGTGCAGTTTCATCGGCTTGTCGGTTGCTAAATTACTTCTGACACAAAATTAAAATATATATGCCTATTAAGTTTTCTGAATATATACATCAATTCAAAAGCTAAACTTAAAAAAAACTTAGCTTGTTTGGCCGATATGGCTTATTGGGCACGACACAGTTTGCCTAAACAAACATACTAATCAAGTAAACTAACTTATACAAATAAAAATCAGTCACAAAAACCAGTACAGTACGTATTTATCCGGAAATTAACTCGTCTAAAGACTATAAAACAAGCTTGGAAAGAGATCTTCCATTACGTACCCAGTTTTTTTTTTCTTAATTTCGTAATATTCTTTACTTACGTCACAAATGATCACAGAGTTATGTTCCATGATGATTTACTAACAGATGTTTAGCATGGGAACAAATACTTTAAATCATCACACAATACTCTCTTCACTTCCGAGTAGTTACCTCACCCACCTCCGGGAAATGACTGACCACAACGCTTAAAACTCCCCCTTCTGCCTATATGCTTGACTGATAATTACTGAACAGCTAGGAGAAATGTCACTTATACCTATACCATAACAAAAATACTTGATCATTATTTCTACCTTTATTATTAGTTATGTATTATGATGCTAGTATGTATTTTTTTCTTCGCACTGACATTGATCTGTGTGTGTGTGTATAATAATATATATATGATGGGGGTCCACCTCTGGTGTAAATTGTGGGACCCATAGCCTCGGAGAAGTGGATAAAAAGACTTCAAGGAAGAATATTTGGATTTCTTCCTGAAGCCGTTTGAATATTCCACTTCCCCTACCACCCCATCTTTTGATATATATTTTTTTTTACTAATAGGAATATTTTATTACATAATATGGTACAGAATATTTAAGAGATACATTGTTGATATAAAGGTGGCATATACGGTGCATGTTGTTACGTGTGTGTGTGTGTATATATATATATATATATATATATATATATATATATATATATATATATATATATATATATATATATATATATATATAAAACGATTTTATAAAAACCAAGAGGTTAAAATATTTTAATATAAAATAAAGCAAAGCATATAAATTATGGATTTCATACTTAGCAACAATTGAAGTAAATTATTAAAAGTGCGAAAAAAAAAATTAATGTACCATTTTCCAATTTTTGTCTCATACAATCTTATGATCCTATATTTAGGTACTGTCTCTTTAGTTCCACCGCCTATGCTTTTCTCGGATAACCTGCCTGATTCGTAAGACAGAACATAGGTATGACTTAACTGTGACCTGTTTCAAGGGTTCTGCTGCCCTCGCAGCCCATCATGAAGCCAGGCTTTCCTGTTGGACCACTTGGTCAACCAGACAGTGCTAGCGACCCTCAGACCCACACTGTCAAAACCCGACTGATCGGGTATCTGCCTAAGTGTGATTTATATTGGACTACTGAAGCCACTGTGTGGCGAAACGTTTCCTCAATAAAGATTCCCATATGTTGCACAAGTGTATCAATCTTCAACTTATCTGCCTAAGACAGTGGTACTCTTTCCTGTTGAAAAAACTACTAGTTCTAACTTTCCTCATCTAAACCCATGCTTTTATTTGAAACAAAGTATATAACATAAATCCCATCTAAATGGCAAAATCTTTGCTATGTTAAAAGTAGACTAGGAATCGCTACTGCACCCTACCTTTGATATGCCTTTGAAGGATCTCGAGAGCTTTCCTACTTCACAGACCAGTCTTGGACCAGGCTTGTCTGGTCCTTGCTTGATCAACCAGGCTGTTACTTCCAGCATAACGCTGGCCCTTTCATAATAACTGAAGTCTGATCAGCTAGGCATGAAGAACGATAACATCTCTTGTATTACAAAGGAAAGATTTACTTGCGCTTTGCTGATACGAACACAATGCTATGATGGCCTGTATTAACTGTTTCAATGGGCAAGGATGAAATGCTAAGGAAATGAGGTAGAGGTTCGGGAGACGGTACAAAATAACCCATTCTCATCCCCCAAGAAAAGATAAGTGTAAAGGGACAAAGATTTTTTAACACCCTCCATACATATGGGGAATTACCAATAGACCCTTGTCTGTCTTCACGAAGGGAGCCTAATAAATGTCTTATCAATAAAAAAATCTTCGAATCTTTAAGAAGCAAGACTGCTAATTACATGGAATCTCGACAACTGCATAACCCGGGGAAGCATAGATTTAGAGCAGGTCGCTCCTACCTCTCACAACTGCTCGAACATAACGATAAGATCTTAGATGAAATGTAAGACAAGCAAAATGCAGACGCAGTTTGCACTGATTTTGCAAAAGCCTTTGACAAATGTGACCATGGTTTAATAGCTCACAAAAATACGTGCACAAGGAATAACACGAAAAGTGGCAGATCAATATTCTCTATAGAACAGAACCCATAGTGTAATAGCGAACATTGTGAAAGTGGAAGCTTCCATAGTGCTCTAAAAGCTCTGTTCCCCAAGGCACAGTACTGGCCCCTATTATTTTTTATTCACATATTTGACATGGACATAGGCATGAATCATAGCACCGTGTCGTCCTTAGCAGATATATACTTGAATCTTTACGAGAATGACATTCCATGACGACACAGCTAACCTGCAAACTGATATAAAGTTTTCCAGTGGGCCACCGACAACAATGTGATGTTCAATGAGAACAAGTTTCAGTTACTCCGTTATGGAAAGACTGAGGCAATAAAGACTGGAACGGAGTATAAAATAAACTCTGAATAACTCAAGAGAGCCTAAGAATAACATGAGACTTAGTGATCACGTCAGATCCCACTTTCAAGGATCACAACAGTGTCATTATTACAACTGGAAGGAAAACGATAGGTTTGGATAACTAGAACCTTGAAAACAAGGGAGTCCCTCGATTTGTATTCCTTGGAACGTAGACAAGATAATTTATAATCTACACACACAAATCTGTCTCCATACAACTAAAGAGCTTGGCAGAACGTGCAAAATATCCGCAATGAAAAGGGGTGCAACGTCCTCCCTTCATACACAAAGAGGATTACCAACAGACTTGGTTGATAAAGCCATTCACAAGGAGGCTTGGTCAGGGACCGGGCAATGAGGGCGTTGACCCCCCTACCAACCTCGGGGTAGTTTCGGGGATCAACGCCCCCGCGGCCCCGTCCTCGAGCAGACCTCCAGGTAGATCAGGGCCTGATCAACCAGACTGTTACTGCTGGCCGCACGCAATCCAACGTAAGAACAGCAGGCCCGCTGGTCGACCACTGACTTTAGATTTCTCCGGTTCCCTCTTGAAGACAACAAGGAAGTTATTGTTAATTCTCCTTATATATAATGGAAGGCTGCTGAATAGTCTTGGGCCCCAGACACTTACTGTTTTCTCTTTGTGTACTCAGGCACCCCTGCTTTTCAATTAGGGTATGTTTCACCGTCTGCCTAGTCTTTTGCTTTCAAAAGGAGCGATTTCTGCGCGCAGATTTGGGGTCAGTCCCTCTAGTATTTTCCAGATGTAGAATAAAATGTAGTGTGCAAATTAATTAGGACAGGATTAAATTTTGTGATTACCTCATAATACGACTTAGTCTCCAGCTTAATTAATGTACTATGGGTTCTTTTCTTTTCGGAAGAGTTTACTACTGACTTCTAGCAACCATCCAGCTGTAGTGCGACTCTCGTCAGTGCTACAACAGTTGTTGTTCTGTAAGGCTATTCCTACAAGCATGCTCCATGAGTGAATGTGGTTTTGACAAATTCTCCCCTTCACTTTATTACTGCTGAAATTCATGATGGATGTTACACCTACGAAGCGTGCAAGTACTGTAGCTCTTAGAAAACATGATTTGAGCATCAGACAGATTGCCGAAAATTTGAGCGTAGCAAAGTCAACTGTTGGTCGGATTCTGAGACCTGACGACATTGGTGATTGTGGAGCGCTGTGTCGAGGAAGATGTGGAAGAAAACGCAAGACAATGCCTCACGATGACAAGGTTATCATAAGAAATAGTGTGAAGGATCCCAAGAAAACCAGCAAAGATCTACAGAGATTTGGCTTCAGTTGGCGTAAATGTTGATTCTTCAACTATTTGTCGAAGGCTTCTTGAAGTTGGCAGAACTGCCATCAAGCCGGTAAAGAAATAATTATTGACCGCTGCTAATTAGAAAAAAACGGCTGTGCTGGGCACTCGATCGTAAGGGATGGACGACAGATGAATGGGTACAGATCAGTAGTAGTGAGTAGTGAGACGGAGCAAAGACGATCCTCTTCAGAACGGACACATTAAACAATGGCCAAACACCCACTACCTAAGACGATGTTTTGGGGTAATTTTACTGCTAAAGGCCCTAGACGGCTTGATATTGGTGAGGGAACGATGAACAGTGACAAATACAAGGCATCGTGGCAACTCATTTGTTTCTCATTGTGGATCGAGACTTTCCTGATGAACAAGGCATTTTCCAGCAGAACCTTGACTATGCCACACTTCCAGAAAAATCTTTGCATTCTTCAAAGAGAGTGGACTAAGCGTTGACCTCAACTCAATTGAGAATCTATGGGCAATAACCAAACGCAGGATCGCGAAACAGGACTATTCAACTGTGGAGAAGCTAAATGTTACTGTTATTAGGTACCACGACGAACTTGCCAACAAGTGTTCATCCTTGGTAGATTCTATGTCAATGCTTATAAAAGCAAAAGGTAGTCATATCTCATTAAATCAATTATCTATCATATCAATTCCGTGTATTTTTCAAATAAACATTAACTGTCCAAATAAATATCTTATTTCACCACCGTCCCAATTAATACGCACAGTATGTTTCTCGCTTGCGTTCCAGGGAGTATAGGTAAAGGGACTTCGAACGTTCCCAGTAATTAAGGAGCTAGACCGAACTAATATGTGCTGTGAAGGTTCTCTGTACATTCTCTAGATCTGCAATTTCACCTGCCTTGAACACTCTCCAGGTAGACTCCTGGTAGGTAAGTCAGTTCTTGGTCAGCAATGCTGTATGATGCATAAGTTGGACTGTGTGTAGATAGTACCAACAGCCTGATTAATCAGGCCATCACCTGAGTCCTGATCTGGGAATAAGCCGCCGGGACAGTGACCCCCGAACTGTCTACGGCAATCTACAGGTACAAGGGAAAGTCTCGAAGGTTAGTGCCAGGTAGTGATCAATACCTTACAAGGAAGGCCAAGACGTCAATATCACCACCACCACCCGGACAACAGGTGGGAGGGGGGGGGGAAAGTGGGGTGTGCTGGGGCTCCGATGGATTATAAAATGTCATACGTACATACACCAATATACGCAGGATATAATTTAAGTTTACTTAAATAAAGGACTATACTTAACTATGGGATAGCCGGTGAGTAAGAGGTCGCGGGTTGGTGGGAGATGGGTGGGACGGTGAGCGGGGAAAGGGGAGTCATTCCCAGGGTTGACCGTGGGAGGGTGCGGGGTGGTTGCAAGCTGCAGGACTCCCTCCCACGGTCAGGGACGGCGGAGAGGGCCTCAAGGACGAAGCCAGACCCTGGAAAACCCTCCCTGCCACTCGCCATGTGGCACCCACCCAAAAGCATCCGCACCATTACGCAGCGCTTCACGGCACTTGTAGTTGGTTGATAGTGAAGCTCTGCGGTGACTAGTAAGTGCCTAAGAGAGGAGGATGTTGTGGTTACTCTCACACTACCGTTCAGTATAGAGGGGCCGCAGGAGGGCAGTAATGGTCACTAACATAGCAACACCACCAGAAGTAACATAAAAAAGCCTTATCCTACAAGTCCAGTGGCCCATACTAGGCATTACACTAACAACATTTACCATCCCCAACCAAAAATGCCAAATTATATATATATATATATATATATATATATATATATATATATATATATATATATATATATATATATATATATAAATATATATATAAATATATAAATATATATATAATTAAACTTTTACATTTTATCATTGCAGGTGATGGAGAATTTTCATACCTGTAAAATTACAAAACATTTGGAATACCACTAGTCCGAGTTGTGGAGCTCCTCTAGTTTCTAAGTCGCTGGACGGGAACACACACACACACACACACACACATGCACACACACACATGCACACACACATGCACACACACACGCACACACACACGCACACACACACGCACACATGCACACACACACATGCACACACACACATGCACACACACATGCACACACACACATGCACACACAACTGGAAGCTGAAGACTCAGACGAGTCACAGGGACGTTAGGAAGTATTTCTTCAGTCACAGAGTTGTCAGCAAGTGGAATAGCCTAGCAAGTGAAGTAGTGGAGGCAGGAACCATACATAGTTTTAAGAAGAGGTATGACAAAGCTCAGGAAGCAGAGAGAGAGAGGATCCAGTAGCGATCAGTGAAGAGGCGGGGCCAGGAGCTGAGTCTCGACCCCTGCAACCACAATTAGGTGAGTACACACATGCACACACATGCACACACACACATGCACACACACACACATGCACACACACACACATGCACACACACACACATGCACACACACACACATGCACACACACACACATGCACACACACATGCACACACACACATGCACACACACACATGCACACACACACATGCACACACACAATGAAGAGGCGGGGCCAGGAGCCGAGTTTCGACAGCTGCAACTACAATTAGGTGAGTATACACATGCACACATACATACGTCACAGATATCAATATCCACTTGTCTTTGCAATTACAAACAATTCGAAACAAAACTGATTAATTTTTTTATTGTTTAAAACTATTTCAATGTCAATTACACGAAATATCAGCTAAGAATATAACATTGAATCCCGTGTAACCTTTCACTGTCAACAAAGCTTCCTTATGGTTTCTAGGTACAGCAATTACTTTAATGAGTTTTACACACAGTAGTATATGTCTGCTTTAGGATACGATGTAACTGTACACCTTTATTAATGAGATTCGTTAGGACTGGGTCCTAAGTTACTTTACATTTGTGTATTTATAAAAGATGGAGCTAAAAGCTATAGCATGATCTGCAAATACAACTGGGGAAAATATTTCATTAAAACCTACCATAGTTAACTATACAAAGAAAATCACAATAAGTGATAATGAATTTCTGCCCTCTTACAACAGCTTATTCTCTCGCCATGAATAATTAACGTTTAGATATAAACGTATCTTGTTTCTTCTAGGTCACCTTGTTGCCAGATGTATCGCAGCCTTTTTGCATTTATTTGTGGCTAAATATGCTCTTATATGCTTGTGTAATCCTAACCTAGCCTAAATAAACCTAACTTTAAAACAAGAAAATAGGATCTGAATAAAAACTGGAGGAGTTAAGAAAGTGACGTAAAAACCTGACGTGGTAGAGTGGAGATAGATTGATGAATGTCTTTCTCGACATTCCTAATTTTAAAACAAGCACACTTGCGATATCTTGAGATTGGGTCTCCAGTTTCTCTGAAGACTTCAGTCTGAAGCACTATCCCCGAATAGGCTGCCATGATCTATGAAGACCACCTGGTGAGTTTCCAACGGGAGCTGACCTCTCAAGAGGTAGATAATGATATAAAACATTGACGAGATGAGTAAAATACCCAAATGTGGTTACATGGAAACTTGAAGCCACTATTTAGGCAAAAAGTCATCAATAAACCTTACATGTAGCTGATTTTTTTTTGTCTCAGGTGCACCTGCTACTTTAAATTGTTCTACTACAAAAAAGAATAACGTGAAGGATTGTCACAATAAAACGTTTAGAAAAACTGTTAAGCCAAAGCACTATCAATGAGGTCACCCTTCATTAAAAGTGTCTCAATGCTGTGAAACACTCCTCAGCCAATGAATTTAGCAACCTTCCTTTCTTGCGATCTAAATTGACTGCCTCTCCCTTTACCCAAGTCCTGTATACGACCTTACAATAATCAATGTGGTTCAATTAAGGGTGTGCCAAAGTGTCGTTATCGGCTAATTTTGGTGGTATCGGAAAAAATGGTATCGTCCCACCACTAGTTACAATGAGTGAGAAGGCAGGATGCAAACCCAAAAGTAACCTCACAGCCCAGGAGGAAGAAATAGACAGGGTCGAGCAAAAGCTAGAAAAAAATAAAATCCTTTGCATTATAAAATCACATTAAAAACCGAAACTTTGTAATATATTAGTGCCTTGAATATACGTACTCAAAAAGCCAATGTTCGTTTTTACCTCATTTATAGCTACCCAAGTTAATTTCCTATAACATGGTATTATATACCATGTTAAAAATATAGAACATAATACCGACAAAAGTATAAAGAGAGACTTGGGCAACGTTACATAACTCTTATAAAACTTTCATAATAATGTTATTTAACGATGCATTAGTGTGTCTCATACAACAAAAATAAATTTTACTTTGAGTTAAATAACTAGCCTACCATATCCTAAATTTAAGAGTGTAAGAATTATAGGGGAATGAGCCTGCTGAGTATACCTGGTAAAGTGTATGGTAGGGTTATTATTGAAAGAATTAAGAAAAAGGCAGAGCAGGATCGCAGATAAATAAGGAGGCTTTAGGAAAGGAAGGGGGTGTGTAGACCAAATGTTTACAGTGAAGCATTTAAGTGAACGTTATTCAGATAAGGGAAAAGAGGTTTCGTTGCATTTATGAATTTGGAAAAGGCATGTGATAGGGTGGATAGGGTAGCAATGTGGCAGACGTTACAAATGGTAGGGTACTGAAAGCAGTTAAGAGTTTTTATGAAGATAGCGAGGCTCAGGTTAGAGTATGAAGGAGAGAGGGAGATTATTTCCTAGTAACGTAGGTCTTACACAGGGATGCGTGATGTCACCATGGTTGTTCAATATATTTATAGATGGGACTGTATGAGAAGTGAATGCTCGGGTGTTGCGACGAGGTGTGGGACTGAAAGATAAGGAATCTAATACAAAGTGAGAGTTGTCACAGGTACTTTTTGCCGATGACAGTGTGCTTCTGGGAGATTCTGAAGAGAAGTTGCAGAGTTTGGTGGACGAATTTGGGAGGGTGTGTAAAAGAAGAAAGTTTAAAATGAGCATAGGAAAGATCAAAGTGATGAGAATAACAAAATAAAATAGGTAATGAAGGATTGGATATCAGATTGGAGGGAGTATGGAGGAACTGAATGTGTTCAGATATCTGGAAGTTGACTTGTCAGCAGATGGGTCTATGAAAGACTAGGTGAACCACAGAAGTGACGAGAGGAAAAAGGTTAGTGGTGCACTGAGGAGTCTGTGGAGACAAAGACGTTATCCATGGAAGCAAAGAGGGAAATGTATGAGAGTACAGTTATACCAACACTCTTATATGGGTGTGAAGCATGGGTGGCGAATGTTGCAACTAGAAGGCAGTGAAGATGTCGTGTCTGAGGGTAATGTGTGGTGTGAATATTATGCAGGGAATCCGTAGTCTGGAGATTAGAGCGGGGTTTCTAAAAGTATAATCCAGAGGGTTAAGGAGGGGTTGTTGAGGTGCCAGATCAACCAACCTGTGATGGATATGTGGGGCAGCGGGCCTCCAGCAGCAACAGCCTGGTTGACAAGGCAAGCACCAGACGACCTGGACAATGGCCGGGCTCCGAGAGTAGTGAAACTCTCGAAACTCTTCGAAGCTTTATCAAAGGTAAGGTAATGGTGGTTCGGACATTTAGAGGGGAACAAAGTAGAATGACTTGTCCTAGGAAACGGTGGAAGGAGGGGGTAAAGAAGGTTTTATGGGCGAGGGGCGTAGACTTCCAGCAAGCGTACGTGAACGTGTTAGATAGGAGCGAGTGGAGACAAATGGTTTTTACGACGACGTGCTGTTGAGTGTGAGCAAAGCAACATTTACGAAGGGATTCAGGGAAACCGGACAGCCGGACTTGTCCTGGAGGTGGGAAGTACAGTGCCTGCGCTCTTTATAAAGAAGTGATATGTTGCACTTTTTGAACAGTAGTGTCGGCACGCCTCTGGCAAGACAATGATGGATTGAATGGTGATAACGTGCTGCTTCTTTTTGGGGTCACCCCACCTTGTGAGAAACTGCCGATGTATTAATAAAAAAATATATATAAAACACAGTCAAATGATGAAAACGGGAGGGGTAACGCCTAGCTAGCACCTAGGGATACAGAAGCGTTGCTTAAATCGTTGAAAACAATACGTTACATAAAGCGTAAGGATGGGATAGATAAGCACTAACGGTGTAAGAGCGAGATTATGTCTGTGAAGGTTGGTAGTCTGTCATCGGGACGCAGATGCACATCAATACGCATGGCCTTGTTATTGTTCACAGTGACTAACGTACACGTATTAGCTGAACAACGCTTGAGTTTAGCCTCGTTATTGCCAGGTAATTATTTCAACATACACACTCAAGTAAAAATTCAACAGCCAGTTATGAGATGTGTCAATAAACCGACATCTGATGCTAATAAAAACTTAAAAGAATGAACTAAGCTATAGTTTTACCAAAGCAGAGACTGACGAATTTGAGACATACTACGATATCTAACACTGTAGTTAATGCTGAAAACATCCATATTATTCCTGTTAACCTGTTATCATTGGTGGTTTTCTTTATGCTCAAAATGTGTATAAGTTCACTTCCTTGTTTATACTATGAGTCATCCATGAATACCTTTATCTAGTGTTAACAATGCGTATTACGCGTCCTTGTAAGGAATTGTTACGGTGCACATTGTTCATGAAGCCTTTATAATATATCAGAACTGTACTTTGATGAACATCGTCCCCCTAATGTAATTATAATCAGTGAACCTTGAGCTGAGTTAGAACTTGAGGAAGGACACTACCGTGAGGGTAACAAGGGGACAGCGAATAATCCATGACTTTGTAAACAATTTTCTTTGTACGCCTTATTCCAAAGCTGGGAAGAATAATGTGCGTATGAATAGCCTTGATTTAAAACATCTCACTTCCTATACACTTACTACCTTGTTTTGTGAATAAGGTGGCATGCAAGACTATGCATGTACACAGCTGACCTGACATCAGGCCACGAGACTTTATTTATTCTATTTTTTTTAGGTTCTTGTATTTTTAACGAATAGATTGTCCATATCTATTTTAAAAGTTTCTAATCAAACACTTTTTATTTTCAATGAGAGATAGCCAACGCTACGTCTTGATGGTTCCAGTATGCTCCAAATACCATACCATTAAAAAATACGAGAAGATACAAGTCAGAGAGAGAGAGAGAGAGAGAGAGAGAGAGAGAGAGAGAGAGAGAGAGAGAGAGAGAGAGAGAGAGAGTGAGAGAGTGAGAGAGTGAGAGAGTGAGAGAGTGAGAGAGTGAGAGAGTGAGTGTGTCCTTCTACAGACGAAGACGGAACATTACCGAACGTCTCATAGGCTGCAGACTTTTTTGAGGAACGAAAAGAAACGCTAACAGGGGAAAGGGAAAATTCTGAGCTCAAACCGAATGTATCATACAAAGCCCAAGAGGAAGAGAGAACAAAAACCCATAAATAGAATTGAGAGAAATCCTAATACTTTATCTTAAATAAATAGGGAAAACAACACATTCAATATCAGGCCCTCGGGCCCTTGTTTAAACGCGATGGAACCTACAGTGATGACAAAGTAATGAGTGAAATACTGAAGTTGTAATATGACTGTGTTCAATGAGTCTTAACAATCCAAACGAGTTTGTCATGGATGAGACTCAAAACCCTGCCGACACCTCCATTATTTCTGACATAATTCTAACTCCACTTGCCTTCCAGAAAGCCATCAACTACATGTTACTGTACTTTGCCCTATCTGGATAGGCTAGAAAATCCCACACCAAATATTTTACTCCTTGGAGATTTTAATCTCCCTCATGTAAAATGGAAAATGGCGCAACGCAATGTTATACCAGAAATATCTCCGGGAAGCACCCTGGCTCAACAAGCACATACCAGGGAACTAATGAGGCCTTGTGAAAAGTACTCATTGAATCAACAGATAATTGATCCCACTAGACATGAAAATACCCTGTATTTGATATTCGCAAACAACGAGGAGCTAATAAGAGACATAACAGTTACAAAAACAATATATTCTGATCACAACATCATAGAAGTTCAAACAAGTATTAACTCAGGGTTAGGGAACTACAGCACTAATGTTAGAGACGGAATGTTCAGTAAGTTTAATTTTAACAACCACAGAACTTACTGGGAAAAAATAAACCAAGAGCTATCAGACATACCCTGGGAATCAGACATGAGCACCCTAAATCCCCACCAGTGCCTAGAGAAGCTGAATACAGAAGCATACAAAGTATGTATGAAGCACGTACCACTGAGGAAACCCAGAAGATCAGATATAGAGAGCGTAGGAGATGGTACAAATGAAGAAAACGGGTTACTGAATTGCTTAAAAACACAAACATGTTGCAACAGAGGAAAGATAGTCTTAGCCGAGAGATCACTGAATTAGAGCAAAAACTCAGGATGTCATACCTAACAGAAGTACAAAAGGAACAAAGGGCCATACAGGATATTGCAAGAAACCCAAAATATTTCTATTCCTATGTAAAATCCAAACTAAGAAATACCTGTAGAATTGGACCATTATTGAGAGGAGATTCGTATACTGATGAACAGGAAATTAGTGAAATCCTAAAAGAACAGTACGAGTCGGTGTTCAGCAACCCACTAAATGACAGTAAGTAGAAAATGCAGAAATATTTTTTCACTCCAGCAGGAGGCCGCGCATTATTATTATTATAATCAAGGGGGAAGCGCTAAACCCGGAGGATTATACAGCGCCTGGGAGGGGATGTGGAAGGCATTCAGGCTTAATTCGGGGAACTGGAGCACAGATCCAATTCCCTAAATCAAGAGCCCCTCACCAACATCAAGGAACCTTCCTTGAGGGGAGGAGGCCGCACAGACCAACTAACGGACAACCTAATGGACAAGATGCCCACTCACTCAGCACCTGGACCAGATTCATGGAATGCTCTATTTATAAGAAGTCCAAAGTACCACTAGCACCGAGGCCTTAAAGAGTGTAGACGCACCTCCTTTGCATAAGGGAGGTAGTAGAGCACTAGCTAAAAATTACAGACCAGTAGCCCTAACTTCTCACATCATAAAAATCTTCGAAAGTGTGATGAGACGGCAGATTACAAATTTCATGGACCAGCACAACCAGCATAACCCGAACCAGCATGGTTTTAGAGCAGGACTATCATGCCTGTCACAGCTGCTGAAGCATTATGACAAAATTACGGAGGCACTGAAAGAAGACCAACACGCAGATGTGATTTACACAGATTTTGCAAAGGCGTTCTACAAATGCGATCATGGAGTGATAGCGCACAAAATGAGGGCCATGGGTATTACGGGGAAGGTAAGCAGATGGATTTTCGGGTTCCTAGCACAGAAAACACAACAAGTTGTAGTAAAGAGCAAGATCCAGCATCAGCGAGGTCAAAAGCTCAGTGCCCCAAGGCACTGTCCTGGCACCTCTGCTGTTTCTCATCCTCATAGCATAGATAAAAACATACGTCACACTTGTATCATCATTTGCAGATGACACTAAAGTAAGCATTAAAGTCAATACGGTAGAGGACACAGAAAAATTACAGGAAGACATAAGCAGGGTTTACCAGTGGGCAGTGGTGAACAACATGACGTTCAATGGTGATAATTACAGCAGCCTAGGTATGGGAAGAATGAAGAACTCAAAAGGAACACTATATACAAAACTCAAGAGGGTCACCAAATAGAACGAAAGGAACAAGTAAAAGACTTGGGAATAATTATGTCAGCTGACCTTTCTTTTAAGGAATATAACAAGACAAAGATCACAACAGCCAGGTAGATGACGGGGTGGGTATTGAGAACTTTCGAAACAAGGAAATAATGCCGAGGGTGACACACTTCAAATCGCAGACGGCCCCGTTCAAAGTAGGAGAAATATCAGAGCTGGACTAAATACGGAGATCGTTTACGGATCGCATTGAGCCAGTAAAGCACCTAAATTACTGGGAACGCCTTCAAGTCTTGAACACGTACTCATTGGAGAGGAGGAGAGAGACATGATAATATATACCTGGAAAGTACTCGAGGGCCTGGTCCCAAATCTGCACACTGCCATAACAACATACTGGAGCGAGAGATATGGGAGGAAGTGTAAAATAAACCCAGTGAGGAGCAGGGGTGCGGTGGGGACAATGAGGGAACACTGTATCAACATCCGGGGTCCCAAACTATTCAACATCTTACCAGAACATATCAGAAACAAAGCTGGAACAAATGTAGAAGCCTTCAAAAGGAAACTGGACAAGTATTTTCACCAGGTACCAGATCAACCAGGCTGTGATGGATATCTGGGGCAGCGGGCCTCCCGCAGTAACAGCCTGGTTAATCAGGCAAGCACCGGACGAGCATCCATGGCTGGGCTCCGAGAGTAGTTAAACTCTCGAAACTCTTCAAAGGTACATCAAAGGTGAAGGTAGGACCTGACTACTCCGTAGTACTCGTCAAGAAAAGCAAGAAGCCACTATCTCGTCCCTTAGATATGCTACTATGGATGAACCTGGGCACAGGAATCATGCCATAGTCACAGAGCCCTACTCCACAAAAGTAACAAAAAAAAAAAACAATCGCAAAGCAACTATAGACCGATAGTGCTGACGTCCTACATTATCAAAATAATTGAGAGGCTTAAGCAGAAAGATTGCTAATCACACGGAATCTTGACAACTGCACAACCCAGGGCAGCATAGGTTTAGAGCAGGTAGCTCCTGCCTCTCGCAACTACTTGACCATTACAACATGGTTTTTAGATGCAGTGGAAGACAAGCAAAATGGAGATGCAGTTCACACTGACTTTGCAAAACCTTTGACAAGTGTGATCATGGTGTAATAACTTACAAAAAGCACGCAAAAGGAATATGTGGAAAAGTGGGCAGATGGATATTTAATTTTCTAACGAATAGAGAGCAAAGTGTAATTCATGAAGCAAGTAAAATCGGAGGTTACCATAGTACAGAGCTCTGTTCTTCGTTGAGGTCACGGCAGACCTCAAAGCTGATAAACTAAGTCTTGAAGTGGGAAACTGACAATGTGTTTAATGAGGGTAAGCTTCGGTTACTCGTTATGGAAAGGTATGTTCTTAACAAGAACGGAGTATAAAACAAACTAGAATAACTCAACAATGCCTAAGAGTAATATGAGAGACCTTGTAGTGATCACATTTAAGACCAACAGCACCTTTCAATGGGTCATCATATGACAAAAACATGCGTTGTTTTATTTTTTTTTGGCGAATAAACCAATTGCAGCAGCAAACAATCCCAGTACCTGATCACTGACCTTCAGTAACCTTGTTACACCCGGCCGTGAACACCTTATCACCTTTACACCTCCCTTCCCAATCCCCTACACACAAACTGCACAGATGGTAACTCCTATAATCACCGCTCGTGTCGTATTCTAGATAAAGCAGGAATGAGATGTGTCACAGGACTATTCTGGCACTTGTGAAACTCTAACTGAAAAGAAAACTACATGAGCACCAATTCTCTCAAATATACCTATATCAAATCCCAAGAAATTTGATATTTATTGTTCCTAGTAACTTTAACCTACAAATCCTAACAAAAAAAAGGGGTACCGCAATATATAAAAACTGGTCAATGGCACTAACGAACCCACAGGAGAAAATAAAATAAAAGAAGAGAAGAGTTGTATTCTTTGACTTAGAGGTGAGGATGAAATAAATAGTAGTAGCTTTATTTTCTCATATAGGTTTGCTTGTATCTAACCTTCAAATTCACGATGCACACTTAGGTGATTTTCATAATAACCTCATTGCAATCCGCTTTTTATATTAACGACTCCACTTTGTATTCTCTAATTTCCTATTTTAATCAGTGCTCTCTCATGCAACTCAGAGGAGTCTCTCAATTTTGTCCATTTTTTTATTTTTTACCTTACTTACATCTCTCTGTGGGACAACTGAACGTCAAATTCATCTATGATATTTTTTCTGTATTCTGCACATAACATTAAAGGAAATTCATACAGTTCTAAAACGTTATTTAAATTTTTTTTTCCTATGGAGCCTCCAATTTTCTTCTATCTTTACACATTACAATCGCTTCTCATTTATCCTGGAAGCTTCACCTTCCCAGTTTATTAAGAATGTCCAAAACAACAATTCTTTGGGTTCAGAAAACATTTTCACCTTTCAGTTACTTCAACTCTTAAATTTTATTAACCATTGACTAGAGAGCCACTTTCATATCTGGGGAGTTTCTATTATATCAAAACTCGTGATACCACTCAAAGAAAAGCTATACAAATCTATAGATCCATACTATACATAAAACTTATCTAATCTTGAACAAGTAGGTTCCAGTAGCTCGGCTACTGGAACCTACTTCTTCTATGGCTCTTATCCAATGAAACCTACTAGTTGTATACTACCTTCATTTATTAGTGTTTAACCAGAAATGTTCTTATTGAATTTCAAGGCTGTAGCTAATTTTACGATAAATACATATTTCTCTATCATGACCGCGGACGGGTTTCAGACCGCCAATTGCCTCACTGTTAAGAGACGGGGCCAAGATTAATGAACGGAGGCTTAAGCCTTCACCACACAACGTGGGCACCAACAGCTTCATCGATCAAGCCAGTAAGCAGGCCTGGTCCGGGACCGTCCAGCGGGGATGGGGAGGAGGGGGCGCTGACCTCCGAAGCGACTACAGGTAACCTACAGTTAACTCCTAGTGCAAAATGATCCAGCTAGGGTTACCCTTCTGCATGTAGTACAATGTTATTACTCCAGTAACAGAAGGCGAGGATGTCAATTATTCAATTCCGGAAGAATTTTGTAGGACAAACTACTATTTTTCTGCTGTTCGAAACAATTTAAATCTCTAGTTATTCGTGCGTTACCTGTAATTATTTTTTCAACAATAGCGTATGCATTTTTCAACAGTGGCTAAATATTAATGCGTAGGTACATTTAAATTTGTTGTGGCCTAGTTCATAAAGAAAGGCAGTGTAGAAGTATGACGTGCATGTGAACGTGTAGCGGTTAGGAGACAGCGAAACCTTGGTAGAGCATCCGGCCCGGGCTCTAGGATACTCTACCCAGTATCCTGTACACCACACTAACAAGAGAACACACACACACATGCTCACACGCATGCACACAACTTTCAACAGAGGTATACAACAAGGCTACTTCCAGAGCAAAGGGGTGTGAGTTACGAGGAAAAGCTAACGGAAATGAATAACTGGAGGGTAGAAGACCCAAGGGAGATATAACACACAAAATGCTCACAGGCATTATTAGAGTAGACAGGAACAAGCAGTTACTCGGGGGCACAGCTGGAAGTTAGACAGATGCGCCATAGGAATGTCAGGAAGTATTTCTTCAGTCTGAGAGTAGTGAGGAAGTGGAATAACCTCGACGAAATGGTAGAAGGTTGAACACGTTTTAAGCTTAAGCAAGCGGTAAGTTGAGGGGCAGGGCTAGGAGCTATGACTCTACTCCTACAACCACATATAGAGTATACACTCATACACGTGCGGTCACGGCTCTACGTTCCTGCCTTTTTTTGTGTTGGTTAACACAGTGGACCTAGTAAATCACATTTTTAGAAATAACTTCAGAGTGCTTCAAGTGTAGTAATCCATCAGAAAATTTTATTACATATATAATTTCGTATCTTTACCTTCTGATGTACACCTATGATGAGTTCCGACAGTTTTTTCTACTACCAGAGCCCGGCCTTGGACCAGGCTCGTCTGGTGCTCGCCTGGTCAACCAGGCTGTTGCTGCTGGTAGCCTGCTGACCCACACCTTGTGAAGATACTTATCCAGATTTTTCTTGAAGACTTCTACAACACCCAAGAGACAATAATAAACTACAAAAACAATGGATGAAAATGAAACCATTACCATCAAATGCCACAATGGTTATTTCTAATACACTTCTCAAAAGAGCATATATAACGCCAGACCAGAGGATAAAATGAAGGTTAAAAGCGAACCTGCACTTAAAAAAAAAAAAACGCCGTTCTGAGTTTAACTTATTTAACTTTAAATTGGAATGTCTACTCTTTAGATAGACATGCTGACTCAAAAATGACCCACGCAATCCTTCCGGGTGACATTTGCAGAACGAAAAGACCAGGAACTGAGCTACCTTTCATTAGCTTCTTAAAGTTTCCAGCAAACGAAAAGATGAGTTGGTAAACAAGTTCAGGTAAGACTACATGGTGCTGTCAGTAATTTGCATGCAGAAGATGCTCCTTACCACGACTGTTGTCGTGAATAAAACAAACTGATTGAGACGATACCAAACATAATTCTTGTTCACTCGACAAGGTTTCAGAAGACATCAGCCGCCATAAATAAAAGATTTGGACTTCAAGTAAGGTTCATGAATATTATTTATCACGCTGTGATAAAGAATGCCTGAAATAAAAATGTCTTAAAAAACATTTTGATGATTAAGTGGTTTCTGCTTCAGGACTATCCAGGAAAATATTTCGAGTCGACACCACTTTATAAAGGTTTTAACATACCAACGAATCCTTATAAAAGGATCAGAATCTAATGATTTTAACTTCTTGAGGAGTGTTGCCATAAAAAGCTTGGCGATTTCCCCATAAAGAACGCCTGCATGACTGACGACAAGGAGACAAATGCCAAGCACAAAAGCAATATACACATCTCTAAAATGACTCCTCCTTACCTACCACAATGAAAACATATTTATGGGCTTTTAAATATTGTCAAGTTCAATTTCTGTCCCCTGGCTAATGTAAAATACAATGGAAAGTAATATAACCATTAATTTATTGTAAAGATGGAAGCCATCTTGGATATCCGTTGCATCCGTTAAATATACAACCATCATTGCACAAGACCATGTCATCATTTGCAGACGATACTAGGATCTGCATGAGACTGTCATCTATCGAGGACATGGTTAATCTCCAAGAATATATAAACCAAGTTTTCCAATGGGCAACGGAAAACAATATGATGTTCAATGAAGACAAATTCCAACTTCTTTTGTTTTGAAAAACTGGAGGAGACAATAACTAGAACTGAGTATACTACAAACTCTGATCATACAATAGCGGGGAAAAATAATGTGAGGGACCTGGGAGTGGTAATGTCTGAGGATCTCACTTTCAATGATCACAACAGTGCCACAATCACAACTACAAAGAAAATGATAGGTTGGATAATGAGAACGTTCAGAATAAGAAATGCCAAATCAATGATGATAGTTTTCAAATCACTTCTCTCAAGGCTAGAATAGTGCTGTACATTAACATCTCCGTTCAAAGCAGGTGAAATTGCAGATCTTGAGAGTGTACAGAGAACCTTTACTGCACATACAAGTCCTATAAAACACCTCAACTACTGGGAACGCTTGGAAACACTTGTACTCGTTGGAACGCAGGCGAGAGATGTATTATAATCAACACTTGGAAAATCCTAGAATAGAACCTTAGAAAACTTACCTAACCTCGACTCACGAAATCGTAATGACACGATTGCAAACAAACCATACCACGGGTGGGGTTAGAACTCGCGATCAGAGATTCTCAAAATTCTAGACCGACGCGTTAGCCACTGGACCAGCTAGCTTGCTATAACAAGCGTAATTTAATTTAGCCTAATCATCCAACTAAATATATTTTAGACAAGTTTACAATAATTTTTATAATAAACAATGAAACTTTTTTTCGTTCAGAATGAATGATTTTTGCGAAATTATTGCATACACAAATTTTCGCTTGCCTTATTCGGCAAGAAGAGCGTTGCTATTTAAACCAAAATCGCAAGTTTTACCTATTCGGCACGACACACACACACACACACACACACACTGTTCCAGAGATGGAACACAGCAACATGGGGACACAGCTGGAAGTTGAAGACAGATGAATAACAGATGTTAGGAAGTATTTCTTCAGTCACAAAGTAGTCAGGAAGTGGAATAATTTAGGAAGCGATGTAGTGAAGGCAGGATTCATTCATAGCTTTAAGAAAAGGTATGATAAAGCTCATGATGCAGGGAGTGAGACCCAGTAGCGGCCAGTGAAGAGGCGGGGCCAAGAGCTATGACTCGACCCCTGCAACCACTATGCGAGTACACACACACAATTATATATATAATATATAATATATATATATATAAATATATATATATATATATATATATATATATATATATATATATATATAAAACACTACGACTAGCCAAGGACTCGAACCCATGCTGCTTTGGCTTGCATCATGGTGGGCGAAAACTCATGACGCCTAAATCCCCCCTTGGTCCCTTGATTTAAGGCGTCATGAGTTTTCGCCCACCATGAGTCAGGCCAAAGCAGCGTGGGTTCGAGTCCTTGGCTAGTCAATATAGCATTCCGCAGGCCCACATAGCCATCACAACCCTGGCCTGGTGGCTAAAGCTCCCGCTTCACACACGGAGGCCCCGGGTTCGATTCCCGGCGGGTCGAAACATTTCGACACGCTTCCTTACACCTGTTGTCCTGTTCACCTAGCAGCAAATAGGTACCTGGGTGTTAGTCGACTGGTGTGGGTCGCATCCTGGGGGACAAGATTGAGGATCCCAATGGAAATAAGTTAGATAGTCCTCGATGACGCACTGACTTTCTTGGGTTATCCTGGGTGGCTAACCCTCCGGGGTTAAAAATCCGAACGAAATCTTATCTCTTTATATATATATATATATATATATATATATATATATATATATATATATATTATATATATATATATAATGTGTGGGGTGTGTGTGTGTGCGCGCGCGCGCGCGCGCGCTCACCTAGCTGAGGTTGCAGGGGTCGAGTCCGAGCTCCTGGCCCGTGTGTGTGTGTTCACCTAGCTGAGGTTGCAGGGGTCGAGTCCGAGCTCCTGGCCCCGTGTGTGTGTGTGTGTGTGTGTGTGTGTGTGTGTGTGTGTGTGTGTGTGTGTGTGCGCGCGCGCGCGCGCTCACCTAGCTGAGGTTGCAGGGGTCGAGTCCGAGCTCCTGGCCCCGGTGTGTTGTTCACCTAGCTGAGGTTGCAGGGGTCGAGTCCGAGCTCCTGGCCCCGTGTGTGTGTGTGTGTGTGTGTGTGTGTGTGTGTGTGTGTGTGTGTGTGTGTGTTGTGTGTGTGTGTGTGTAGGAGAGTCGGGCTGCGATGGCCTGCGGAATGCTAGCACAAACAGCCTGGCTGAGCAGGCGGTTAACAAGGAACCCTGTACTGTGGCCAGGGGATCTGCTGAGGGAGGGAGAGAGTGAGGGAGGGAGGAAGGAAGGGAGGAAGAAGGGTAAGGGCATCTGCTGAGATGGGTGAGGGAGTGGCCTGGGGAGAGCAAGGGGATCCGCTGAGGTGGGTAACGGAGTGGAGGGGGAGGTGGTTTGGGGGAAGAGAGGATTGGCCTCGGGAGGGGAAGTGGGGGGTAGTCAGGCAGCCGTGTCCTTGCTAAGGTCTGCAAGTTTGTAGCTATACCTCTTGACACTCTGACCTTGCCTCCACTCAACCCTCACCCTCCAGCGCTCACATACTACTAAACCCTCAACCTCCAGTGCTCACCTATACTGAACCCTCACGCTCCGGCGCTTAGCTACTGCTAAATCCCCGGATCGCTTACGTACCGCTCAATCCTGAGCCTCAACCACATACCAACTACTTAAACTTCACTCTCCAGTTTTCCCTAAACATGGCCTTGTATTCTGAAGAGCCGAGACGTGTGCTTGACCACTAATTGGCATCCGGTTGCCGGGGCCCTGAACACGACGCCATGTATTCACAAGTAGGCTCTAACAAACAGAAACCAATAATGCCGGTAAAAGGAATCAAAGAGCCAGGGTCAGGCTGAAATTCGATCCCCGCAAACACAAATCGGTGAGTATATACGGTTTAAAAGTTCCTAATTTTTTTCCGAAAAGTTTGGAATATACAGAAATATATCTGACGAATTTTACCACAACACTGAAAGGCACCAATCGAATGGACAGAGATTCCCCTATTTAGATAAATACCTACGCCAGAACTGACCTGGAAAGAAAAGGTCAGTTGTGTCGTCATCCAGTTTCATTTCCCAATTGTTGGTTAAATATGAACTGACCTCTGGGATTAAGCAACCTTGCGTACGTAGGTAGGTATCAGTCAGCAAATATAGCCACGTTCGGAAGTTTTTTTTTTTTTTCAATCTCAGGGTATTAAGTGAAACAAGCTGCTTCATACACAAGTTTAAAGAGAAAACATGATGGGATACAAGACTCAAGAAACCAGTAATGCCGGACGATGAAGCTCAAGAAGCGGGGCCAGGAGCCAAGACTCGACCCTCCTACTTGTGGTTTGATATTAATACAGTTTCGCGAACATAGATAATATCTGTGAATGGCTTCAATCTCCGTGACCTGGGCTCAGACCAGGCCTCTTAAATTTAAATAAAAGTTTACAACCAAGTCTTAGTTAAAAACACACAGGTAAGTAAAATATAATTTCATATAATTAGAAGCTTTTAGTATTTATAATACTATTTTACGTGTTCACGAAACAAGAAAAGACCGACAATCCAGAGTGAAACATTTAACAGCCTTCAGTTTTACACTTTACTGGACGGCATTGCAGCCCTAGATATTATTATTATTATAATCAAAAAGAAGCGCTAAGCCACAAGGGCTATACAGCGCGTCCGCAGCCCTAGATAGTTGTTGTCTGCCAACCAATCTTGTCATTTTAAATTACGCTTACTGGTCTATGTAGTCTATATCCAACTTCAGTTATGTTAAACTTTGTGGCAAGCTGACAGCAGCAAGCTGTAATATAACCATTACACAGATTGGCTACTAGTGATAAGATAAAGGTTTTGTTATTTAAGGTTACACAGAGGAAGTTTGATAATGTGCCCTGTGTGATGACCTTCATAACAGCTTTGTATTCGCCTAAATTTGCTTCCTGGGGTTCATTTCTAGCTCCTGGACCCAAATCTTGACTAATTGTTATCTAACAGGGAAGACGTAGTAAATATATACGAGTAGAAATATAATGATTGTCGCCTAGTAGCGATGATCCAAAATTGAAATGTTACAGGAATAAGAACTATTAAGAAATTCACGCAAGGATTAGCGTAAGGTTTACCTGTCATCTTACATGTTCTCCAGACAAAAAATAAGACCAGCAATCCACATGTTGCACGTTATGG
>NC_069461.1:26949676-26968888 GCF_026875155.1 Cherax quadricarinatus
CCTTTCCACCCCTTTGGGACACTAAAAAAAACCTGGGTCGAATGTGCAACATAATTTATACAGTCTTAAAAAACAAAAACTCTTCCCTTACCGAGCAACAAGCAGTAAATTTAAAAAGGGACACAACATGCGGCTCATGCCCATTTTATTGAGAAGACCTTTGTCCACTTTTATCAATTGATCAAGTACCTGGTGGACGAAAGTTTTCTTAGTAAAATGTCACAAAAGTATATTGTGTCCTTATTCATGTATTTGTCTGTATATTCTACCAGTGATATACACAAGAAGTTACATGTAAGAGCAGTGTGAGGAGGTGAGACTGTGGCAACATTCCTGCGATGAATCGGGACCTTGGCCACATTAACTTCTTAAGGGTTGCATACTTGACCCTTGGTGATGGTTCTTTTGTTTGTCAAAAGAAATTAGAATTTTTTTCCAAACACGTATCTTAGTCATATGACGAGCCGCTAAGTGAAGCTTTTTGGCATTTGACCGACACATTTTCCTGACTTCACTGTCGTAAAAAAAAAATCAAATTTTGATATCTAAGTTCCTTCAAACCACCTATAGAAACAAAATTTCCTCCTATCCTAAGATGGTCCTATTCAGAACCCAGCATAACATACGACCCTTGTGACAACTCTTAACTACTTCAACCTGGGAAGAGGGGCGGGTATGAACATTAAAATGGTATGAAATACCGACAGATTGTTAGGTAAGACACATATGCAACAGTTAGGTATCTTTATTTCGAAACGTTTCGCCTACACAGTAGGCTTCTTCAGTCGAGTACAGAAAGGTTGATAGAAGCAGAAGATACTTGAAGACGATGTAATCAGTCCATCACCCTTAAAGTTTTGAGGTGGTCAGTCCCTCAGTCTGGAGAAGAGCATTGTTCCGTTGTCTGAAACAATATGAAGTTGAAGGGGACAGAATGGGGCCTTTATTAGTGCCAGGAGGGTGAGACGTAGGTTGCTTTGGGAGGGAGGTCCTTCTCAAACCCAGCCGTTCTCACTAGTAGAGGTTGTCGAAGTGGTCTGTACCAAGATACCCTTGTGTTGCAGTGTCTGACAGAATGAACATTAAAATGGTATGAAATACCGACAGATTGTTAGGTAAGACACATATGCAACAGTTAGGTATCTTTATTTCGAAACGTTTCGCCTACACAGTAGGCTTCTTCAGTCGAGTACAGAAAGGTTGATAGAAGCAGAAGATACTTGAAGACGATGTAATCAGTCCATCACCCTTAAAGTTTTGAGGTGGTCAGTCCCTCAGTCTGGAGAAGAGCATTGTTCCGTTGTCTGAAACAATATAAAGTTGAAGGGGACAGAATGGGGCCTTTATATAGTCCCAGGAGGTGAGACGTAGGTTGCTTTGGGAGGGCAGGTCCTTCTCAAACCCACCCTTTTCTCACTAGTAGAGGTTTTGTCGAAGTGGTCTGTCCCAAGATCCCCTTGTGTTGCAGTGTTGACAGAATGAACATTAAAATGGTATGAAATACGACAGATTGTTGGGTAAGACACATATGCAACAGTTAGGTATCTTTATTTCGAAACGTTTCGCCTACACGTAGGCTTTTCAGTCGAGTACAGAAAGGTTGATAGAAGCAGAAGATACTTGAAGACGATGTAATCAGTCCATCACCCTTAAGTTTTGAGGTGGTCAGCCCCTCAGTCTGGGAAGAGTTGTTCCGTTGTCTGAAAAAAATATGAAGTTGAAGTGACAGAATGGGGCCTTTTTTATAGTGCCAGGAGGTGAGACGTAGGTTGCTTTGGGAGGGCAGGTCCTTCTAAAACCCAGCCGTTCTCACTAGTAGAGGTTGTCAAAGTGGTCTTTTACCAGATCCCCTTGTGTTGCAGTGTCTGACAGAATGAACATTAAAATGGTATGAAATACCGACAGATTGTTAGGTAAGACACATATGCAACATTTTAGGTATCTTTATTTCGAAACTTTTTCGCCTACACGTAGGCTTCTTCAGTCGAGGTACAGAAAGGTTGATAGAAGCAGAAGATACTTGAAGACGATGTAATCGTCCATCACCCTTAAAGTTTTGAGGTGGTCAGTCCCTCAGTCTGGAGAAGAGCATTGTTCCGTTGTCTGAAACAATATGAATTTGAAGTGACAGAATGGGGCCTTTATATTATTTGCCAGGAGGTGAGACGTAGGTTGCTTTGGGAGGGCAGGTCCTTCTCAACCCAGCCGTTCTCACTGTAGAGGTTGTCGAAGTGGTCTGATACCAAGATACCCTTGTGTTGCAGTGTCTGGACAGAATGAACATTAAAATGGTATGAAATACCGACAGATTGTTAGGTAAGACACATATGCAACAGTTAGGTATCTTTATTTCGAAAACGTTTCGCCTACACAGTAGGCTTCTTCAGTCGAGTACAGAAAGGTTGATAGAAGCAGAAGATACTTGAAGACGATGTAATCAGTCCATCACCCTTAAAGTTTTGAGGTGGTCAGTCCCTCAGTCTGGAGAAGAGCATTGTTCCGTTGTCTGAAACAATATGAAGTTGAAGTGACAGAATGGGGCCTTTATATAGTGCCAGGAGGTGAGACGTAGGTTGCTTTGGGAGGGCAGGTCCTTCTCAAACCCAGCCGTTCTCACTAGTAGAGGTTGTCGAAGTGGTCTGTACCAAGATACCCTTGTGTTGCAGTGTCTGACAGAATGAACATTAAAATGGTATGAAATACCGACAGATTGTTAGGTAAGACACATATGCAACAGTTAGGTATCTTTATTTCGAAACGTTTCGCTACACAGTAGGCTTCTTCAGTCGAGTACAGAAAGGTTGATAGAAGCAGAAGATACTTGAAGACGATGTAATCAGTCCATCACCCTTAAAGTTTTGAGGTGGTCAGTCCCTCAGTCTGGAGAAGAGCATTGTTCCGTTGTCTGAAACAATATGAAGTTGAAGTGACAGAATGGGGCCTTTATATAGTGCCAGGAGGTGAGACGTAGGTTGCTTTGGAGGGCAGGTCCTTCTCAAACCCAGCCGTTCTCACTAGTAGAGGTTGTCGAAGTGGTCTGTACCAAGATACCCTTGTGTTGCAGTGTCTGACAGAATGAACATTAAAATGGTATGAAATACCGACAGATTGTTAGGTAAGACACATATGCAACAGTTAGGTATCTTTATTTCGAAAACGTTTCGCCTACACAGTAGGCTTCTTCAGTCGAGTACAGAAAGGTTGATAGAAGCAGAAGATACTTGAAGACGATGTAATCAGTCCATCACCCTTAAAGTTTTGAGGTGGTCAGTCCCTCAGTCTGGAGAAGAGCATTGTTCCGTTGTCTGAAACAATATGAAGTTGAAGTGACAGAATGGGGCCTTTATATAGTGCCAGGAGGTGAGACGTAGGTTGCTTTGGGAGGGCAGGTCCTTCTCAAACCCAGCGTTCTCACTAGTAGAGGTTGTCGAAGTGGTCTGTACCAAGATACCTTGTGTTGCAGTGTCTGACAGAATGAACATTAAAATGGTATGAAATACCGACAGATTGTTAGGTAAGATACATATGCAACAGTTAGGTATCTTTATTTCGAAACGTTTCGCCTACACAGTAGGCTTCTTCAGTCGAGTACAGAAAGGTTGATAGAAGCAGAAGATACTTGAAGACGATGTATCAGTCCATCACCCTTAAAGTTTTGAGGTGGTCAGTCCCTCAGTCTGGAGAAGAGCATTGTTCCGTTGTCTGAAACAATATGAAGTTGAAGTGACAGATGGGGCTTTATATAGTGCCAGGAGGTGAGACGTAGGTTGCTTTGGGAGGGCAGGTCCTTCTCAAACCCAGCCGTTCTCACTAGTAGAGGTTGTCGAAGTGGTCTGTACCAAGTACCCTTGTGTTGCAGTGTCTGACAGAATGAACATTAAAATGGTATGAAATACCGACAGATTGTTAGGTAAGACACATATGCAACAGTTAGGTATCTTTATTTCGAAACGTTTCGCCTACACAGTAGGCTTCTTCAGTCGAGTACAGAAAGGTTGATAGAAGCAGAAGATACTTGAAGACGATGTAATCAGTCCATCACCCTTAAAGTTTTGAGGTGGTCAGTCCCTCAGTCTGGAGAAGAGCATTGTTCCGTTGTCTGAAACAATATGAGTTGAAGTGACAGAATGGGGCCTTTATATAGTGCCAGGAGGTGAGACGTAGGTTGCTTTGGGAGGGCAGGTCCTTCTCAAACCCAGCCGTTCTCACTAGTAGAGGTTGTCGAAGTGGTCTGTACCAAGATACCCTTGTGTTGCAGTGTCTGACAGAATGAACATTAAAATGGTATGAAATACCGACAGATTGTTAGGTAAGACACATATGCAACAGTTAGGTATCTTTATTTCGAAACGTTTCGCCTACACAGTAGGCTTCTTCAGTCGAGTACAGAAAGGTTGATAGAAGCAGAAGATACTTGAAGACGATGTAATCAGTCCATCACCCTTAAAGTTTTGAGGTGGTCAGTCCCTCAGTCTGGAGAAGAGCATTGTTCCGTTGTCTGAAACAATATGAAGTTGAAGTGACAGAATGGGGCCTTTATATAGTGCCAGGAGGTGAGACGTAGGTTGCTTTGGGAGGGCAGGTCCTTCTCAAACCCAGCCGTTCTCACTAGTAGAGGTTGTCGAAGTGGTCTGTACCAAGTACCCTTGTGTTGCAGTGTCTGACAGAATGAACATTAAAATGGTATGAAATACCGACAGATTGTTAGGTAAGACACATATGCAACAGTTAGGTATCTTTATTTCGAAACGTTTCGCCTACACAGTAGGCTTCTTCAGTCGAGTACAGAAAGGTTGATAGAAGCAGAAGATGTTGCAGAACTGTTGCATATGTGTCTTACCTAACAATCTGTCGGTATTTCATACCATTTTAATGTTCATTCTGTCAGACACTGCAACACAAGGGTATCTTGGTACAGACCACTTCGACAACCTCTACTAGTGAGAACGGCTGGGTTTGAGAAGGACCTGCCCTCCCAAAGCAACCTACGTCTCACCTCCTGGCACTATATAAAGGCCCCATTCTGTCACTTCAACTTCATATTGTTTCAGACAACGGAACAATGCTCTTCTCCAGACTGAGGGATGACCACTCAAAACTTTAAGGGTGATGGACTGATTACATCGTCTTCAAGTATCTTCTGCTTCTATCAACCTTTCTGTACTCGACTGAAGAAGCCTACTGTGTAGGCGAAACGTTTCGAAATAAAGATACCTACTGTTGCATATGTGTCTTACCTAACAATCTGTCGGTATTTCATACCATTTTATGTTCATTCTGTCAGACACTGCTACACAAGGGTATCTTGGTACAGACCACTTCGACAACCTCTACTAGTGAGAACGGCTGGGTTTGAGAAGGACCTGCCCTCCAAGCAACCTACGTTCACTCCTGGCACTATATAAAGGCCCATTCTGTCACTTCAACTTCATATTGTTTCAGACAACGGAACAATGCTCTTCTCCAGATGAGGGGACTGACCACCTCAAAACTTTAAGGGTGAGGACTGATTACATCGTCTTCAAGTATCTTCTGCTTCTATCAACCTTTCTGTACTCGACTGAAGAAGCCTACTGTGTAGGCGAAACGTTTCGAAATAAAGATACCTAACTGTTGCATATGTGTCTTACCTAACAATCTGTCGGTATTTCATACATTTTAATGTTCATTCTGTCAGACACTGCAACACAAGGGTATCTTGGTACAGACCACTTCGACAACCTCTACTAGTGAGAACGGCTGGGTTTGAGAAGGACTGCCTCCAAAGCAACCTACGTCTCACCTCTGGCACTATATTAAAGGCCCCATTCTGTCACTTCAACTTCATATTGTTTCAGACAACGGAACAATGCTCTTCTCCAGACTGAGGGACTGACCACTAAAACTTTAAGGGTGATGGATGATTACATCGTCTTCAAAGTATCTTCTGCTTCTATCAACCTTTCTGTACTCGACTGAAGAAGCCTACTGTGTAGGCGAAACGTTTCGAAATAAAGATACACTAACTGTTGCATATGTGTCTTACCTAACAATCTGTCGGTATTTCATACCATTTTAATGTTCATTCTGTCAGACACTGCAACACAAGGGTATCTTGGTACAGACCACTTCGACAACCTCTACTAGTGAGAACGGCTGGGTTTGAGAAGGACCTGCCCTCCCAAAGCAACCTACGTCTCACCTCCTGGCACTATATAAAGGCCCCATTCTGTCACTTCAACTTCATATTGTTTCAGACAACGGAACAATGCTCTTCTCCAGACTGAGGGACTGACCACCTCAAAACTTTAAGGGTGATGGACTGATTACATCGTCTTCAAGTATCTTCTGCTTCTATCAACCTTTCTGTACTCGACTGAAGAGAAGCCTACTGTGTAGGCGAAACGTTTCGAAATAAGATACCTAACTGTTGCATATGTGTCTTACCTAACAATCTGTCGGTATTTCATACCATTTTAATGTTCATTCTGTCAGACACTGCAACACAAGGGTATCTTGGTACAGACCACTTCGACAACCTCTACTAGTGAGAACGGCTGGGTTTGAGAAGGACCTGCCCTCCCAAAGCACCTACGTCTCACCTCCTGGCACTATATAAAGGCCCCATTCTGTCACTTCAACTTCATATTGTTTCAGACAACGGAACAATGCTCTTCTCCAGACTGAGGGACTGACCACCTCAAAACTTTAAGGGTGATGGACTGATTACATCGTCTTCAAGTATCTTCTGCTTCTATCAACCTTTCTGTACTCGACTGAAGAAGCCTACTGTGTAGGCGAAACGTTTCGAAATAAAGATACCTAACTGTTGCATATGTGTCTTACCTAACAATCTGTCGGTATTTCATACCATTTTAATGTTCATTCTGTCAGACACTGCAACACAAGGGTATCTTGGTACAGACCACTTCGACAACCTCTACTAGTGAGAACGGCTGGGTTTGAGAAGGACCTGCCCTCCCAAAGCAACCTACGTCTCACCTCCTGGCACTATATAAAGGCCATTCTGTCACTTCAACTTCATATTGTTTCAGACAACGGAACAATGCTCTTCTCCAGACTGAGGGACTGACCACCTCAAAACTTTAAGGGTGATGGATGATTACATTCTTCAAGTATCTTCTGCTTCTATCAACCTTTCTGTTACTCGACTGAAGAAGCCTACTGTGTTAGGCGAACGTTTCGAAATAAAGATACCTAACTGTTGCATATGTGTCTTACCTAACAATCTGTCGGTATTTCATACCATTTTAATGTTCATTCTGTCAGACACTGCAACACAAGGGTATCTTGGTACAGACCACTTCGACAACCTCTACTAGTGAGAACGGCTGGGTTTGAGAAGGACCTGCCCTCCCAAAGCAACCTACGTCTCACCTCCTGGCACTATATAAAGGCCCCATTCTGTCACTTCAACTTCATATTGTTTCAGACAACGGAACAATGCTCTTCTCAGACTGAGGGACTGACCACCTCAAAACTTTAAGGGTGTGGACTGATTACATCGTCTTCAAGTATCTTCTGCTTCTATCAACCTTTCTGTACTCGACTGAAGAAGCCTACTGTGTAGGCGAAAACGTTTCGAAATAAAGATACCTAACTGTTGCATATGTGTCTTACCTAACAATCTGTCGGTATTTCATACCATTTTAATGTTCATTCTGTCAGACACTGCAACACAAGGGTATCTTGGTACAGACCACTTCGACAACCTCTACTAGTGAGAACGGCTGGGTTTGAGAAGGACCTGCCCTCCCAAAGCAACCTACGTCTCACCTCCTGGCACTATATAAAGGCCCCATTCTGTCACTTCAACTTCATATTGTTTCAGACAACGGAACAATGCTCTTCTCCAGACTGAGGGACTGACCACCTCAAAACTTTAAGGGTGATGGACTGATTACATCGTCTTCAAGTATCTTCTGCTTCTATCAACCTTTCTGTACTCGACTGAAGAAGCCTACTGTGTAGGCGAAACGTTTCGAAATAAAGATACCTAACTGTTGCATATGTGTCTTACCTAACAAGGGGCGGGTATACAGAAGTCAACTGAGAGGAGTAAAAGGACACAAGTGCAACAAATGTGACATTTTATTGTGGCAACGTTTCGCTCTCCAGGAGCTTTATCGCTCCTGGAGCGAAACGTTGCCACAATAAAATGTCACATTAGTTGCACTTGTGTCCTTTTACTTTACATATTGTCGGTAATTCTACCAACTTTTATTACAACTGGAGGAGGTCGAGTTGTAAGGTGCGCAAAAAGTGTTTATTTACACTACAGTATCCAAGAAAAGTAGACAAAGAAAAAGGCTGACCAACATTATGAAAACAAAAAATATGAGAGGGGACAGTGAGGTAAACTATATAATTTAAATGGTTTAGAAAACCGACAAGTTGAAGAATGAGTTACTTGTGAAATATTTGGGAAACTTTATTCAGTCCAATACAGAGAAGAACGGAGAAAGATGGGGAGGATTCTGGGGTAATCAGTCCCTCAGCCTGGAGATGTGTTTAGTCTACCAATCCCATGGACTGAACACATCTCTGTTTTGGACTGAAGAAGCCACTGGATGGCGAAACGTTTCCTCAATAAAGATTCCCAAATATTACACAAGTATCTCATTCGTCAGGTAAACTAGAGGTTGAGAATATATTCTGGTGAGAGCGAGGTCAACAAGGTCATCTGGGCTTAACAGCTGCAGCTAGAAGTGGCCCTGAGAGGGTCCACCTGTACTAATTTTCCTGATACACCTTATCGCACACTAATGGCGCACATGTGCTCCTATATTAACATCGCCTCGTATTAAAGGCCTTAATGGCACATTTACTAACCCTTCACAGAGTAAACAAGACAAGAAAAGGAAAGAGGAAGAACGAAATATGTGTGCTTGTTAAAAATTTAAAAAAGATTTCATACACAGCTTTAAAATTAGGTATGACAGGGTTTTAAAACTAGACAAGAATGGACACGGCCAAAAAAGAGGCAGGGGGCCCAGGAGCTAGGACTTCACCCACCTCTCCTCCCCTCACCCCCCCCCGGAAACCCTAAACATTTCTATTTGAGACTTGTTTCGGTTGTTGTCCTACTCCGGCCCTGGGCCAGCCCTCCCTGTTAATGCCTGGTCAAGCAAGCTTTTGCTGTTGCCGACCCACTGGCCCATACATCCGTCACAGCCTGCCTGGTTGATCTGGCATACCGCGGAGATAATTCAGTTTCCTCTTGAAGACCTCTATAGGTTCCGGCAATTTTCCCAATATCTACTGGTAGAGGGTTGAATAGTCTAAACCCAAGGATGTTGATACAATGTTCTCGTACTATGCCCGTGGTTTCCTCTTTTCAATGCGCCTATTTTATACTTCCTACCCATATCTCTTAGTGCAGTACACTGTTATAGTATCATGCAAATTGAGACTAAGCCTTCTAATATCATCCATGTGTATATTATTGTTCATCTCTCCCCTGCCTTCTTTCCAGAAAGTGCATTTTCAGTCCTTTGAGGAGTTAAATGCTTTATTGCTTTTATGCAAGCAGTACATGATCTCTGTATTCTTTCCAGCTCTGCTTTTTCACCTGCTGGCGATGTCAACACTAAGCAATACTCCAAGAGAGAGAGCACAAGTAATTTAAATTGGCCTCTCTCTTGTTTTGAACATTTTCACTGTCAATCATGTTCTTTTCCTGACCCTTATAGCATTTGTTTTATTGTGTTCTTTAAAAGACAGGTCAGTTGGCATTATTATATTCAGGTCTTTCACATGTTCTTTACATTCTGTGGAGTGACTCTTCTGTTTTGCATACCGTTCCTCTTTGAGTCTCTCATTTTTTTTCCATATCCGAGCTATCGGAATTTGTCCCTATTGAACATTGCTATTTTCCACCGTCCACTGGAAGACTTTGTATTATAAAGTCTTGCAGTTTTTCAGTGCCCGCTACAGAGGTGACGTTCATGCCAATTTTGTGTCATCTGCAAAGGATGATACAAAGGTGCAGTTTGTGCTATTATCTACGTTACGAGAATGATAGACAGGAGCTATGTCTGCACTTTCATTTGGAAGTGGAACGATCCCTTACACAGTTTGAAAAGAAGGTATGGCGAGGTACATGAGGCCAGTACTAGTGTGTGAGCTGTCGCGTGTAAATGAAATGCAATCACAATTAGAAAAGTACAATTACGTGACTGTACGTCCTCACACACTTTACGAGAATTTAATAAATAAATCCATCAGCTGTTATAAATTACCTGGAGTCGCTTCCGGAGGTCATCGCTCCCACTTAATATTTAATAAATAACAAAAAAGGCACAATACCCTGACTGGAACGATACACAAATAAAACCCCCACATAAAAGAGAGAAGCTTACGACGACGTTTCGGTCCGACTTGGACCATTGACAAAGTCACACTAACCAGAGGTGGAGCAGGACGGCTATATATAGGCAGGAAGAGGTGGTGGTGGTAGTAGTAGTAGTAGTAGTAGTAGTAGTACAAGAGTTGTATATAATACCGACAAGATGAAATTAAGACACATGCGCAACACCGGGCATCCCCATCATAGACGTTTCGCCATCCAGCCAGCCACTGGATGGCGAAACGTCCACAAAAAAAGACAACCAGACGCCGCACGTGTTTTTAATTTCATCAGTAGTTGTAGAAGTAGTAGAAGTAGTAAGGCATTTGATAGAGTTCCGCACCAAAGACTGTTGAAGAAAGTAGCAGCTCATGGCATTGGGGGAAGAGTGCTCTCGTGGATCGAATCATGGCTCACAGACAGGAAGCAGGAGTGTCCATAAATGGGGTTAAATCCGAGTGGGGATCAGTAACAAGTGGCGTTCCACAGGGATCAGTCTTGGGCCCGTTGTTGTTTATAATATATATCAATGATCTTGATGAAGGAATTACTAGTGATATGAGCAAATTCGCCGATGACACGAAGATAGGTAGGATAATTGATTCAAACGTAGATGTTAGGGAACTTCAGGAGGATTTAGACAAACTCTACTCTTGGTCAGAAAAGTGGCAGATGCAGTTCAATGTAGATAAATGCAAGGTTCTGAAGCTTGGGAGTGCCCATGGCCCTGGCACTTATAAGTTAAATGATGTAGAACTTAGCCATACAGATTGCGAAAAGGACTTGGGGGTTATGGTAAGCAGCAACCTTAAACCAAGACAGCAATGCCTAAGCGTACGTAATAAGGCAAATAGATTACTGGGATTTATATCAAGAAGTGTAAGCAACAGAAGTCCAGAGGTCATACTGCAGCTTTATATATCATTAGTAAGGCCTCACCTAGATTATGCAGCTCAATTCTGGTCTCCATATTACAGAATGGACATAAATTCGTTAGAAAACATTCAGCGTAGGATGACTAAATTAATACATAGCATTAGAAAATCTTCCTTATGAAGAAAGATTGAAGACTCTTAAGTTACATTCACTTGTTAGACGAAGAATGAGGGGAGACTGATCGAAGTGTATAAGTGGAAGATAGGTATTAATAAAGGGGATATTAACAAGGTCTTGAGGATATCTCTCCAAGAGAGAACCCGCAGTAATGGATTTAAATTAGATAAGTTTAGATTTAGAAAGGACATAGGAAAGTATTGGTTTGGAAATAGGGTAGTTGATGAGTGGAACAGTCTACCTAGTTGGGTTATTGAGGCTAGGACTTTGGGTAGTTTCAAATTTAGGTTGGATAAGTACATGAGTGGGAGGGGTTGGATTTGAGTGGGACTTGCACATCAGAGCTTATTTCTTGGGTAGCATTGAAAATTCGGTTGGTCAAATGTTTGTTAGTGGGATGAATTCTAAAGGACCTGCCTAGTATGGGCCAACAGGCCTGCTGCAGTGTTCCTCCTTTCTTATGTTCTTATGTTCTTAAGAAGAGGTAGTAGTAGTGGTAGAAGTGGGAAATAAGGAGGACGAGCCAGTCAAATACAAAGGAAGGGAGCCTGCAAGAGGCTGATCCCCACAGAGGGAGAGCAAGCGAAACAGAGGTGCGTGAAAGGGAAGTGGTGAAATAAATGAAGAAGGAACAAAAAAACAGAGAATAACGAGAATATTTTTTCCCCTTCATGATCAGTGACCAAGACCCCAAAAGTGCACAAGTGTTTTTTCTTAATGACAGCCACACAGAAAAAAAAAAGTCCCTGGCATAACGGGTTTTTGGGCATTTGGATCTTATCATATCTATTTATGAAACTGTGTATGAATTCCTTCCTAGGTGCTGGATGGTAGACAGCAACCTCAGGGGTACTACCGTCGGGTCAAATGAGTGTGAGGTTAAGTTCGCACTCTAGCTGTTTATTTTATTTACTCTGGCGATTCCCAAAAAAGGGAGGGTGGCCCGATAAAAAAAACTTTCACCATCATTCACTCCTCAGTTTGCCCCGAAGGGTGTTTACACTAAGTTTTTAAACGAACATTTAAAACCCCCTCCTTGAGTGCAGGCCCTGTATTCCCTCTCCAGGACTCAAGTCCCGGCCCGCCGGTTCCCCGAACCCCTTCATAAATGTTACTTTGTCACACTCCAAAAAGCACGTCAAGTATTAAAAACCATTCGTCTCCATTCACTCCTATCAAACACGCTCACGCACCCCTGCTGGAAGTCAAGCCCCTTGCACACAAACCTCCTTTACCCCCTCCCCCCCCAACCTTTCCTAGGCCGACCCCTACCCCGCCTTCCTTCCACTACAGACTGATACACTCTTGAAGTCATTCTGTTCCCCTCCATTTCTCTCTACATGTCCGAACCACCCAAAAAACCCTTCCTCACCCCTCTGGACAACAGTTTTGGTAATCCCGCACCTCCTCCTAACTTCCAAACTACAAATTCTCTGCATTATATTCACACCACACATTCCCCTCAGACATGACATCCCTCCACGCCTCCAGCCTTCTCCTCGCTGCAACATTCATACCCATGCTTCACCCCCATATAAGAGTGTTGGTAAAAACTTTCTCTTTACATTCCCCTCTTTCCCCCCAAAGGGAAAAAAGTTCTTTGTCTCCACAGACTCCTAAGTGCACCACTCACCCTTTTCCCCTCATCAATTCTATGATTCACCTCATCCTTCTAGAACCATCCGCTGACACGCCCACTCCCAAATATCTGAATACATTCACCTCCTCCATACTCTCTCCCTCCAATCTGATATCCAATCTTTCATCACCTAATCTTTTTGTTAAACCTCATAACCTTACTCTTTCCTGTATTCACTTTTAATTTTCTTCTTTTGCACACCTACCAAATTCATCCACCAATCTCTGCAACTTCTCTTCAGAATCTCCCAAGAGCACAGTGTCATCAGCAAAGAGAACTGTGACAACTCCCACTTTATGTGTGATTCTTTATCTTTTAACTCCACGCCTTTATCAAGACCCTCGCATTTACTTCTCTTAAAACCCCCATTTTAAAAAATATATTAAACAACCCGGTGAACATCACACATCCTTGTCAAAGGCCTACTTTTACTGGGAAATAATTTCCCTCTTTCCTATGTACTCTAACTTGAGCCTCATTTAACTCGTAAAAACTCTTCACTCCCTTTCAGTAACCTCCCTCCTACACCATACACCTGAAAACATCTGCCACATTGCCCCCCATCCACCCTGTCATACGCCTTTTCCAAATCCATAAATGCCACAAAGCCCTCTTTAGTCTTATCTAAATACTGTTCACTTAATGTTTCACTGTAAACACCTGGTCCCCCACACCCCCCCACCTTTCCTAAACCCTCCTTGTTCATCTGTATCCTATTCTCAGTCTTATTTTAATTCTTTCAATAATAACTCTACATACACTTTACCAGGTATACTAACAGACTTACCCCCCTATAATTTTTGCACTCTCTTTTGTCCCCTTTGCCTTTATACAAAGGAACTATGCATGCTCTCTGCCAATCCCTAGGTACCTTACCCTCTTCCATACATTTATTAAATAATTGCACCAACCACTCCAAAACTATATCCCCACCTGTTTTTAAACATTTCTATCTTTATCCCATCAATCCCGGCTGCCTTACCCTCTTTCTTTTTTACCTACTGCCTCACGAACTTCCCCCCACACTCACAACGGCTCTTCCTCACTCCTACAAGATGTTACTCCCTCCTTCCCCTATACATGAAATCACAGCTTCCCTATCTTCATCAACATTTAACAATTCCTCAAAATATTCCCTCATCTTCCCAATACCTCTAACTCTCCATTTAATAACTCTCCCTCCTATTTTTAACTGACAAATCCATTTGTTCTCTAGGCTCCTTAACTTGTTAATCTCACTCCAAAACTTTTTCTTATTTTCAACAAATTTGTTGATAAACATCTCACCCACTCTCTCATTTGCTCTCTTTTTACATTGCTTCACCACTCTCTTAACCTCTCTCTTTTTCTCCATAAACTTTTCCTCCTTGCATCACTTCTACTTTGTAAAAACTTCTCATATGCTAACTTTTTTCTCACTTACTACTCTCTTCACCTCATCATTCCACCAATCGCTCCTCTTCCCTCCTGCACCCACTTTCCTGTAACCACAAACTTCTGCTGAACACTCTAACACTACATTTTTAAAACCCACCCCCTACCTCTTCGACCCCCTTTCCCCCTCTATCCTGCAATAGCTGTTTTTTATCTTTCCCTAACTGCCTCCTCTTTTAGTTTATAAACCTTCACCCCTCTCTTCCCTGATACTTTTTATTCTCCTTGTATCCCATCTACCTTTTACTCTCAGTGTAGCTACAACTAGAAAGTGTAATGATATATCGTGGCCCCTCTATAAACATGTACATCCTGAAGTTACTCAACAGTCTTTTATCTACCAATACATAATCCAACAAACTACCGTCATTTCGCCCTACATCATATCTTGTATACTTATTTATCCTCTTTTTCTTAAAATATGTATTACCTATAACTAAACCCCTTTCTATACAAAGTTCAATCAAAGGGCTCCCATTATCATTTACACCTGGCACCCCAAACTTACCTACCACACCCTCTCTAAAAGTTTCCCTACTTTAGCATTCAGGTCCCCTACCACAATTACTCTCTCACTTGGTTCAAAGGCTCCTATACATTCACTTAACATCTCCCAAAATCTCTCTCATCTCCTCTGCATTCCTCTCTTCTCCAGGTGCATACACGCTTATTATGACCCACTTCTCCCATCCAACCTTTACTTTAATCCACATTAATTCTTGCATTTACATATTCATATTCTCTTTTCTCCTTCCATAACTGATCATTCAACATTACTGCTACCCCTTCCTTTGCTCTAACTCTCTCAGATACTCCAGATTTAATCCCATTTATTTCCCCCCACCGAAAACCCCCCTACCCCCTTCAGCTTTGTTTCGCTTAGGGCCAGGACATCCAACTTCTTTTCATTCATAACATCAGCAATCATCTGTTTCTTGTCATCTGCACTACATCCACGCACATTCAAGCTTTCCCAGTTTTATAAAGTTTTTCTTCTTCTCTTTTTTAGTAAATGTCTACAGGAGAAGGGGTTACTAGCCCATTGCTCCCGGCATTTTAGTCGCCTCATACGAAAACGCATGGCTTACGGAGGAAAGATTCTTTTCCACTTCCCCATGGACAATAGAAGAAATAAAGAAAACAAGAGTATGTAGAAAAGGAGAAAAACCTAGATGTATGTATATATATATATATATATATATATATATATATATATATATATATATATATATATATATATATATATATATATATGCATGTGCGTGTCTGTGAAGTGTGACCAAAGTGTAAGTTGGAGTAGCAAAATATCCCTGTTATCTAGCGTGTTTATGAGACAGAAAAAGACACCAGCAATCCTACCATCATGCAAAACAGTTACAGGTTTCTGTTTCACAGTCATCTGGCAGGACGGTAGTACTTCCCTGGGTGGTTGCTGTCTACCAACCTACTACTATAACTACTAGCATGATAACTACTATTATCGTTCTGTCTTCTGAACAGATAACTCTTCCAATCTTTTACTCATAGTCACTATATACTTTACAATTAGTATACTTCTTATAGTCCCTATATTTGCAATATTTACCATACCACGGGTGGGGTTTGAACCCGCGATCAGTGTGTCTCAAAACTACAGACCGTCGCAATCCTGCCATTACAATTTCGTGAGTCATGTTGACGGCTTTGAGGGGACTTGAGCTAGAGTTCGTCACGGCCACGCTAGCGGGAGATTCGTCTGTAAAAACTTGCATTTGTGGTCACAGTGGTGCCTATGCTAACCTTCCTATGGTGTAGAAATATACCTAGTTGGATGAATCTTATTGAAGTTAGCTGGTCCTGTGGCTAACGCGACGGTCTGGAGTTCTAAGACACTCTTATCGCAGGTTCAAACCCCACCTGTGGTATGGTTTGTTTGTAATCGTGTCATTACGATTTCGCGAGTCTTGCAATATTTTCTTTCCAACAACCCGGAGACCTGGTCTGAGACTTGGTCTGAGACTAGATCTCAGATATAACCAAATAACCACCTCCTCGTCCAACTCCTTCCAGTTGTTTTATCTTCCTGAGACGAAAAGAAGCAACTCCAGTTGTATCTCCTTATCCTTTCATTTTATCCTTTAAATCGTCCATCTCTATATGCCAATCAATGCATCTGTATTATGACATATACATCTGTATATGTCATAATAATGTCTCCTCTAGTCCTCCTCTCCGCCAAGGTCGTCAGGTTGAGTTCCTTCAACCTCTGCTCAGAGTGCATTTCCTCTCAGTTCTGGGACTAGTCTGGCTGCATGCGCGCTTCTCTTAACCTTTCGAGACAACCTTTACAACAATGTTGATCTTGCCGTCTCCTGAAGACACAACGACCCAAGCACTTACCCGGCCAAGCATCTTCCTCCAGAGACCAGTCAAGCGGATTTATCCTGGATACAAGGGCGAGACGCCGACCCATGAAGTAAAAGACGTACATGCAGAACAAGCTTTTATTGTAAAGACGTTTTGTTCTGTGCTTAGCTTTATCAATATTTAATAAAGCTCTACATCGAGCAAAGCGTCAAAACAATAAAAGCTTAAATCACCAAGGAAATAAAATTAAAACTAAAATATGCCATGATACAAACTTGGGTTGAGCTGCAAGGGCGGACGACATCTTGAAAGCAATCACAGGTATGTTGCTCACAGGTAACCTTTAAGTTAAATGATATACATATCAAATGCTAATGAATAACTTGTTTAGAACCTTTATCGTTTGAAAAAAGTAACGTTTCTTTTGAAGATAAATGGTTCAGAGAACCTACAAGTTGATAAATTAGACACACCCCCAACACTTGGGTATCTTTATTGTGGGAACGTTTCGCCACACTGTGGCTTCATCAGTCCAATATAAAAAAGAATGGTGAATAACAGAAGGAGTTTGAGGTAATCAGTCCGTGGAGTCGATTTAATGAGCCCATCAATCTTCAAAAGATTGATGGGCTCAGTCCATTAATCTTTTCAAGGCTGATAGACTGAATCACATCGACTCAATGCTGAGGGACTGATTACCTCAAACTCCTTCTGATCTTTAACCATTCTTCTTTGTATTGGACTGATGAAGCCACTGTGGGAGTGGTAATGTCTGAGGATCTCACCTTCAAGGATCACAACAGTGCCACTATCACATCTGCGAGGAAACTGATAGGATGGATAATGAGAACATTCAAGATAAGAGATGCCAAGCCAATGTTGATCCTTTTTAACTCACTAGTTCTCTCTAGGTTGGAATACTGCTGTACATTAACATCCTCATTCAAGGCAGGTGAAATTGGAGATCTAGAGAATGTACAGATAACCTTTACTGCACATATAAGTTCCATCAAACACCTTAACTACTGAGAATGCTTGTAAGCACTTGACCTATACTTACTGGAGTACAGGCGAGAGAGATATATCATAATCTACACCTGGAAGATCCTGGAGGGACTGGTCCGTAATCTGCACACGGAAACCACTCCCTACGCAGGCGATGCAACATACCACCAGTGAAAAGTAGGGGCGCCAGTAGTACACTACGAGAAAACACCATAAGTGTCCGGGGTTCAAGACTGTTCAACAGCCTCCCACCAGCCAAAAGGGGAATTACCAATAGACCCCTGGTTGTCTTCATGAGGGAACTGGACAGATACCTAAAGTCAATGCTGGAACAGCCGGGCTGTGGTTCGTATGTTGGACTACGTGTGGCCAGCAGTAACCGCCTCATTGATCAGGCCTTGATCCACCAGGCCGCCTGGTCATGAACCGGGCCGTGGAGTCGGTGATCCTTGGAATACCCTCCAGGTAGACTCCAGGTAAGTGTTACACATGTGTCTAATTTATAAACGTTTGTTTTGTCTGATGTACAAAGTACTACTGGCAAAAATCATATTCACAAAGCAAGGAAAAACTATTCGGAGTTAATTTTTCACACTGCACAATCCATATCAATACTTTGAGTGATGTCACTGGCCATAAATGTCGTCAGGAAATTTAGATGAAAGGGAAAATATTCCCAATATTTATGCTGAAACAGACGTCAGAGTGTTGAATAAGACACGCACAATACTTAGGTATCTTTAATGCCGAAGCATTTCGCCTGCGTAGCAGGCTTCTTCAGTCGAATACAGAAGTGATTTTTGACACCGGAGACAGTGAAAGAAGTAGAGAGGTTATTTTAAGACGTTCAGTCTTTCAACCTTGATAGAAGGTGTTTAGTCAGTTAGCCTTGATCAAAGTTGGTCAGACTCTTAGCCCTGACTGAAGGTGGTCAGTCCCTTAGCCTAAATATGAGGCATGAGGACGGAAACGTGTATACTGAAGCCACAAGCGAGATGTAGCAGTTGCAAACAGCGTTATAGGTGGACGGGGCCCACTAGTGGCAACTGAACATAACCAACAGTTTCCAAAAATGCGACATGAATCCAACTCTAAAAGATTGGGAAAATTCTGTTGATCACCGACAGAGGCCTACCCTCGTCTGGCAAAGCAAGCTATGGCAGCACTGGTTCTGTTTACCATTACGTATTTTTGTAACTAAGACTATTCAACAGTTATTGGCATCAAAATTCAAAAGCTGAAACCGGTTCGACGACATGTGTGTTTCCCTGTCCAAGACCACTCCATACACATGTTGCTGTTCAGGTGTTGAGGAACACTCCCAAGTTGATGTTCAGATGTTGAGCAACACTCCACGTTGATGTTCAGGTGTTGAGCAACACTCCCA